>VXBL01002507.1:902920-919202 GCA_013400195.1 Aramus guarauna | reverse complement strand
AAAAAAAAAAAGAGTTTTGTAGAGGAGCGAACAAAGCGTCACCCGTAGCAATAGGTTAATGGGAACATGGCCCTGGCTGCCGCTGAGACGCCGGTCTAACCTTTCATTGCTTCTGCAAGAGCACAAAGCCGCCCTTGGACGGTTGCAGAGGCTCAGAAATTCTCTCTTGCAACTTAAAGGTCACAATATTAAAGCTTAATATCGAGAGGGGCGTGTGAGAGCGATGGCTCTGCTGCTCGGCTCAGCTCAGCGCGGGTCTCTGGGTTGCGGCGGAGGTGTCCGTCCCCTGTCCCCAAAGTCCCTCTCCTGCTCTTTTCCAGCTGGCATGTCCCTTTCCCGCAGCCCCACGGGGCTGGGTGGGCGACGGGCTGTTCGTGCGTGGTGAGGCCGGTGTCAAAGCCCTGTGCCGACGTCCTCCGTTCAACAGGGATCTGCCCAAAGTCAGCCGGAGGTTTCAAGTCGCAGAGGTTGGACTTGAGCCCGCGTCTGCCGTCGTGCCCCCTGCCTGCAGGTCACAGGATGCCAGCACCCGTTTTGCCCTAATAAATAATTCAGATTGCGATTAAAACAGGACCCTGTGGCCTGCTCTGCTTGTTACCGGTGTCTCTGCTCTTTCTTGCATGAAGCAGATGCTGGTCCAGCCTCTCGGTGAGCAGCGGGATGGGGCTCGGCTTGGCTTTTCCCAAAGTCCGTTTGCTTTCCCAGCGAAGTCTCGGCAGCGCCGGTGGCACTTCTCCATCTGCTGCGGCCCCTGCCTGCGGCACTGGGTTTGGAAACCCGGTAATGCTCTGCCTCAATTATCATCCCTGCGAGCGGAAAGGCTGACACTATAATTAGCGCAGACTCCCGCAGCGTAATGACACCTCGGTTAGCGTGTGGGGTGGCAGCGCCTGCGCTGGGGGAGGAGGCGGGAGGTGCTGAGCCGGGAAGCTGGGGATGCTCAGCGCCTCGGCACGGCCGCCAGACGTGGGCTGCCGGTTTACCCGGCCCTTGCAAAATCACCCGGCGCTCGCTTCGGCAGCAGCCCACGGCTCTGCTGCCACGTCCGGTGCTCGCTCTGCTTCCCTGCGATCCCAACGCGCTTGCGGGGAGCGTGCAGTCGGAGGTTGTCCGGGTGGTTCCCAAGGGTTTTCTGTCTACCCTTGTCTTCATAACGCTTCATAAAACTTCCCATCCCTCGAGGGCGATGCAACGCTTGGGGTGCTGCAGCAGGGAGGAGGACTGCTCCCGTCCACGCTCACCTTGCTGGACCTCTGGCAGTTTTTCTCCTCCGAAACCTGTGGTGTTCCACGTCTGAGCCCAAACTCTGCCAAGTCACTCTGTCTGGAGGTTAAAACCCTCGCGAGGACTGGGTCTGTCCCTGTCCTGCCCCGCTGGTGGGGAACGGGCTCCCTCTTTTATTGCCAGCAGAGCAGAGTTTTATTTACTTTGAGCCCCATTTAGGGATGAACATGTTTCGGTCTTGGCAATGCATCTATCTTTGGTTTCACGCAAATGTGCTGGAAGCCGATTAACGTGCGGATGAGATAATTGAATGTAAAGACCAGCCCCTTGCATTCAGTTTGTGTTTAGTGGGCTCTGCCAGCCAGCGAAAGGTTTGTTAATTTGTTCCAAAGCTGGGACTGGCAATGTAAAGAATAAATTGATAATGACAGGAGATGCCAAACTGCAGACTATTCCTGCTAATTAATATTCATATATGCCTGGTTTTGTGGAACATTAATTATGTATTTAATCAAGCCCTGTTTATTCCAGTTTATCTTTGTACCTTGGGTGGCTGTTATGCTGAAGACTTCAGATTAATTAAAATGTTACTGGTGTATCACAAATAACAATTAGCGAGGTGTGAGTTGAACCGCCTTTCTCTTTGCTCTCATTTAGAAGGGAAGAGGAGGAGAGGGTAGGACGGGGCTCGTGGGGCCGCTCCTGGCTCCCCGGGGAGCTCCTGGCGGGTCTGCTCTGCGCCAAGCCGCGGTGCTGTGCAGGCAGGGGGGTGTCCCCGAGATCAGGGGGGTCCTCTGGCGTGGCGATGCTGCAGGAGCCCCTAACACTCGCGCCGCTCTCGGCGAGGTGGAGGATGGACCAAGGACATGTTCTGCAACAGTCTTCGTGCCCCGGGGGTTGCCCTGGAGTCACGGTGCTCACAGGGGTGTCGCGGGGGTCTGTGCCTGCCCGGGACCCTTCCCGCTGGGTCTCTGTACGTGGCAGCGGGGACGCTTGTGTGCAGGATAGGGAAGGAATTGCAGATGTTTCCTCTGTCGGGCTGTGGTGATGCCCTGCCTTGCTTTTCTCCACCAGTTGGGAAGCGCAACGTGGGTTTCTCTTCCACAAAAAAACGCTCAGCTGATGGTGGGTACCTGGCTGGGATCCCGCTCGTGTGCAGTGCCCCATCCCTCCATCACCCCGAGGAACATCCCTGCCGGCACACTCTTCCTCCGGGGAAGGCAGCGGGGCTGATGCCAGGACCGGTTGCTGGCAGGCACGAGGTGATGCTTCCAGCCACCCTAACGTTGCCAAGGAAACCTGAATTTCCCTTTTCCTTTGCGATGCGGTGGGCAGAGCGGGACGGCCCCAGACCCCAGCACATGCTGCGAGCCCATCCCCAGGAGCTGCTTGCCGAGCTGGAGTCGTCCTCTTTGCTCCAGCCCTTTTCTTCCTGCAAGACAATATCCCGCTTTTCCATATTCGCTCCTCTCACCCCGTGTTTGCTCCCCGATTTGATTTCTGCCATGTTTCTGCCTCAAGTGTCACTGTTAAGCAGAGGTGTCTGGGAGGGAGCAAACGGGACGTGGCAGCGGCGCTGCGGTGTGCACAGAGCCATGTGTGAGGTCATGGTGCGAGGCGGCACTGATGTCCCCTGCTCACCCCAAAAATCTCACATGGCTCTATCTGGGACTTTCTCTCCAGTTCCCATCGCCAGAAACCCATTAACAAGCTGGAATTTATTTATTTTATTTTATTTTTTTTAATGAGAAGGAACAAAGCAAAAGGAGCAGGAGGGAGTGTGTGAACTGAATACGGAACAAATTCACCCTTGGCGGCAAAGGTGCCTGCGGGGAGGAGGGAGGGATGGTGGGGTGTCACCATGGGCAGGAGGGAAAAGGTTTTAAATGGAGAAACTTGTAGAGGGTGACATGTAAGGGAAGGACAAATGAGTCTCCTGGGAAGCTGCACTGGGTCGAAGGGAACACCCCGTACCCCCAGGTGACAGCGTCCAAGTTCATCCCCCTTGGGACTGTGCTTGGAGATGGCAGCAAGGGTCACCCGCCTGCACCAGGGTTTGGCACCAGCACGTGTTTTGGCGTGCAGCAGTGGTTTTGGGGACTCTCCTCTGCTTGCCCAGGAGGGGGAGATTTAGCTCCAAAACTCGTAGGTCGGGGTCTGGCCAGTGCTTGGAGTGGGGGCGAGGTGATGCTCGGGGGAAGGCACAGCCCGGGGCTGGTGCGGAGAAGAGGGTGCAGGATTTACAGTGCTGGCACCTGGCTTGTGTCCCCGTCACCGGGCTGGCGTCGATGTCTGTGGGTGTCCTCACATCAAGGCATGACCGAGTCCTTTACTGACAGCAGTAATTCCTCGTGTCGGTGATCGATTTACGCCAGAGCCCTCCTGCCCGTCCCTGTGGCAGCTCTGCCCACCTCTCCATCCCGAAGGAAGGCGCAGCGTCCGGCAGCGAGTGCTGCCGCTTTGTTTAATCCTCAGGAAACAGGGGTAGAAGGGAAGTTTGCACCAGAGGGTGGTAAACATCGGATCGATTTGAAACACGGTTTGCAGCTTCGCCTGGGAAGGAGACCGGTTCAGCTGAGTGCCCTCGGGCCGGATAGCGTGAGCGCTGCCGTCTGCACGGTGGGATTTGGCTGGGACAGCCCCAGGAGTGACAACTGCCCGCCTAGATATGGGACCTGCCTGGACACTTGCTTTTCTTTATGGTTTCTTACAGCTTTAACCGGTTTTAATGTCCTTTTATGTGTCTCCAGTTTTACGACTGTCTGGGGGAGAGGAACAGGCAGCGGGTTTTGGTGCTGGTTGTTGGCTGATGTGTGCGGGGGATCCTGCCTGCCGTGCCGTACCGGCAGACGGGAGCTCAATCCCTGAGCTGCCGTCACCCCACACCGCTGGCGGGGATCCGCAGGTGGAGGAAGCTGGTGGGGACCCCGGTGTTGTCACCTCCTTGGCCCAGTCCCCTGCTGTGGGCATCTCCAGTGGCAGACATTGATGGAGGATCCATCGCTCCTTGGCTGCCCTGAGTGCACGTCTGCCAAAACCAGCTCTTGGCATTGAGGGCTGTAGGTGTGCGATGTAGGTGTGCGATGCGCTTCATGGTTGTCAGCTGATGGAGATGCGTCCAGAACAAAAGGTTATCTTCCCACCAGTGAGGAGGGAGCTTCATGGTGAGGTTTGTACTGAAACCATGGGGTGGTTTGACATCTCCCACCTGCAGTGGTTGAGTCCAGGATCGACGTACTCGCACGGTGGGTGCGAGGTGGGATGCTGGAGGCTGCAGCTTTTTAAACCTTAAACCAAGTGAGCAAGGTTCAGGCGAAGCTTGTCTGTCAGCCCCAAACTGGAGCTGGTGCTTTCTGAGGTGGAGCTGGTCCTCAGATGATGGCGAATTTGAGGATGCAGACCGATTGCCTGTTGCTGAAGAGGAGGGTATCAAGAGGGGGGTTGTGGCTGGCTGGAGCAGCAGAGAGGTTGCACGCTGTGCTGTCAGATTGGTGTTCCTTGGGGGGAGCGATTGCCAGGCTGCTTGCTTTGTCATTAGCAAAAATTGATTGAATTAATTCTCCTGGGACAGGCGCTCCCATGCACTCGGCCTCCCAAGAGAAGGCTCGGGCAGCAAGTGTGATATTGCATCTCAGTTATAAAGAAAAGCGATTATTTATATGAATATTCTCAGAGATCCATTAAAGCTTGGTAACATTAATTTTGAATGATGGGGGTTTTGTTGGTCTATTGAAAATGAGACTATTTTACAATTGTTGACTTTAATATGTGTTTGGTACCCACTGGGGTCCAGCAGAGCGTGAGAACAGGAGCAGTTTAGCTGCAACGATTAATCTGCGTCTCGTCTGCGTGATGCCTCTTCCTGAAATTACAGCAGACCTCCTTCCACTGTCACTTCTGCTGGCTGCATTGCTATTAATGGCTATTCTTGGGCTCTCTTGGAGCACCTTTGATTTCTGCTGAAAGGCATTGTTTTTTAATAAGAAAAAGGAGAGGGAGAAGATTTGTCTGTGGCTTGAATTTCAGGGAAGAGGGTGAAAAGGAAGATGCAGGGAAGGGAAGGTGTCCGTGTGTGTGGTGAGCACGTTGTGTGGCAATTTGATGGGGTTCACGTGCTTCAGAGGGTCAAGGGGAGCAGAGGACAGCGCTGGCCCTGGGACTGGCTCCGCCTGCGCTCACGACTCGGAAGGATCGAATATTTGGACAGTTATGAATTTTTCACAGCATCTTCTGCTCCGGGGAGAAAAAGCAGCCTGAGAGGTGGCTTTCCAAGGCTGCTGCCCATCGCATCTCCGATCTGATTTCCAGAGGGACCCTTCGGGCGCGGATGCGTCAGGGATTGAGCGGTGGTTGTTCGCAGTGGTGCTGCGACGTGATGGCCCTGCGAGCAGCTGGGGGGAGAGGAGGAAGGTCAGATCGGATGCAGCCCGTGAAGACGGAGCTGGGTGTTCAGTGCTAACCGGAGTGTTTCGCACGGCGGTGACTCATGTGGGATCAGGAGGAGCACGGCCGCACGCACGTGCTCGCTCTGGGAAAGGTTGCTTTAACCTTTCATTAAACCTCCCATTAATTGTCGCCTCATCAGCACATATTTTGACATTTTCATTTATTAACCACCTCTGTGGATTGAAACGACTTGCTCAAATTCATTAAGTTTCTGTACGAGCGGGTGGAAAGCGTGAGGAGGCAGCCGGGCGAGGTGCCGGCACCGGGCGAAGGATGCGGGCGGTAGCCCCGGCCACGGGCGATGCTCTCAGCAGCCGTGGGACGGCTCTGCCCTGCTCCTCAAGGCGAGGTGCCACCAGCAAAAACCGGGTCCCATGAAGGTGGCAGCCAAAAAGAAATCCTCCTGTGGGCACTCCAGGGCTGTCCTGGGTGCCTGTGCATGCCGTGCATCGCCGTTTCCCTCACCTCTGCGTGCACCCAAGGTGGGGTGTCATTGCTGGGGATGGGAAGGGCTCTGGGCTGCTCTCGGCTCCGTGGCCACTGGCCCAGCTCCCTCGGGACCTCCCCTTGCTCCTCCTGGGCAGACGGGGGCTGAGGCTTCGGGTCCGGGGTGCCTCGGGAAACGGTGTGTGAATACCAGCCCGACGTAAATGTAATTTCAGGTATTACGGGGGCACGGTTGGGAAGTTTTCCTCTGCGGCCCGGGGGTGTCACAGCCCATCGCGCTGGTACCGTTATGGGGGGGAGAGCGCGGGGTCTCTAATGCCCCACTGACAGCAGCTCGTGTTTCAAAAACTAATTTGTAGGCAGACACGTGGAAAGCCAGCGGAGAACTGATAATGTACATTTATCTCTGTGGCATCACTTTGAGTTGGTGATCGGTGTTTTGTTAGCGGTAACAGCCACAAAGGTGACAAAAGCCAATTAAATACAGTATTTTCACCAGCTGGAATGAAAGGCTGCTGAAATATGCATGTGGAAGCTCTTTTTCTTTCTTATCCCCATCAGATCTTGCAGGTCTGTTGCATTAAACATCGGTGAGCAGTGGCCTGAGAAATCATTTACGTGCTAGAAATAAAACATTAAATACCCGAGATGGATTCAGGTTGTGTGAGGTCAAGGAGAGCCCGTTTCCAGCACGGGTCGGTCCCTGCTTTTAGGGTAGTTCTGGGTCGTTAATCTGGGCGAGAGTTTTCTTCTTCCAGAGAAGCGTTTCCACGATGAAGGAGTTTTGGGATGCTGGGCAGTTCATGTCAGCACCTTTAATTCTTTAAAATGGGTATCTCAGGCGTAAGCAGGGGCCGTATGCTGCCTCGTCAGCCCCTCTTTGGCCGTTGCAGCTCGATGGATTGAAATGATGATTTGCTCCACGTCGTCTTGCTTTGGTGAAAGGGGGAGAAAAGTGGATCAGGATGGGATGTAGATGGTCTGGCTCCTGCGGGGTAAACCAGGAGGTGGCATTAGGGGAATTGCCTCGTGCTACCCAAATTCCACCTTGTTCAATGGACGCAAATCCTCGAGCAAGGTCATGAGCTTTTCTTGGGCTGTTTTTTCCCCTGTATCTGTTGCCATGAGTCACCCAGAGTCGCCTCGTGTCGCATCCTGCCAGGTTTGCTCAGAGCAGCTCGGGCTCGCTGGTCCCCTTGTTTCAAACCAAACCCCTTCAGCTCGGCGGGTTGCACGCAGGTGGGTTCACTGGTGGGAATGCCCAATTCGGGAGGCTTTTTTTCAGACAAAGCTCCTGTGAAATTGCCTGGGATCCCCCCAGGGTAATGCATTTGGTAGCCCATTTTGGCTTTAAATCCCTTTTTAATGGCATTTTAATTCCACGGCCTTGCACACAGCATTATGGTTTGGTTTTCTTCGTGTCCGTTCTGCTGTTAAGCACCGGTGAGCTGGGAATTTTGGCTGTTTGCTTTTCCAGGTGATGGGTGGCTTGACCCCATCATCGCCTGCTGTTTTTCATCACTTCTTGCATAACCTTGATGGGACCTGTCCGCGAATCCCTAGAAAACTTGGAAGCAAAGCTGCACCGTGAGATTTTTATCTTTCAAAATCAAAGCGGCGGAGTTGAGCTGTCTGGGCACGTCAGAAGCTTTTTGAGATGTTTTACCTTCTTTCTGCTTAGCTTATGCGTGTCACGAGCCTCAGCCACTGCTGAATCAGTGCTTCATTAATGCCTCTAATGGGTAAACTCCCGAGTCATTTACAGAGCTGTCCCCGGAGCAGGAGAGAGGAGCTGAGGACCTGCAGAAGCAGGTCGGTGGTGGCTTACGTGCAATTCCCTACCCAGAAAGGCAATTTCTCTCCATTTTCTCCATTTTCAAACTGCCTGACTTTGCTGTGGTTTCCTACTGCTGCCATCCCCACAAATCTTTATCGGGTTTTGCCGCCACAAACCTGTTTCCCCCCACGGCCGTGGGATTACCGGAGCAGGCACTGCAGGGCTTCCCGTCGGTCCCAGCCGTGCCGGAGCTGGCAGCTCTCTGTATGACGTGCCCAGCCACGCTCGCACGTTTTATTTGTTGGCTCCCTCTGGGGCATTATGGTGTAAGATAGCACCGAAACGGGTTTATTTCTCCTATTGCTTTTTTAACAGCCAGCATTTCGGAGGGGTGATGCAGTGAGGCTCTGCTGAGCGGGATCTGCAGGGCTTTGCGGCTCTGCCTGCATCTGCCTGTGCTTGTAAATAGTCGTGAGAATAACGATTGCCCAGGACAGCTTCGTCTGAGCACGTTAATCCAGCTGGTGCCTTGGGTTTTGTTTTCTCTGTCCTGCCGCTGTCTGTTGGCAGGGTCGGGATGCGAGCGCTGCGTGGGCTGCGGCGTGCGAATCCGCAGGGGAGAGGGGACCGGGCCACCTCCCCATCCCACCATACGTCCCTCAAACAAAAGCTCTTGTTCACTGGGAACCCGTGGGAGGAGAGGGGAGGAGTGAATAATTCATACCACAAATAATACTACACGCCACTATAAACTGCAAATTAATAATTTAAATTCTGTCTCTGTTCTGATGAAAGGATTTCTGGTTAGGGTAATAATTAGGAGTGATCAGGTCTCGTTAGTTGGCTGCTTCTGCAGGGCTGAAGAGAAGGCATAAACCAAGTTGAAATCCTGCCTGGGCAGTGTGACTTTGTCCCAGCTCCTGCTGGTGCCGGGAGCTCCGCAGACAGCTCGTACGTGGGGCCTTCGGGTCGGGCACGCTGCACCACTTTGTAGTAATTCACAACGATGCAATGCTCGAGGCACTCCGGTGCCTTTGCTCCGTCCACACCCCAACCTGTTGCTGCTCCCCGGCTCCGTCTCACGTGCACGTGTAGAGGACGAGGACTTCACAGTTACCTCCCCCCAGGGTGAACCTCTGCCTGCGCCCGGGGAGCTGCATCCCGCCCGGGTGAGCTGAATCGAAGCCAAACTCTAACGAGCAGCAATTTTTTATCATAAACTGCAGCTTCGTTTGTTTTCATTAAGCAGCGCGGTAGCGGTGACGGGTGCCATAAGCGTTTAACCAGAAGATGTAGGTGCGTCACACGTGCGTGCACGGGCAGCAGCAGTTTCTAGCAGGGGGATGGGAACCTTCCACGTGGTGATGGGGCAATTCAGCGGGTCTGGAAACGCAGGTTTCTCCTTACTGCCTTTGAGGGAGCTGGGGCTGTGGACTTGGGAGGGGGTTAGCGTCACCACGCTCTCGTGCTAGTGGAGTTTGCTGGAAGTCCTGGGGAGCAGGGAGGGTGCTG
This sequence comes from Aramus guarauna, assembly GCA_013400195.1. Classification (NCBI taxonomy): domain Eukaryota; kingdom Metazoa; phylum Chordata; class Aves; order Gruiformes; family Aramidae; genus Aramus; species Aramus guarauna. The sequence continues at coordinate 909,796 of VXBL01002507.1, read as the reverse complement.
CCGGTGTCCCGAGGAGCGGCCGTGCGGGCTGAAGTGGGAGGCGAAGGGTGTCCCAGGGCTCCTGCGCTGCGCGGGGAGCTGGCGATCCAGCCGAGCAGCTTCGTGTGGGCAAGTCGCGTGCCAGAGATGCGGGTGCTCTCGCTTGGAAGAACCCGTGGTTATGGATGTGGAAGAGAAACACGAGGCAGAGAGCAGCAGGTCAAGAGTAGGAGCACTCACACCACCGTGCCAAGACCTTTTTGGGGAACGCTGCTTACCAGGACTGGAGCTGGTGGGATGTAGTGCCGTGTGTGGATGCGGTGGTGGATAAGCAAGGTCACCTCCGGAGCAGCGCTACGATCGTGTTCCAAATGGAAAGTGAGATCTGCTGCTTTCTGGCTTGGTTAAGTTAAAGAAAAGAAATAAGTCTTTAAAAAATGACTTTAACCTCCTGCTTGCTAGTCTTACAGCGGTGGATATCTAGAAACAAGAAAATCACTGAACTCTGGTAATCTCTGCACTTTGTTGTGCAGTCATGGCAAAATGACGTTACCTAGAGGGAACTGGAATTTGATCTTGGGGGAAAAAAAATCTGAAGAGTTTGAATAGTGGCGACAGAGACATGCTTAAAATCTCATAGAAATACAAACTTCATTATAGCAAGATTAATTTCCCACTAGGAACCTAACAATTCTTCAAAGAGCAGGATGAATAATTGATGACATGTTGGCATCCGTAGTACCTTCCTAAAGGAAGCGTGTTCATTTGCTGATCCAGGAGAATTAGCTTCACAAACCCTCGCGGGAGGAGATAATGTCGCTCACGGCTCCGCTGACGCTGCTGCCAGGCTCGAGGTGCCGGTGGGGGACGCGTGGTTCCAGTTTGCAGGTGGAGGATGGGTCAGTGGGTGTAAAGCACGGAGGTTCGTGCAGCTGTTGCAATATTTGGCATTACGGAGGAGAAGGACTAGGGCAGCTGTTTGTGAGCCCGGCAGCGTTTGCTTTGTTTAATCAGAGGGTCCTTTTGCATTGAACCCTCTGACCCAGCATCCGTGTTGGTGCCCACAGTCCTGTTTTGCATCGGGTGTGCGTTAGGCCATGCAGAGGGTATTCTCAGGATTGCAGACTCTTCCCTCTGCTCACAAAGGCATTTACTGCTGTTAAATCCGTAATTCTTTCCATTTCTTTCCAAGCTCTGCAGGCACAGACCTCTGCTGAGCCCTGCTCTCCTTATCTGCCCCAGAAATCCCGTGTCCCCAGCAGGCAGAGCTGCGGTATTTCTGCTCTAGGTAGAAGGTATTTACAAACCTGCTTTTCCTCTAATCTTTGCCCTCCCTCCAAGCCCAAGATTTTGCCTTTGTTCAAGCTGTGGGATCTGTGAGTTGCTTCTTGTTTTATTGTCACCGCGGATCCTTCTCCCCTGCCTGCATCCCCAGAGGAGTTTCCTGCAAGGGTATTTTTGAGGCAAAGACACCCACGGGTGGGCGATGGGTGGGCTGTGCTGCCAGCACCCTGCCGAGCGCATCCTCTCAGAGAGCGGGTGGCATGGGATAAATGAATGGATAACGAGCGGGTCTGTGTTCCCCTGTCACTGCTGTCCTAACCTGCTTGTACATCAGGAGAAGGGGGAAAACCCCAAACCCCAACGCGCCGATGCTGTTCCCCAAGAGCGGGCTGTCAGCTCTGCCCGTAGCATCCCGGTGCCGCTCTGCCTGCTGCCGCGTTCCTACAGGAGATGAGACGGAGCAGAGGGCGGGTGAGCGGCATCGCTACCTGCAGAACAGACACGTGTTATAGCAGCGATCCCGGGCACGGCACGAGCTCTGGGATGCTGCGATGTCATTTTCTACGTTCCTGAAATCCTGCCTATGTGATGGCAAACTGATTTGGAGAGAAAAGTGAATTTTGTTTAGTGGATTCTTTTTTTTGTTAACATTCCTATAGGATATTGTTCTCTACCCACTGCTTATTTTCTTGCTCTTTGTAGCATATGAGAGTAACATAATAAGTGGGGTTAATTTACTTGCCACTGTAATTTATCAAGGCCCCGTGAGCGATGCTTGCTATTTAGTTGTTTGGATTTCTAAGGAATCCAAAGGGCTTTTATTTTCGGTTGGTTTTGTGAACAGACCTTCTCCCGAGGATTACGAGTGGCTTCCCGCGGTGGCTGTGAAGCTCATTTCATGCTCAAAAATGGAGCTGGCGAGGGCAGGATCTCAGCGAGCCCCGTGATCCTGGACCCTGGGTTTGCAGGAGGGTTTTTCTGGCCGCCGATCGAGGCGGAGGGCTGTGATCCCTGCCTGGCTGCATAAGCTGCTCTGAGTAGGATTTAAAATCGTAGCCTGCTTCATTTCACCCGGCTCTTTCAGCTTGCCAAGCTCTTGCAGACTCAGGCAGTGGGTGATAAGGGAGAGGTTGGATGGGATGGAATCAGCTATTCCGCTCTCAGGTTGATCCTTTGAACTTGCAGCCGGAGGAGCCCCGCGACGTGAGCGTGGAAGCGGGTGCTCTCGGCACGGCCGGCTGCTCCGGGCAGGGCTGGAGCCGGCGCTTCTCGGAAAATAGCTACTGGAGAGCGTGAGTGCAAAGAAACAGCGTTCAACGCTGTGGGCAGTGGCAGAAGGTGATTTCAGACCGGGGAAAGTGTGCAAAATGAGATTTCAGGCTGGGGAAAGCAGAGCAGCTTCCCGGGAGAGTTCAGCCTCTCTTAGTTTCCCAATTTCTGTGTAGTTTGGGGGTTTCCTCCCTTTGATCGAACACATCGAGCACCCGGCAGCAAGTCTGGGCTGGCCAGAGCCGTCTCTGTTACTGACCGAGCCTTCTGCTTCCAAAGCAGAAACATCTCTTCAGTAAATATCTCCTCTTTAAAGTGATTTGTGTGTTTTCTACATTATCCTCGTCCAGGTCTCTGGCCTCAGGGCCGGTTAGGAGCTGGCGGTGCAGAGCCATGTCCAGGCACCCCAGGACTGTCCCACGTCTGCTGTGGGCTGCCTCGATGCCAGCACCTCGCTCCCGCCTGAGCAAACCCCCCTCTCTTCCCTGCCGAGGAGAAGAGTTCCCTGGAAAGTGCAGCACTGGGCACTTTTTTTGGGTTAGTCCCAAGGCAGGAGACCCTCCTGTAGCCCAGAGCATCATCTCAGGAGCCCACACAGTCTCTTGGGGCTGGAGAGATTTGGCCTCCCCGGGAACATCCCAGCATGGGGTGGGAGCATGTGGTGCTTTCCACGCCGAGGGGGAGGCGATGGATTGGTGCTGGACCTCATCCCAGAGCCCAGCCCAGCCAGTTTGTGTGCTCCTGTGGATCAGAGCAGACAGGAACATTGTCACTGTCCTCCTGGCTCAACGAGACGGAACATCTTGTGCTGTTTTGCAGCTCCGCCGATGGGGCACTGAAGTGAAATTAAAGTCAAAATAAAACCAGAGCTGTAACAGCATGCCACACGCCTCCGAGTCCCCTCTGCTCGCCGGTGCTTGAATGCTGCTCGATGAGCGTTGGGGGAGCCGGGGACCTCAGGCCAAGCGTGAAGGTGTTGGAGGTGTGCAGGGAGCAGCGTGGCCCTCGCTTTGCTCCCTTGGCTGATGTCCTCCTTGCCAGCTTTTCATGCGCTGGGTAAATCTCTCCTTGGCTGCTCTGCTCAGTGTTGCAGCCATCGTGTCGTACCGCGCCGTCATCTTCTGCCTGCCCGCGGTGCCTTGACGTGATTCTGTGCTCGTCTAGCTTTGCTCTGCTCCCCTTGCCGCGGTCCTTCCCTTTGCACCGACTCCTCCTTGCTCTGCTGTTCCCTCTTGACTTTGCCTTTCCAAATTTTGCACCGGCTGCCTTCCCTGTGAAGGTGCTTTTTTGGGCTCGGAGCAATGTTCTCACTAGACCTGCGTGCTGTCCCCCCTCCTGCGTGGTCCTCTCCTGCTGTGCCCATCCACGGCTACCGTCCGCGGCGCTGTGAACGCGCCTTCTGAGGCGGAGGAGGGAGCCGATCCTGCGCGCAGCAACAGCCAGAAGCTAAGGGAGAGCGGAGGAGCGTGGCAGGACTTGGCCCCAGGGATGGCGTGAGCTCCCAGAGCAGGGAGAATGGATTCTCCTTGGCTTTGGGGCCGGTAGATGGGCCGTGGTGCTATGAAGGTTCCCTGGTTCAGATCACATCTGCGTATCAGGCGTAGTGTGTAAGGAGCCGTATGGACATCGTGCTTTTTGCCCTCCCCACCGCAATCAGCAGGCTGCTGTAACGTATCCCATGGCCGCCTGGCATTAACAACAGGTTTCCCTCTAGTGACCCTCCAACATGGTTATTGCTTTGCAGGTGGAGGTTTTGGGGCGGCTTTTTTTTTTTTTTTTTTTTTTTTTTTTCTTTTCTTGGAAAACAAGCAGAGAGGAAAACATGCCTTCGCAATGAGCGCTGCCGATTGAGAGGTTTGTAGCTGATCCTTAAGTTAGCGCAGGATTAGTTTGATCCCTGGGTAATGCCTTATCAGGATAAAGTGTCTTGAATTATAAAGCCAAGGAAGCCCAAGAGAGGCAAAATCCCTTTGTTTAGGTTAAATAGAAGCATTTTCTTGACAGTGGCTGAGATTGGTCATATTTTTCTTTCTTTGTTCTGCAACTCTGTGAAGAGATGCCGAATTAATGCCTCAGCCTGGTGCCTTCACCATGCGAGCTCTCCAGCTAACAGGGCTGTGCGGCCTCTGCGGCTCTTCCAGCTCCATCACCGGTTCCAAGAGGGGCTGACAACTGCTTCAGCCACTGAAATCCTCAGAAAAACCCTCTCCGACCTGGAAAGGCTTTCTGTGGAACACGCACGCCTGCCTTCCGCCCTCTTTCGCATCCCAAGCTGTGGAGCTTTTTCCTTGCCCTCTGTGGAGTGGTGGCCCGCCGTAAAGCCTTGAGTCGTTTGGGGTTGCCTGGGACTCTGCTCCTCTTTGCCTTTGCTCGCGATGGTGCCAAGAACCTGAAATCTCGCAGGGCTGTTTCTTTTCCAGGCTGATGCCTGAGCCTTCAATGAGTAAGGGGATCTGCTCTCCCACACCCATCTTCAGTGACCTGATGTCTTAGTCATCCATTTGCAAAGCCTTCAGTGCAGCCTATCTGTAAGTGGTTGACATAGAAACATTAACCTTTCTCTTTTTGTGTCTTTTCCCACCTGAAGAAGTTGCTTGGGCTATTTATAATTTGCGTACGTGCAGAATACCTGAGAAGAGGGGCTGCAACCGGAGGGCTGAGCTGGATGTGAGCTTTGAGTGAGGGCAAACTGGCAGCAAGCTCTTTCTGTACGTTTTCCGTCTAAATCTTTGTGTAACTGCTTGCTTATCAGCAAAATAGAGTCGTTTTGAGGTTTGACATCTTCTTTGAAAGAGGCTGAACCTGTGTTATTGAAGCGGTGAAGTTATTGTGTCATCTTGGCAGGCTTTTCTGAGTGAAATATTTGAAACAAATCACAGTGATGGGCTGAGTGTGTCACGCAATATCTACTATATATAATGAGAGGTTTCCTAAGCCTCAGCAGTGACGGCGGGATGTGCTGGGGTCCCTGCTGTTTCTGGACCACGCGTGACACCAGACTTGCCTGGCTGCGAGTTCCTGTCGGATGCTCTGGGGTCACCGGCCCGTTGGCCGATTCGTGGTCGTACTCATCCTGCCCCAGCTCTCGCGTGCTCTTGTGGGAAGAGGAGACCCAAGGAGCCTGTGGCCAGAGGCTGCTCTGTCACCTCCTCCTCTCCGCGCTGGTGAGCATCTCCACCGTGCTGCAGCTTCCACCATCGGCTGCTTCTCCCTCTCTAAATAAGCAGTTCACTACGCACCATCTGTTGATTTTAATTTCCCATAATTTGTTTCCATCTATATGTAATTTGTACTTTCATTAATTGTGCTGCTGAGTTTCTTATTCCATGAGACTTGCTTTGCAGCGGGGAAATTGTTGTGGTTTTTCCCCTCTGTCAAAGCTATTTTTGTTATTTGCACAAATTAGCACTTTTGTCCTTTGAAATTTTGCTCTCCGGGCAAGTCTTGCTTAAAAAGAAATCTTTCGGAAGAGCAGTGCCAGACCCATTTGTGCGGAGCTTCATTACGTCCTCATAGCCGTACCAAGCACAGCCATCAAACGCTTTTAAAAAGATTTTCTTCCAAAATTTGCTGAACTGCCTGCAGAGCAGAGACCTCCAAAGCCATCACCATCTGCAGGTGCAGCCCTCCACAGCTCTGCTCCTGCCCCGGGCGCTCACCCGTCTCCCGGGCAGGTGGTGTTGGGGCAGTGTGAGAGCTTTGCACGAGAGTTTTGCACAAGTGTGTGATCCCTCCCAGGTCTGGCGTGTGCCCCATGCGCCTCGGTTCCTCTGGCGGTTTCACTAGATGGAGTTATCGCCCAGTCATGGCGTTTTAGGGATAATTTGGAGTCTCGGTACCCCGTAACCCCGTACGTAGGGTTGACGGCTGCCGTGTGATCCCCGTCTCCATCCTGAGCCTTGGCACCAGCCTTGGACCGGGGCTCTGAAGAGTTGTAGCATTTCAATTCTCCATGCTCAGCCTGGACTTGAGGATGCAAATGCTGTGATTATCCGAGTTAGTTCTGCTTTTTATGGTGCGTTTCCAAGGCAACTGGAAATTCAGAAGACTGCAAACACACACGCGGTCCTCTTCTGCTGAGACCTTATCCTCCAGTACACAGGTAAACACTCTCAGTGACATTTTCAACCTGTTTGAATGCTCATCTGAATAGTCCCCACTTGTCCCCTCGTGTGGCTGCCAGCCGCCGGAGCGGGTAATTGCCTGCTTTGAAGACTGTACAGCCCAGCCGACTCCGCAAACAGGTTTGCTTTTGTTCTTTGAATGTTTCCCCCCCACCTCGCTCCGAGGGGAGTGATACCAGAGAAGCTGCAAAAACAAAAATGGGGATTTTAAACACAGGAG
>VXBL01002507.1:872946-902862 GCA_013400195.1 Aramus guarauna | reverse complement strand
AAAAAAAGTAGCGGCGGTTTGACACTTTCTGAAAATCAGATATTTTCTGGGAGGGATGAGGGTGCTGTGCCAGCGGTGAGAGGACAGGAAAAGTCTGAGGAGGAGAGCAAAAAGGGCAGGAGGGGAGCGGGAAGGATGGAGCAGTTATCCCCAAGGAGCTGCCCGGAGGAGGCGGTGGCGGATCGCAGGTCTCCCACACCCACCGACTGCCCTCCGGGGAAGGCTCCTCAGCTGGTTTTCTCTGGGTGTTATGGGATTAACTGTAATCTAAAATAATCTGCAAGGTGGGAATTTCCATGTGGAGTTTGGGTTTCCTTCTGCTTTGGAGACTGTCTGTACAGGCGTGGTGCTGGATTTGGGCACGGGGAGACCAGAAACTGGGCAGGTGGCATTGCTGGGAGCCTGGTCCTGGCTTAGCGCAGCTCCGGGTGAGTTTATGGGAGAAGTTGGTGTTTTGGTGGTTCTGCAAATCCCCTGTGGCACCAATTCATCTGCACCTTGCAGAGACGCCTCTGTGCAGGGAGGTTTGCTGAGCCCGAACCATTTTGAACAGACTTTGGTGTTTGGCACTATCAGGTGCTGGGGTCCTTATTACAAAAGTGTGTCAGCTGGTGGGGGTTCTGGTCTTTTCCTCTCCAGTACCCTCAGAAATCCAGAAATCTCTCTCTGTTGGCTTCCCCAGAAAATGTTGGTTTGGGTTCATAGTGGAGAAGTACCCTGGGCAGCATGGCGGGCTCCTGCATTGAGCTTAGATTAAATGAACTTAGATTAAAATGAGAGGGGTAACGACCTGGCCCGGAGTCCTGCTTTCCTGCTCATGCCGGTCTTCGCTCCGTTGGAGCGCAGGAGGAGGGACAGTCTCAGGCCTGTTGTAGGGTTTGACCTTACTGTTTTGTTTTTTTTTTTTCTTTTTCCCTTCCTGTTTCAGAGGGTCTGGCAGTGGGAGTTGGATTCGGGGCTATTGGAAAATCCACGTCTGCGACCTTCCAAAGCGCCAGGTAAGCCACAACGCCGCTTCTGCTCTGCGTGCGTCGGGTTTTGTGCACGCCTTTGCCTCTTGGACGTTGTCTGTCCCATATTGCTCCCGTGCCAGGGTGGTTGGAGATGTATTGATTGACTGAAGCTTGTCCGGAAGCACAAGTGTGGGCAGAGGGAGCAGAAGAAATTCCTAGTGCTGTTGCATTTTCCTAGCGATTGTGTTTGTCAGATGTGGAAGAAGGTTTCTGCCATCGATGCCCGGTTTCTGCAATGGTTCTGGGTTTCTGCCTCGCTGGGCAGATCGATGGAGCTGGGGTGGCCGATGGAGAGGAGGCAGCGTGTGGGGGTACCACCGCGGGGGGCTGCTGGGGAGCTGGGGTCTGAATAGGTGCACTAGGTCCCCTCCCCGGGATTTAGGGGGTGCTGGGCTGCATCAGGAGGCACTCACAGCCTCCTCCCTGCGCTGCTTGCTGCCAAGGGGTTCGCATGCATCACGCTGGCTTGGGGTTTTTTCTCTCCCTTACCCCCATTAACCATCCCTGGTGATGCTGCCAGCTTAGCTACGCACTGGTAGCGGTTTGTGTGGGGAGCTTCACCCGTGGGGAGTTTCAGAGGGAGGGGAGAGAAAAAAAGCCCTGAAGATAAGGCTGAAAGCTAGAGGCATGTACGTCAGGTTGAGGTCGAGTGAAGTCAGCCTGGGCAAGTCCCTTTTCTCGGGGCCAGCGGCAAGAGTTTAAAGGAGATTATGAGCAAGAGCGAGTGGCGTAGGCTCGCAGGAGCCAGGACACCCTCCTCTCCCCAGTGCCCCTGCCCAGTTTCTCCGTGTGTCCCCACAAGGATGCTGTCGTCTTCTCATCCTCATGCTGTCGCGGCTGAGCTGGGAGCAGGCAGGCTCCCTGGCACGGGCTCCCTGCTCTCCCTTCAGAGACATGCGGAGATTTTCCACAAAAGCAGCATCCCCAACGGGTAGGAGCAGCTGCCGGAGCTGTCGGAAAGCGTGCGGTGACTTTGTTTCCCGTTCCTGCCAAGCAGAGCCACCAGATTCTGTAATTGGTGGTAGTAAAGGTTCTCCATCCTCCCAGCATCCCGGCTCCCCGCCATCCCGGCTCACCAGCAGCCGCTCTCACCCGGCTCCGTTTTGGGCAGTGCCAGCATTGCTCCGTGCTACCAGGCAAAACCTTTTGTGCTTCTCTCCAGTACTGGTGTGAACACGGGGTGTGGGGGGGTTAATTCAGGTCTTCCAAACCACCTTGGGGGAGATTTGGGCTTTGGGTGCATTTTCACACCAAGTGGGAGTAAACCCAGGGCGAACGGGGTGGGTGATGGCAGGGAGAGCCCTGCTGCTCCCCCCCCAGCAGAGCTGAAACTGGGCTGACTGGGGCCATTGCTCAAGAAAAGGGAGAAAGGGAGAAGTCTGGTGTGAAAGGAGAGCTGCCGAGGCTCTGAAGAGCTGCTGGCACCTCTTGGCGGCTGGCTGGCAAACGGCACCCTCCTGCCGAGGCTCCTCCGTGTGCCTTTACCAAGCGCTTTTCTGTCTCTGTTTGAATTTTACACCCAAGGCTCGTGGCACACCCCCTTCCCTTCGCTCCCCCCCGTACCAGAGCCACGCTGCGAAGCGTGTGGTTTGGGGACACGCAGCGTGTTCAGCCCAGGAATAACCTGCCCGACCCGTAGAGCTCGTGGATTTTCGTTCATATGCCGTTACGTCTCAGCCGCCTTGTTCCTGCCAGAGGATCCGCGGGACCCCAGGGCTGGTTTTGGGAGTCCCCAGGTTGTCCAGCCTCTTCTCTGATGGGCACAAGCTGCTCTCACGAGGACCCTGCAAAGACAGGAGCAAAACCTTCCGTACCCGATGCCTGTTACATCCCCGGCTGAGGGGGGACCGTCAGTGCCGCAGGCGCTCCGATTGCAGCAGATACCATCCAGATTTGTGGTGAGAAAAGCAGGATACGCCAGCTTTAAACATTGCGTTTCTCTAAGCTTTTGAAATAAAAGGCTCTTCATAAAGTCTGCAGAGGCTCTAGAGATGCTTGAACAAAAGGACTTTTTTTTTTTTTTTATCAGCTGCTCAGTAGAAGCTAAGAAGCCAGAAGCAGCTGGTTCTTTCTCTGTATTTACAACAGAATTAATCATGTTAGATGAAAGGTGGAGTCTGTACCATGAAAACACCAATGCAAATTCAGTCAGCTGCAAAAGGAGACAAAATAACTTCATTGCCATCAATCTGTCTGTCACTGTCATCTGCGGGCAGCCCCAAAATCTTTCAGTGTAGCCCCTCCGCTGTAAAGCCATTTGGAAGTATCCAAAGAGTAAAATTTTAAGTGGCTAATTTGCATTATGTAGGCTTAAAAAATAGCAATGGAATTATACTTGATGTGAGGAATTATACTTGATGTGAGAAATAGAGCTAAATCTTTTGACGCATCCAAAGGGGAAATTGCTCCTTGGCCAGCCTCAGCTCTTAGGGGCCACGACAGTCATGATCCCCCTCGTGTCCATTATTTTGAAATAGTTTTTTAAGGAAACAGCTGCGTGACTCAGTTTACCTCCTCCGTTCTGCTTCTGCTTCCCCCGGGGTGTGACTAACCGCGTTAGCACCGAGCCGAGCTGGAGCTGGGGTGAGCTGTCTCTCTGGAAGGCTTATTCCTTCAAACCTTGAATCCTGCAAAAGTATTTATGAACGCTCTGACGCGCTCGGAGCCTGAGTTAAAGATGCAGACGCCTGGGGACGTTTGCAGTGGCTGGTAGATGTTTCCAGGGTTGGCTGTGACTTGCCCGCGCTAACCAGAGGACTTTCCTCGCTGCCTTGTGCTTGATGAATAAATGCTGGCTTGCCTGGGGAAGCGCTGCCTGGTTGCATTGCTCCCAGAGGGGTGAAATCTCAGCAGGAGCCTGAATTCGTTCCAACTTGCTGTAGGGCCCCGGTGAAACGTGGCCGTGCTGTATCCCTGAAGGGCTGTTTTCAGAGCCGCGGGCTTTGCAGATAAGCAGCGTGTTTGCAGAGACACAGTCGGGAAGAAGGGGAGAAGAGCACCGGCCGCTCCGCAAACCCCATCGGTGCCGCAGCGGTGCTGCTCTGGTCCGGCCGCTGCTGAGCAAGCTCTCGGGGTGAACCCCTGTGCACTGGAGCAGCTCAGGGGTGGGGGTCACAACAGGGCCCCTGCCTGCCCTTGCCATCCGTCACGGTCCTGAGTGCTTTGCTTTTTTTCACGTAGCGCAGCGATGCTCCCCAGCTTGGTTTGGATGGGGCTTAACACCCTGCTCCCGATGCCTTGCAGGGATCCCGCAAGGCTTTTCCTAGGCTGAGGACGTTCCCCTGCGCTGGCTGTTGGAAGGTTTTTTGGTGCTGCCCGTCTTCCTGCCCGTGGCAGGATGGGTGCTGCAGGGCTTCTGCCCCGGCCGTGTGATTGGGGCTGTGTTGGTACAGAGCTCAGCCCCGGCTGAGCGCGGCTGGGGACCGTTTTTAGGTTTGAAAGCAGCATGAGGCCGGGTGTGCTGCGGAGAGGGGGCTGGTTGGGAGCTGCGGCGGCTGGTGAGCACCGGCACGGGTGGTGCAAGGAGAGCGCCGCAGGCGTAGACCCGCGACGGATGGTCTGAGTCAGGGGAACGCTTCGGGGTTTGGTTAAAACCCAAAAAAGATAATTAGGAGGCAGGGTGGGATTCTCGCCTTTGAAAAGACCCAGTGCTTTGTGTGTGCGGGCATCACCTCTGCTGTTCCCTGACTCTCTGGGCTCCTGTAGGGTCCTGCACCTTTTAGCTCTGTGCTTGCAGGATCCGGCCCTCTGGGCTCCTCCATCCCCCCCATCTCCCCGGAGCATCTCGGTGCTGCCTGCCAGCCCCTACCCGCACTCGTCCGCGTTTCTTTGCTGCCACCGGGTGTGCAGGCTCCGTTCCTGCGATCTCACTCCTCCGCAGCTCCTCTCCGCCGGTGCCAGGGCTCGCCCTTGGATTACAGCCCCTCGCCTTGCGAGTTGTTTTATTTATGGTTTGCGGCGTGGGGGGAATCCGCTTTCTTTGGCCTGTCAGGGGATGTGAACGAAACGCGGTCCCGTGCCCGAGGAAGGTGAGGACTCAGCGGTGGGGCTGGATCTTTGCTTTTGTGTGCAGGTGCATATCAGTGGTCCTTCGGCTGGGCAGCACGCTCGAAAGGCGGTGCAGGTTTTATGGCAGTTTAGACGGGGCGTAGGATGACCTAACGGCTGCTTTTGGGGTGTTTCCTGTGCGGGGCTGACCTGCTGCTCATCCTCGGATGGGAACATCCCTCCCTCGCTGCTGCGGAGCATCCCTCCCTCTCTCCCTCCCTCCCTGCTGCAGGACTGTGGTTCACCTGCCCAGTTCCTCGCAAGGAAAAAAACCTCAGAAAGTCCCACAGGCTGGAAATAGCAGCTGAGGACAAAGCTGCTGCGATGACAGAGGAGAAGTGAGACCCAGAGCGAGCGTGTGCGCGGGGTGGGGGGGTGATGCCTGTGCAGGGGAGCAGTGCCCAGCGTGGGGTGCGCGGGGAGCCCCAGGAGGGGAAGGTCCCTTCCAGATGTGAGCAGGGAGGCATGAGCTGCTCCTGGCTGCCTTCCAGGCAGGAAGGTAAAGAGAAGGGCAGCCATGTCTTAAAAAAGCTGTTTTACCTCCCCCTCTTCGCACACTATAGCGTGGGGGGGAGGAAAGCCTCACCACCTTGTGTGGCTGATTTAACAGGAACCAGATGGAGCTGGAGCTGCTGAGATCAAGACGGGATGAATTTGCCCATCCCTCGGCCGCTCTGGGGATGCGGAGTGGGCAGGGGTGCAGGCAGGGGTGCAGGCAGGGTTGTCCAACACTGGTGCGCTTTGGTGGTGGCTTCCCCAGGACTGGGTGCAGGAAGAGGGGCCGGGGCAGGTCCCCGCTGCTGGCCACGCTCCACGCGTCTCCATCCGCTGGGGCTGCAGCGCAGGGGAGTAGCGTGTGTCGGGGTGGTGTCCCCCTCTCTAAGTCCCTGCTGTGTCTTTTAGAGGACAAAAGCACCCACCAAAGAGCCCTGGGGGGACCCTGAGCCCCTCATCCCGTGGGGGTTATGCCTGCGATGCTGGGCAGCTGTCAGGTGGGGGCCAGGGCTGGCAAGGAGGAGATCCCACGTCCCTGCTCCGCCGTCCCCTCTGGACCACATCTCTTCCCTGGGGACCCACCTCACCGCCCCTGCGTTGGCATCTGCAGCATCTCCACTCCGCATCCCCTGCCCACGCGGCGGGAGCTCGTGCCTTGGCTGCAAATAGCAGATTGGAGGGGAGGTTGGGTCCCTGGGGCTCTTTCTTTTTCCCTCCCTGCCGTCGGAGGCTCTCCCTTTGAGAACCAGCACGAGGGGCTGGTTATCCCCTCCCAGTTCCACCCAGCACGATGCTTGGGTTTGGGGGGAGCCCGGCAGTGTGGGGGTGCAGAGGGAGGCCCTGGGGATGTAGGAGCCTGATTCTGCTTCTTGCCCCTTACAAATCCTTCCTGTGCTACTTGCTTTCTGAAAGCAGGAGGCAACTGGTAATCGTGCTGTATGTGAGCACACAAAAACCAAATCCGTTTTCTTACGGAGCTTTGCTTCCTCCTGCAATTTTTTTTTTCTGTCAATGAGAAATTCACCATAAAATTAATTTCCTCGGCCAGGATTGTGGGAACTTCTGAATGTACCTGTGTTACACTGCAGAGTGAACAGAAAACTACTGTAAAAAGCCTGTGCCAGCAATTTTGCTTTTAACAGGAGAAAGATTTAGGAATGTCTTTAAGATACGGACCCACAGCCCCGAGGAGCTGGACGGAGGGCGAGGGCTTTGCCTCCAGACAGCAGCGGTGGGGGAATCGGGGCGAGTGGTGAAAGCAGGACGGTTTCTGTGACCGGTCTCATCTGTGCGGTGAGCGGTGCCTGGACCTGGACGGCTTCCTTGGCTGGCTAATTTGAGGAGAAAAAGGGAATCTGTTGCACAATTAACTTTGAACTTGCTGGATTTTCTGTGCCAATCCCTCTCTGGCCGATCTGCTCCTCTGTAAGGAGTCCCAGCGCCGCGTTTCCAGGAGTTCGGATATTCACTGTGCAGCACAAGCAACGGGCGATTCACTGGCTGATATTTGTAGTTTTCCCCTGGCCGAGCTGCTTTCCAGCTGGGATGTGCAGCCTGTGCGTTGGGGATGCTCTTCCCGTGGAAATAATCTCCGCGTGCCCATTCCACCTCGAGCGCGGGCGCACAGGGGCTCTCCCCCCCCCAGTCTCCCTGATACGTATGGTATCTGTGTGGGCGTAACCTCAGAGTGCTTCATTTTGCAGCCTCAGTATTATTTTAATGTTGTTTTGTGGGTATAATTTTAAAAAATTGATAAAACCTGATTGTTAAAGCTGGAAAATCAAGCCCATAGCTACTGCAGAGATGACGGGTGACCCTACCTTGTCTGAAAAAGCGTTCATCTCCTTTGGCGTACGTTTGCTGTGCTTGTTTCACTAAATAAATACTCCCTGTGCGATGGTTTGAACAGCCGAGCCCGGTGCCCCATCCCCACCTATCTCTGATATTCTGCATTTTTGTTGGTGGCTCATCGCTGTGCTGGATGCTCCGGGCACCTTCCCCGTGCTCCCGACGTGGATGGGGCAGAGCTGCTTCTCCCATCAAAAACAGGAGATGAATTAGGACAGCGTGGACCTGACTGTTACGGTGAATAACTGCTGGTTGAAGGCAAGAAATATCTGCCAGTCTGACTCGAACCGAAAAGACAGAATAAAACACAGATGAGATTTTTCGGCACTCTCCCTCTCCAAAAGCGTATCACACATTTTTATTTTAAATGCACCGCTGTTGCAGGAGCAGAACGCTCAGGTCCCTGCTGATGGCCGGGGGAGCAGAGGGGTCCGGGGTGACCTGCGCGTTCCCGGTCCGACACCGGCGGTTTGTGCGGATCAAGAGCCGCGGCCGAGCCGTGAGCATCCCTGGCTGCTGCTCCTCTCCTGCCTGACACTAGGTGGTAACATCCATGTTCCTATCGGCCTGTTCTCCGTGGATTTGGGGCTTGGGGCATGGTCTCGCACCGCTGTAGGACAAGCCCTGGAGCTAACGGGACACCCCAAAGCGGCGTTTTTGCTGGCAAAACGCCTAGCAGAGGGCTGCTCTTTCAGAAGCGAGAGAACGTTCAAATAAGTGCATCCACTGTCAGGTTAAATGCTGTGAATTGCTTTGAGCAGATGATATCTACGAAGGACTAAAGGTCTGAAAAATAAGGGGAAATGTTTTGTTAAGCCGTGGGTGGTCTGGGCACCGGGTCCTCATAGGATACTGCAGATGCCAATAATTTAGAGAGGTTAAATATGGTGCAGGCAAATTTTTGGCAAACCTCTGCCTTAGGATGAAGCTGAGTACGTTTAGGGGTGGGGGACCCCACGGGGTGTCGGCTGCTGCCTCTGGTTTAAAGCGGAGCGAGCTGGGGGGGCTCTGCTCACGGTGATGGTGGCAGCTTTCCCTGCGTGGCTGGGGAGTGATTCTCGGGGTTCGCATGGATCCCCGTTAGCAGTCGGAGGGTGAGCCAGTGGCAGGGGAACCCCCCCGGTGCTCGGGCAGGGTGCAGAGGTGTCACCCACTGTGGGTGTCACCCCCTCAGCACCCTCTTTTCCTGGGCACAGCACTGGCGGGGCTGGGACCCTCCTGGGTGAGGCAGACCTGCACCCAGCGAGCTTTTCTCACCTCAACCCCGAGCTCCTCCGGGCAGGAGCGGATTCCTTCTCCCCTCCGGCCGCACTGCCGCCAGCAAATCCCACCCCAGGGTTTGTCGCATCCTCTTCTGCAAGCTGCAGGTAATACTTTGTCCAGGGTCTGAGCCCTGCTCGCCGCAGATGCAGGGAAGGGGAAAAGCGCACGTTTTTGTGGGTGTAATGTTTAACTTGGGCTTGCCCTTCCCCGGCCCGGCTCGACTTGCAAAGTGCTTTTGGTGCGGACGAGCATCGCATCGCGGAGCTCCCACCAGCAGCCCACCTGCCCCAGCGATCTCCTGAATGAAAGCTCCTATTGAGGGCAGCTGGAGAGCCGGTGTCAGCGTGGAAGTGATGTAAACAGAGATATTTATTCCGCCACCACCCCCCCCCCCGCTGATGATGATGGTGATGTTTCCTCCACCACAGCACAATGCTTCCCATTCATCGGCCCTTTTGCTGGGAATGCTGGCCTTGTTTTGATCTGTTGTGCCCACAGATTGTTTCCTGTCCAGCTTTGGTAAAACAGACAGAAAAGAGGCTTCGAGTTGACAGGCAGACTTTGACTATGGCTTGGAAAATATTATTTCATGGGACAGCCTGTGCCTCCCACGCTGTGTCTCTCAGGCTGGAAAAAAAAAAAATAGGCTTGATTAATGTACGGAGATTGAAACCAGGCAAAAATTTTATACTGTGTTTTCTTTGAATGAATGGAAATCATTGTGGTCTGAGAGACAGCAGAAGACACACTGGGTTTTTCTCTGCTCACACACACACATGCAATCTCTGCCTCTTGCTTATGAATAGATCCACAGTGGAGCTAATAAAGAGCTTGCTTGGGTGGGATCAAAATGTGGGGTCGAATCCCAACCTCTTTATCAGACCAAGGCCGTGCACAGAAACACCTAATGGAAAAAACCCACCGAGTGATGGTAGGGGAGGTGGGGCTGGACGGGGATTTCCACCTTTCCCTGGGATCCCAGACAAACGCTGCTCCTGCAGCCAGGCTGCTCCCGCCTGCGGCGCAGCGCAAAGCTCGGTTACAAAACAAAACTGTTGGAAGATGCTTATTAAGCACCTTTTAATTAGCCTCTCCTGAAGGTAGGTGTTTATTACTAAGTGAGAGTTAACGAGCAGGGTAGGTTTCTCAAGGGCTTTTCTTTTGTGAAGGATGGAGATGGTACCAAGGTGGGTGTTCACGGCCGGTGTGGTGCTCTGGAAGGGTTTGGTGAGCCACAAAACAGGACTGCGGCTCCTCAGCTGCGGCGTTTCTCATCGTGGTAAATGAACTTTGGCGATGAGGAGAGGAGAGGAGAGGAGACTCAGCTCCTGCCAACGGCGGTGGGATCTTCCCAAGAGAAGCCTCGGATGCAGATGTCCCAGCCCTCATGTGCAAACTGCAGATTGGCTTTAAGAGAAGAAAGGCACAATTCAGGCAGATGAAACGAAGCTGTGTGGACGTGCGGAGAGCGCTTTCCTCCATCGCTTGCCGGGAGAGCCGGGGCTACGGTTGGGCTGCGATGGGACAGATGCACCGCGCTCACCCTGCTGCGGCAGCAGAGCTGATGCACTTGTGCTCCTCCTGCCAAAGTCTTGTAGTTCTCTCTTTGCCCATCGGAAAACAGCGTTTTATTGTAAGCAGGTATCACAGCTCTGCTAGGGCGTTAGGAAAAGGAAGCGGGTGCCTGGGAAGCAGGGCAAGGTGGGCTCGAACTGCTTCCCCCCTGTAGATGTTTGCAGGGTTGTGCTGGATCGGGCAGCCCCTCTGCCTGCATTTCCCCCTCCCGAGGCCTTTCCCAGCAGCTTCTGTTAACTTGGAGCTTCCCCAGTTCCTGTCTGAAGCCTTAGCGGATGCTGCAGAACTGCTTCGACACGCTTGGTTTGTGGTGTAGGTGAGCTCTCACGGAGCGGCCCCGGCGCTAGGTGATCAGAGGATGGCCGTGGCCCGCGGAGCGGCGCAGCCTCCCTTCCCGCTCCTTATCCTCGATAAACAAACGTACACCGCCGACAGACAGTAGCCGGACTGACCACGATGCCTTGGCTTCATCCTGTAAGCAAGAAAAATTATCTGCGTGAATAATGAAACGAGCACGACACCAAACGCCGGCGTGTCCAGCCTCTCCCGGAGCAGCTCCGGAGCTACCGAGGGCTCCCGGCATCTTGCGTGGCTGGGTCTGCGGGACGGGCAAAAAACCTGCGGTGGGAAAGCTGTGTGGCCTGCGGTGTTTTTATTGAACCGCCTTCAAAGCTACCAGATGTTTTCCTCACCAGGAAAACATTTGTTCTCCTGAAGTGCCTGGATATTCTGTCGTCCTGCAGCCAGACCTGTTTCCCATTTTGAGGCAATGCCAGGAACTTAAATCTGGGGTCTTACGGTGCTTTGCTGCTCAGTCCCTGATGGGGAGAGATGCAGGCAGGGAGCAGAGACCTTGTTTTCCAATCCTGGGATTGGGAGCAGAGCTCTAATGTTTTCCTGGTCCTCAAAAAACGTAGCTTGGTTTGGTCACAGCAAGCTGGGTTGCTGGAGACTGGGTTCAGGGTGAATTTAAATTTGTGAGGGAGACTTCCCTGATGCAAACCAGGTCTCTGGACCCCAGCGAGGATCCTCGCCTGCCTGCAGTGCCACAGGTCCCCCGGGCAATGGGTGCTGAGGGGAAGGTGCTTACGTCCCACCTTTGAGTAGCTGCGGGGGGAGCTGTGCCAAGCTCCCCTGGCAAAGGGAACCCATTTTGGATCGGCAGCTGCCGTCTCTCTCCAGCCGGGAGAGCGGCTCCTCGGTAGTTCTTGGCACCGCACCACGTCTTGAGCGGTTTACCTTGGCCTCGCGATGCTGGTCCTGCTCCTGCCAGGCTGGGGAGGCTGGAGGGGGTCAGTGTCCCCCCGTCCCCGTGCACTGGTGCTGGGTTAGGGCTCGGGGCTGGGGGCAGCAGGCAGCTGCCCTTTTTGGAGGATGCTTTTTTTTTTTTTTAGGTCTTTGAGTCTTGCAAACAGGCGCTTGGCTGTTTAGGGACAGTTGCTCTGTTCGGGGCAGCCGGCTGTTGGAGGTCACACTCGGCTGGGATGCTGCTGGGGAGCGCGTGGAGGTGCTGAGGAGGAGAGGAGCTGGGCACCGGGTGCTGGGCTCCATAGAGGTGCTGGGGGGGGTGAGGGAGACAGGGAGCATCTTCCTTCTTGCAGGAGGTGGAGGACTTGTAGGGAAAGTGGGTGCTTTGTGCTTTCCTGAAATTCAGAACCCAAAATTCAAGGACTCAAAGTTAGTGCCTCTGCAGGGGAAAAGCCACCCGAAATGGTGCAGCCTGTGGCAGAGCCGGGCTGAGCAGAATCCCTCGGGCTGGTTGTCCACACGTCAGAGGCTCCTTCACCACGTTGGTGCCGGCAGGTTTGGTGGCAACTCTTGTTCTTCACTTGCCCATCCCTTATCTGAGATGGGCTGGCATCCCTGGCAGCCCAGCCTCTGCTGCGCCCCAGCTCCTGGGGCTGGATGGGTGCTGCAGCCTTTATTTGTTGCCCTGGGTTGGAGGAGGAGAAGACCTCCCAAATCAGCAGGGAGGGCTCCAAAGCCTGGCTAGGAGCCGGGTTGCTGGCTGTGAATTCCTTGCTGGCTGTTGGCGTTTACATCACCATTTGTATAAATAGTCTCCCATCCTCTTTTCTCTCACTTCTTCCTTCTCCCTTACTCAAGTGTCTAGACCGAGGAGGGTTTCTGGTTGATGTGTAATACTTATGAGAGACAGCTGGCCTCCCAAACAACATCTGGCTCCATGGAAAGTCTGTGTAATGGTTCCTTTCTTCTCTTTCTGTGGTGGTCACTGCGTCTGCAGATACAGCCTGAAGGACAGGGGATGCCCGGCGCAGCTCTGATGTGGAGCTCTGTGGTTTCTCACGCCCCGGGACTGGGCTTCGTGGGGAGCTGCCCAGCCCTTTCCCTGGGTGTGGTGTTGGCCAACGGAATAGGTTCTGGCCAAGCTACGACTGGATGTTGCAATGGCCAAAACCACCCTTGGTGCCCTTGCAAGAGGCGGGTTCAGCTCTGCGTTTGCAAGAACCCTCGAGCAGCAGCTGCTGGATGCAGTGTAATAGTTCCCTGCCCCTGCACCCCGTGTTGGAGGGACGCGCTGATGGTTTTCAATGTGACCGCGCCGGGTGTCTGCAGCATCCTCTGGCGTTTTGCTGGGGAGGCAGCCCCGAGCCAGGGGGGACCACGGAGGGGTCCCGGGGCCGGCTCTGCGCGGTGGTCCGGGCCGCGCGTGGTGCTCTGGCCAGAGGACGGGTAGCGATGCAGACACAGCGGGGGCTGTAGAGGGTGGGTTAGTCAGGAGGTGAGCTGGGCCCTTGCCCTTGAACCTGGCCCCAGCTCCGGTAGGACCAAGCGTCGGGTGCTGCTCCCTCCACGGCCCCAAGAGTCAAAACCTGGCGCTCGCGTGTTCCCTGGGACCTTATTGCAAAGGTCTCTCCTGCCTCAGCTTTGATCTGCAAAGTGCACCCATTCAGTTCCTGTTCGCCTTAAAATAAAAGAAAGAAGGCGAAAAAAAAAAAAAAAAGCAGAGAAAGGAAAAGCCATTATCTGTGTTTATCTTATCAAGATAATGCCAAACAAGGCTCACTTTGAACACCACGGTCAGGCTTTGCAGCCCCAGTGGCCTGTTGCTCTCTTCAGCAGCCTGATTTAAAAATGAACCCTTCAAGGAGGGGAAGCAATTTGAATGAAGAATTGTTACTGTACACGATGCGATAATACGGCCTTTTATAGCTACACCTGTTAGCAAATTGTTTAGTTCCAGGTTTTCAGGCTGCATAAAGGAGCCGCTCTGGTGCTTTCACGCTCTCCCCTGGCGCATTTTAACAGCGATGCTGCGGGAGAGGGAAGAGGAGAAGCCATTTCAGTACTTTTAATTTTGCTCTTCGCTAATGATCCCCATCAGGATGCAAACGTGGATGCACGGGAATCGTTCGTAAGCCTCTACGCAACCCTGCCACGGCAGCAAGCTCGGCTCGCGTGGCCGGTGAGCTGCCGGCCGTGGGCTGGAAGGAAGTGGGATGCTGAGCTCTGTCACGACGATGCTGCTGGCTCCTGAGAGAGGATGAGTGAAATACATATGTATTTTCATCTATACGTACAGCTGGGCTTTGATTCTCTTCAGGTTCCTCTCACCTCCTAGCAGGGAAGAAGAATAGTGGCTTTATTAACGGCACTCATCCTTCTTCCCTTGCTTTGCTCGAGGCTTTTATTTTCCGTAAGCGCTGGGGGCCGTTTGTGCCGGTGGCTGCCTGGCTGTGGAGGACAAGGCAAAAAAAACCCTACAAAATATTCCCCTAAACCATTCCGTGGCATGTATAATGATTTTCTACGTGAAACATGCGTGTGATTTGAAGATTCCTACAAAGAGGGAGATGGTTGGTGTTTTTGCACGGAGCTATAAACATTAATTGGCAGGTATTATTGGGAATTTTTATAGGTGGGCTATAATCCCAGCCCTGCTTTTAGACCACCCAGCTTCTCTGTGTGTGTTTAATTTTTTAAAAAATATTTTAATAACCTTTGTAAGGTTCTATATCTCCCTCCAGCTCTAGCCCTACCCGAGATCGATGCAGCCACATTGTTAAATCTCACTTTATTTATGGGTGTGCCTATATGAATATGTAAAAATTTAAACTTTCTGCAGCCCAGTGCTGTTTAAAATAGAATTAACGAGGTCTCACATGAGGGTCTTCTTAAGGTATTTAAAAATAGATGCTTCTGACTCGGAAGGTCTTAGCGGAAACCTCCTGGTGATGGCTGGAGGGGTTGGTGCTGCCTGCGGCTCCTCAGTGGCTGCCGGGGCAGGATGCTGTTGGTTTCTGCTCAGAAATGGAGAAATTTCTGTCCAAGCCATCGCCCTCGGGAGCTGGCTCTGGCGAGGTGCGAGCTCTCGCTGTCCCCGCAGATTCTTCTCTTTTGCCGTTCTGTTCGTAACAGCCTGGTGGGATTTGCAGGGTGCCTGCAGGGCTCGGGGTGGCCCCTAATGGTGTTGAGCTTTTCTCCAAATATGCTTCTGGAACAGGAAGGATGCTGTGAATAACAGCAATGATGGATGTCCTGCGGCCCTGTGTGCTGCCTTTTAATGCTGCCCTCATATCCTTATCGTTTGAATGGGGAAACTGAGGCAGGGGCAGGTGGTTTCCAGCTCCTCACTGTACGGGCAGAGGGGAGCCCACGGCAGGGGCTCCCCCACCACCCAGAGCATCGTCCCGCCTCGGGCCGGGTCCCCACCTCCCCGCCTGGCTGGGCAGAGCCGGGGATCGGCTGCCAGGACCCCATTTGTGTGCGGGTGATGTCACCGGTGTCAAACCTGGGAATATTTGGGTCTCATCCTGGTCCTTTTCCTTGGGCACGAAGTTAACCCCAGTGAGTAGAACGGGGAAGGGATGCTGAGAACGGGAAATGATGTCTTCACCCATTTACAAGCATCTGTTAACTTTTTAACTAGGTAGACTGTCACTCCGCGTGTGGAAATTTGTCTGTGCGATGGATCCAGCTTGTCATTACGTGCCGTAAGAGCCAGGGCAGGATCAGGGCAATTCCTCCCGGCTTGCATCTCCTGCAAAGGGGATTTTGCAGGGAGCGACTCCAGGGCTGGGTCACGTCTCCTGCTCGTTTTGCAGATACCAGCCGTGGGGGGAGCTGGAGCCGGGCAAGGCTCAGCCGACGCTGGCTGGATCCTGTGCTCGCAGGTCCTGTTCACGCTCTTATCTGGCAGCCGGAGAAAGCGCCGAGGCTCCCCGCGCCTTTCCTGCTGCGCAGCCGAGGTCAAGGCACGGGAGAAGAGAGCAGGAACGCGCGGCGCTCATGAAACGTGTCTTTGTGCTTCCCAGATCGGGGGAGATGTGAACTTTTACCCTGTGCGTGAGTCTGACTCATTAATCAAATAGTTACATAAATAACCGGGCAGATAAGAATAAAGATTTTAAAACTCCAGGGGAATAAATAGTCCCTAGACAATGGGACCCTCCGTGCGAGCCGGCGGTGGATACACGCCTGCCGTAACAGACCGAGGGCGGCCGGCCAGCCGCGGTTTCTCACACTTGTTGCCCGTCCTGGCTGACGTCGAGGGTTTGAGCTTGTTTCTGCCGTGTTGGGGCACGACCGGAGGGGGGGTCCTGGCTTGTGTCTGAGCCCCCCCTGCCTTCACGGGGATGGGGAGGAGATGCTCCAGCCCGGCAGTGCCGCGTGATGCCCCTCGCTTGCCCCGCGTATCTCATGGGATGTTCTCGCACCCTTGGCCAGCTGCCTTGGAGCGCTTGCACACCTTCGTGTGCCAGTCCCCGGTTTCCTGCACAATTAAGCTGTAATGATAACGACTTGGTGGTTCATGCGGGAAGAGTTTGAAGGGTCAGTCCTCCCGGGAAGCGCAGGAGGATGCAGCGACTGTGAGATGCAGGAGGGAGCTGAGCTTTGTGTTTGCTGTCGGTGGAAGTGGGATTCGGGAGGGGAGGTAGGACGGGGCCTGGATGCTTGTGCGAGCGTAGCAAAGACACGCGTGCTGCGGGCAGGACGCAGAGCGCACCGACACGCAGCAGGCGGGGGGAAAGGCAAGGAAGAAAAAGTCCTGCGTGTTTTAGCTAAGTGATGGAACCTGAAGATGGAACCAGCTCGGGTACGTGAACGTGTTTGGATGCTTCGTGCACAGACCCGTCCCCATCCCCGTCACCTCTGCCTGCGACGTGGCTGGCTGGGTGACACGGGGGCTTCCCCATCCTGCGGCCCCGGCCCTGCCGGAGCTGAGGTTTGCCAGAGAGGGGGGGCGGGTGGCAGCCCCGTCCCAGGCTGGTCTGGCACCGGTGGGCTTTTGTGTCGGGAAAGCCGGAGAATTTCTTGCTCTTCAGGTAAAGTTCACGTCCCGGCTGCCGCAGTCAGAGGGGAGAGCAGGTTTTATGACTTTGAACTTAGCTTACGTGCCTTTGGGATAAATTAAGGGTAAAATTTCCTAAAATTGTAAATGTTTACTGCGTGTGGATCCAGAGCAGCATATATTTAAGGCTGGCAGAGGGCCAGGCAAGCAGATGTGACACAGAGCAGGCAGCTTAAGAGCCGAGCGATTGAATGGGAAGAGGGAGGGAAGGGGTGGGAAGAGGTATGGAAGCGGCTACCGAGGAGCAGCGCCGATGGACCAAGTACCGGGGGAGCAGGCGATGTCTCCGTTGGGACGTGCCTACCACACACGGCTTAGCAGAGACCCAACGAGAGCCTCTCTGCTCCCGGGAGCAGGCTGCACAACCGCTCAAACCCGTGCCCCTTCCGTCTCATGCTTTTGAGGTTCTCGTTGGAGAAGGGCGTCTGTTCAACCGTCCAGCCTGTTCCTGCTTCCTGATCTCTGCAGATCTTCCCCTGGTTTATGCCCAAAATTCTTTCTTGCTGCCTCTCCTTTTCCCTTTGTTTCCTTTCGGGTGTACTGCCTGCTTTGGGTGCTGTTCAGAAGCACCTTGCTCGTGGCATGGTTTGGGTGGAGGTTCTGCTGTCAACTTCCAGATGAAAACCAGGTGCCTGGGGTTTATTTTTTTCAGATTTAATTCAGATACAATTTCCGATCTGTCTGTATGTCTGCATCACTGGGAAATCGTGCGGTGGCTACCAGCTTGGTTGTTTCTTTGTCAGTAGGGAAGAGACCTGAGGGCTTTCAGGCTCCAGGCATCGTGTGATGGGCGGCACGCGCTGCATCCCCTCGGATAGGTTCCCACCTTGTTCCGTGCTTTTCTGTGTCCGTGTCTTGGCAGCTGCACTCAAGAGAGGAGGCATGGTAAGAGAGGAGGCACGGTAGGTTTGTACTCTTTTTTTTTTTTAAATGGTTTTGAGTGTTTGAGAAGAAAGATACTGCATTATCAAAGGAGTAATATCCTCCCACCTGCTTTTGCAGATTTGGCCTTTAAAACATCGAGCACCTAAAGCAGAGGAGTCACCGGAGCCCTGTGCACCCGCGCCTGGGCCGGGCTGTCTCCACGGGCCGGTGGGCATCGGGGCTGGTGGGGGGACCACTGCCACCCCTCTGCCCCCCCGCAGCTCCCCGGCCGCCTCCTCGCGTGAGAGCGTCCCGTAACGCCGGGGCAGAGCGCGCCGGCAGCTGTGTTTAACAGGTAGGGCAGGTATGGGGAAACGCTCAGGGCCCTGCGCTCGCCGCAGAGCTCCTTCCCACCTGCGAGCCCTGATCAAACACCTCGACGGGCGGCCCGAGTGGGAGCCATGATGTAATCTTGGGAACCCAAAACAATCGGCCCTTTCATGGCAAGACGATAACAATCAAAACAGTATGTAAGGGCCTGCCATGCAAGAATACACATGCACATTATACACTGGAGGGAATTGAAAGCCGTAGTGAAAAGGGGCTTGTTAAGAATATGTAGCCTGCTTTCATAATCAGTTTGTAAAAGAATAGGCCCTTGAAAACAAGGGTTTAGGCTTATAGAAGGCTTTCTGTGCCTTGACCTTGCAAATATGCAGAGATGCCAACTTTTTTTTGAAAGTGAACTTGGAGTCTCCCAGCGTGGTGCCATAGCGGCTGGCAGGCGAGCTGGGGGTAGGAGGTCCGGCCCCGGTACGTTCCCGAGGGACGCAGAGTCTTTCCCTCTTGCCATGAGGAGCTGGTCCTTGGTGGAGCTCCACCCGGATGCCACGGTTTTACCTTTTTTTCCCTAAAAACTGCAGCACTGGGCTCTGCTGCAGCAGAGGATGAGCCAACCCAAGGGCAGACCCATCCATCCCATCAGACCCAGCATCGCTGGCTCTCTGCAGAGCTCACGTGGAGATGGCACGTGTCCTAGTGGCCTTTCTGTTCCTAGAGTGAGAAGGTTATGGAGGATGTCACTGTCATCACCGCCGTTATACAGATGGGGAAGTAGAGGCAGAGAGCTGGGAAAGGTAACATGTCCAATACGTGTTGGCTCCTTGATCCTCGATGCTTTCAAGGATGCCCAAGTCCATTGTGCCCAAATGGAGGAGACACCCAAGTGACGTTCCCACGTTGGCCAGGGTGCTGGTGGCAGAGCCGCTAACGGGACACGCGCATCCCCAGGCAGAGTCTAGTGCGGTTTCCCCTGGGCTGCTCTTTCTTTAGGTCAATGCACGTTTGGGGTTGGAGATGAGTCACAGGTTATCCTCCTTGTCTGCAAAATGTCTTCTGGCGGGGCGTGGGTGACCCATCAGACCAGATGGGATCTGCTCCTATCGCCTCTCTACCAGTTATTCCCCATCTTCCTCCCTTTAGAGACCATAATGTCTCTAAACATTTCATCCTGATGATTGTCCCTCTGGCTACGTTGGCTCATCTCCCTGTTGTCATCACCTCTATGTCCTGTAGCCCATCGTGGGCACCCGCTGGTTCGGCTCCCCTGGGCCAGGCTGCTTCAGTCTTTCTTTGTGCATCTGTTTTACAATGTGTTTCTTTGCAGTCGGGGGAAACCTTCCAAGAATCCCCACCTATTTCCGTAATAAGGACGCCTTTGTTTTCCTCATACACAATGCAGCTTTGATTCAGTTGCTTTCTCACCAACCGTGTTGCCGTCAGCTTGACATGGGAGCTACAGAGAAGGTGTGAGGCGTGCACGGCTCGGTGGCGAAGGGGGAGAGGAATGTCCCTTGGGATGGTTTTATTTCACAGTTGGGGCATCGGAGGTAAATCTGCTTTGCCTGAGCACCCGGACATCTCCCGAGACACGGTGCTGGGCAAACAGAGGTGGCCCCTGAGCACCGAGTGGAGGTACCCTTCGTGCAGTGAACCAAGGCAAAGCAAATAGGAAGTCTTATGTGTTCCTGGCCTCCACATTGTCACGGAGTTATCCTCATCCTGATGAGATTAGTGTCCCTGGGAAAGGCTCAAAAGGCCCTGAAGTCCAAGAAATGTTCAGGCAGATCTGCGGTGGGAGGAAGAGTTGAAGGAACGAGTGGTCCTAGCGTCAGGGGAGCATGGTCTGGGAGAGCAGAAGACCTTTGCGGGGACACGGAGGGACTGGAGGGCAGGAGATGATGTGGGGACCTTCTCAGCCTGATGCTGAGCCCAGAAAGTCCTTTCTTCCCCACGGGTGTCCCAAGGCAGGAGCGAGAAACCCCACGTGCAGGGACACCGGTGGCCTTTGCCTCTTGCCGTGCCGCACGCTGAAGCTCTGTGTGCTGCGCCCGATGCCTGCCCTGAGTGCGGCACCCATGCGGCGTGATGCCAACGCCTGCGTTTCTTGGGAAAACAGATTAAAATCTTGACCCCGGAGGGGATGCCCATTGCTGCCTCCCTGCTGAGGGCTGGGGGAGTTGGGTGGCCTCACCCCGGAGGGTCCCTGCCAGCGTTGGAGCACGCCGTGACTCATTGCACACTGTGGCTCGTTGCTCGCCGTGGTGCGTGCATGCCGTGGCACGTGGCACATTGCTCGCTGCAGCCCGTTGCTTGCCGTACGTGCCGAGCTGGCTGCAGCCCCGTCCCGGTCCCGTACCAGACCCGCTGGGCATCCGGCGCTGCCGTGGGGGTGGCCCGAGCTGCAGGGTTGAGGCTGGTTCTTGCTGCCAGGGAGCCCTGATGGGTTTTGCTGGGGGTTTGCGTGGGGGAGAGGAGGGGGCGAGCCGGGGCAAACCCACCCGCCTGGGCTGGATCTTTCCCCGGGTTAAATTCCCCTTCCTCCTGCCCTGCGGGGCTTTCTCTCCTCGGGGGCTGCTGCAGGGCGAGGGGTCAGCGCCGGGTTCCTTCCTCCCAGCGGGACCGGGGGCATGGGGGGGGCTCACCGCCCTTCCCGTACAGACCCCTCCATTCACACCTCCCTCTCCCACCCCATTAATTTGTTGTGGTCGGGGCCAGTAATAGCTGCTTTGTGCAAAGGCGAGGGAAGGAGGGAAAAAAAAAAAAACCACCCAGCACACAGACAGCGGCTCTAGTGTTTTCTAAAAGGGATGTTTTTCCCCCTCGGTTCTCTCTCTCTTCCCCTTGAATAATGTTTTTGATTGTAATAGCCTGTCCTGGTTAGGGAAACCCACAGCCTCTCCCCCTTCCCCTCCCCTCTTCTGTAAACCCTGGTAGAAGTTTAAACAACCCAGAGAGATTTTTCTCACCAGTCTTATTTTACTAATAGGAAACAAGTGTTTAAAGCAGCAAAGGGAGCTTTCAGCTGCCGGCAAAGGAATAACTGACCTCGCAGAGAGGTGCTGGGGTCCCGCTCGGAGCCGTGGGCTGGGGCAGGTCGCAGCCCGGTACCTCGCTGTTGGAGCTTTAGGCCCCCCCGGGACGGTCGCGCTCCCGGTGTCCCCCCAGGAACGGGCCGTGGCCAGCTCCACCAACATGCACCAGCAGAGCCACGAAATGCTCCAACTGTGGAAAAAGTTATCGTTAGCTCTTGCGGAGCTGCTCAGCCCGAGGAGCCAATGTTGTAAAAACCGAGCCCCGTTTGGTTGCTTGCAGCATTTTTGTTCCTTGAGTGAAGGAGAAAACCCCATATCCCAGTTTCCTGTTTTTTTCACCAAAAATCTGAAACTTGCGCTGAGCTGGAACGGACCATGGGTAAGGACCGTTCCCAAGGCTGGGGCAAATCCTGGCTGACGGCGTGGGGGGGGGTGCTGGGAGCAGCCTCTGCTCCATGAGGTGCTGGTGCATGGAGCTGGGGTGCTGCCTCCGGCACAGAAGATCCGACAAACCCTCCCACTGCAAATCCAGCTTATTTGACCACTAGCTGTTCATGGAGCTATTTCCATTTTGGAAAAGCTCCGGGTGACGTGGTGGTCCCACCGTGGGGTCACTGCGGCGGGGAGGCTCCCGGCTGGGGGAGCGCGGGGTGCTCTGACGGTGGGTGCTGAAATGGGCGTTGGGTCCAAGTACGGAAGGGGAGAGGGCACGCGAGGAGGAACCTCACCTCGTTCTCTGCCCTCGGACATCCCTCCAGACTGTCCGTCGGTTGTCAGCTCTGTCAGAGCCCTGGTTTCTGACCCTGGGGACGTGACTTGGAGCGGTTCGAGTTCGCTGTGCCTGCCTGCCTGACCCCCGTATCGGCTTTTTCCCTCTCGTCCCTGGAGAAGTGGTCCTCTCAGCAGCCTGCCGCCTCCTGCGCTGCTTTACCCACGGACAGACCAGCTCTGCCCTCCGGCTGGTTTTGGCTCTGGAAGTCCAAGTGCCACTTTTCCGTAGGATGCAAGAGGGGGGAAAAAAGAGAGAAGGAAATTGAAATCCTGTGGTTAAAATATACTGCGGCTTTTCTGACGACCCCCGCTGTTCTAAGGCTCCTGCAGGGGAGGGGTTATGGTTAAGGATGGTGCTGGCAAGAGCTGGAGCAGGTTACGGGAGAAGGACCCGGGGCTGTGGGGGGGCCCTTCTGGCAACCCCCCCCCAAGGAGGGAGGACCCCTGAACCCCTGGGGTTCCCTTCCCTGAACATCCCAGGGATGCTGCGGCTCCTGGGAAGCCCCAGGACAGGTCTCCTCTCCTCCGTCTGGTCTCTGTCGCTCCCAGGGCTGGTGCTGAAGCTGATTAAATGCTGTGGAGCCCTTTGAAGATGGAGTTTGCTGCGTTCATGTTAAATATTAGCACGACCAGCCCCAGGGCTAGCTGCGCATCCATTCAAAAGGCATATCTTTAATAATGTCTTTTTTTTCCTAGCTCCCAACAGCCCACCCCAGGCTGTGCTTTGCACCATATATATATATATATAAATGTTTGTGCTTTTTTGTGTGGGTAGGAACTTAGCCATCGGGATTGGGATTCAGAATTTCCCGGAGGGCCTGGCCGTCAGCCTGCCTTTGCGCGGCGCTGGATTTTCAACGTGGAAAGCGTTCTGGTAAGCTGAGCTCCTCTTTGCCCATGGAAATGAGAGCCCTCCGCCAGCACCTCCCGACGGGCGGGTGCCTATAGATTTCCTCCCCGTATGCGTTTGCGTTGCTCCATCATTGAGCTGCCCCTGGGATGGGTTTGCTCCAGACCTGCCGGTTCCCTCCTGGCATCGCCGAGAGCTGCTGCTGGGAGTGCTGCTGGTTTCCAGCTTTGAGGAGGGTGGTGAGCGCTGCCCTGCTCCCTCCACAGCGCCCGAGCTCAGGTCCCAGCCCCTGCCTCTCGAAGGGACAGATCGGTGATCCCGGTGGGTCACCCCATCCCGCTTCAGCTGCCTGCTGAGCGCCTGCGGTGAGCTCCCAGATCCTGCACTAAACAGGGATTTTTTTAAAAATTTTTTTACAATTTTTTTTTATTTTGTTTCATTTTTTTTCTCTCACTTCATTCTGGGCTGGATTTCAAACCCACTTTTTCTTTTTTCTTTTCCCTTTCCCCTGAGGTGAAAAAGCCAAGGGCATGAACCCTGCGAGCGCAGGGCTGCGTTCCTGCCCGTGCACGTGTGCTCGGCCAGGTGATGGATGGGAGGGCAGGGGGGTGGCTTGGAAACTGCTCCCGCCAGAGCTTTGTTTTCTTTTCCTCCCACCCACCTCCAAATCAGTAAGTGTAGCTGGCGCTGGGACTTGCACTGGGATTGCTGCTGCCGGGAAGGGAGTTCCCATGGTCTGGAGAGTTTTCTGCATTAAAACAGTCCCAGAAGGAAAGAAAACAAGGGGGGAAGCCCAGTTTCATCCTGGTTGAGGCTGTGGCCAGATTGTCCTCTTTGGGGTTGAGCTATGCTGGTTGGAAATGTTTCTTCTCTGACCCATCCCTGCCCATGAGCTGGATCCCTAAATCCCACAGAGCTGCTGGGGGGGGAAGGAATCGGATCACGTCTTAATTCTCTTCCTGGAAAAATCAGACAGGTTAGATCGAATCACCTTCATCGCTTGTTTAAAATAATCCGGGTGGCTTGGCTTGGCGTGGCCGGGTGGCCAACCTCCTCCTGGGTACGGCGGCGTTAGGGAAGACGGTGGGGATGGGGAGCTGCAGAGCCCGGCTGCCCCACGGGAGGGCTGAGCCGCCCCTCGCACCGGGTCCCCGGTCCCTCTTAGTCTCGGTCTTTTGCAGGTACGGGCAGCTGAGCGGCATGGTGGAACCCTTAGCTGGCATCTTCGGTGCCTTCGCCGTGGTGGTGGCAGAGCCTCTCCTCCCCTACGCCTTGGGCTTTGCGGCCGGAGCAATGGTCTACGTGGTGATGGACGATATCATCCCCGAGGCGCAGACCAGGTGAGACCCCGCGGTGACACGGGTACGTAGGGGAAGCGCAGAGGACTCTGGAAGATCCTTTCTCTTGCCTGGATGAGCTCTAGAGCTGCGCTTCCCTCATCCGAAAAGCCGGTCCTGGCTCCCCGGAGCTGACGCCTTCCCCTTTTCTCTCTGCAGTGGCAACGGGAAGCTGGCGTCCTGGACCTCGATACTGGGGTTTGTGGTGATGATGTCCCTGGACGTTGGGCTCGGGTAGGGCAGGGCGCCGCTCCCCAGGAGAAGACTTCAGAGCCACCTGTGCAGCGGTGTTTGGAACTGGACGTGCATTATCCTCTGGACTTTTTTTTGTATATATATATTTTTTTTTAATCTGTTTTGGTGTTGATTTCCTATAATTTTATATCTCTTCCTCCCCTCCAACGTCATGTCGATGGTTTTCAAAGCACAAATACGGGTGGTTCCTCGCAGGTCTTGGTTTCCTTTTGCCACCAGATTTTCTGTTCCTCTCGGGAGGGTCGTTGGACGACACGTCGGCTGGGCTGCAGGTCACCCCGTCCTTCCCCTTCCGCGCCTTTTCCTCTGAGTCAGGTCGCTCTGGGTTCTGATCATCTTTGTTCTGTAGAAGATTAGAAATTCGCTGTCGCGTGTTTAAGCTGGTCAGTGGTTAAGTCCCAAGGTATTTAATGGAGTAAACTTTTTTTGTAGTCTCGATTTCCAGATTTTTCTCGGAAGGCAGGTGGAAGGCGTTAGGGCTGAGATAACACGTCCAGCACTCTGCGGGATCGCAGGTCTCGTGTATCCTGCTGGTCCTTGGGAATGTTTTAGGGTGCTTGTTTTGATGGATGCAAATAGTTCAGGCAAATAAAAATGAATTTTCTTGGGATCTGTGTAGGAGGGAAATGTCATTTTTTCGTAAGTTTATCTCCTAAGTGGAGCTTTGTTCCAACACATTGTGTCCAATACCTCATGGTTTTCCCTGAAAAACAAAACAACACAGGAAAGAAGACTATTTGTGTTTTCTAGCATGCACTCTTTGAAGAGGCACGGTGTGGTCATCCGCGTCGTCGATGATGAGCTGCCTGGCTGGTGTACAGCAGGTGACGTTTCCGTGGGGGCCCGTGGCTGCCTGCCCTCACCGGGCGATTCCTGGGTTGCGGCTGCTCTTTCCAGTGGTTCGTCACTGCCCCAAGAGCCAACGCAGGTTTCTCCCGGCGGGGGTCCTGGTCACGCTTCCCCCCGCAGAAGAGCTCAGAGCCGAGTCAGGACCTGAGCGTGCCGGGAGCTCTCGTCTTCCTGAGCAGCATCAGGATGAAAAAATTCATCAGGGTGAGTTAATTATCCTACCTGAAGAGCCAGAAGCACGCCCCGTGGGTACCCACCTCTTCACCCTCTGCTTCTCAAGCACCTCTTGTTGAACGGGCAGGATTAGGCCCTTCCAGGCTGAAGAGCAAACCCTGCTCATCCCTCCCTGTGCCTGGGGTACACTCGAGCGAGGAGCAAAGCGCCGAAGCTGGAAGGATGCTGCACACCACACCTCCCCCTTCGCTAAGGATGCTTCTGCCTTCAGTAAAAAGGGGTTCGGGGACCCCTCGGCTGGAATAACTGGATCGCCTGGCTGCCGCCTGCGTCTCATCCCTCCGCAGCCGCGAGGCTCTCGGGGGAGCGGGGCTGCGAGTGTGGGGGGTCACGAACCACCGTTCGGTCCTGCCGGAGAAGCTGCAGGAAGGGCAGCCAAAGGGAACAGGCTTGAATGAACTGAGCTAGAGCCATGTGGTTTTGTTTGGTTCTTTTTTTTTTTTTTTTTTTTTCTTGGTTGGATTTCATTTGTATTTCGTTTGTGTCACTCCGGATGATACAAAACTACTGTTTGCCAATGAATTTGACCTTTCAACTGTGATTGGTTTCAATAAATGGGAAATTCAGAGTTTGCACTGATTTGTTTTAATGCCATAAAGCCGTAGCTTTGCTTCTCCTCCCTCCATTCTGCTATGTTTCTTTTTTCCAACTTAATTGTTCCTGGCTTGTCAAAGGCCCTGCCTCTCAACCAGGAAGGCAGCGTCTTTGGGGAAGAAAAAAAGGGAGAAAAAAAAAAAAAGCCGAAGAAAGGCAGCTTTGCCGTGCTTCACCCAGGCATCCCGGGAGCGTTTTACTGTTCACTGTTTGCAGCTCACCCCCACATCCAACGCCGGACACTGGTTTTGTGCCTTATGACTCGGAAAAAAGCAACTGCAAGAAATCCCTGGGCGGGGGGGAAAAGCAGCTCTGCCTGCACCGACCAGGGCCGTGCACACGCAGGGGTGTACACACGTGCACACACGCCACGCGTGTAAGGTGCTGTGCCTGCTTCGGCTCAGCCCCGCGGGAGGCTGCGACTGCATCCCGTGGCCCCGGGACGAGCTGCAGGGGGGATGCTGGTGTGGGGCAGGGAAGGGGGACCCGACCGATCCCGGGATCTGCGGGGCTGCGGAGACGACTCGGGTCTCTCCGTGCACAGGGGGAATTCGGGGTTATGGCCTTCAGCGGGAAAGGCGAGGAGGGGAGCAAGAGCCTCCAGTGTCTCCTTCCCAGTGCCACCAGCAGAAAGGCTGAGCAGTCTCCCACCCCTCTTCGCCTTGTTTCTAGACACGCCAGAAGTGTTTGTGAAGCTTTTAGCACTCTGTTTTCAGCTGAAAGCTTTTGAGTGAAACTTAAAAGCCTTGGGGGTGTCCACGGGTCAGGATTTCTCGCAGGCTGTTGGCGATATTTTCTTACTTGATTTCTGGCGTGTGGTGTGAGTTGGTACAAAAAAAAAAAAATACATTATACATTTAAAGGCAGCCTTGTAATCAGATTGCTGCGAGATAATATCACGTAAAGCATTTAATCCTGCTTAGACGTAGTCAGCCGAGATAATTATGTACATTGGACCCGTAGGAAGCGAGTGGGGAGGGTGATGCAGAAAGCACATGCAAAAACCTTTCTTTTCTGTTTGTAACCTGGAGGTGAATTAAATTATATATCTATTCCGTGGTATGATTGAAAAGCTGGCTGGGGGCCAGGCCTGAAATTACCCGTGGAAACAATAGCTGTCGATGAAAAGGTGGAGTTGGGAGCAAAGGCAATATAAACACCCGGCCAAGCCCCGCAAAATAAAATGGAGACGGGCTCTGCTCCCCGCCGGGGAGGAGCCGGCTCTGGCACGGGGAGCCGTGGCAGGGACAGGGGAGGGAGGTTATCCTCTGGTTGGAGCCGGGCTTTGGGAGACCGGGGTGTGCTTGGTCCCCAGCCCTCGCCTGGATGCGCGTGCCGGGATGCGGCTTTGCCCTCCCGGGGGCTGCGGCAGGGCCGTGGTCCCTCCCCAGCACAGGCAGCGGCCGCTGAGCCCCTTGGTAAAGCCGTCCTGTGTCCGAGGGACCCCCGGCCCGCAGCACACGAGGATGTACACCCATGGTGAGCACAGGGTGGGGGGGGGTCTGCCTTTCCATCCTTTTCCCGAGCGGCAGCCAGCCTTCGGAGGGGCACGACGGTCCCTGGACCCCTCAGGAAAGTCCTTTGAGCCCCTTACAAGCCTGATATTAAATTGTAGCATCAATGCCGGTGATTTCTCTCCCTCTACTAATTTTTCCAGTAAAGTCTCACGCATACAAAAACTAAGTTTAGATTCTTGGGCTTTATCTTCAAACGGTGATAACTTTTTGCATTGGCTGGAGGAAAAGGTAAACCGTGACTCCTCTCCCTCCAAAAGCCTCAAACCCCAAAAGATAAAGAGCTTTTTCTAAACAGTGCGTGTATGCGCTCTTGCAACGGGGCTTAAAAAGGACCCCAACCCAGTGTAAGTCTGTGGCCTCCTCGCTGGTGCTTTCGTGGGTGATTTGGGGGCGGTTGCAAGCCCTGCTAAGGAAGAGGGGGTGACCCGAGTGTTTAGCTGGGAATGGGAAAATTCCCCAATTCCTTACAGCCCTGGAGGCGGCTGCATTTGGCAGCGGGTGAAGCTGGGAGGCAGTTCAGCCCTGCGTGTGCAAGCACGTGTGCCCCAGGTGTGGAGCTGGTGCTTGGAGAGCTTCGCCAGGCAAAGCTGCTGCGAACAAAGCCGGGTAACGCAGCGCCGGGTGTATTTTGCTGCTTTTCTTGTGCTTTTCCTTCGGAGGCTGAACCGCCGAGATGCTTTCCTGCAGGACGGCCGTGGGCATCGGACCCGATCGGGCGGTTAATGGTTGGCGAGAAGAAGCTGGAGGAGTCCAAGGGGAAACTCCTGTGCAGGCAGGAGAGCTGCCCGGGATGAGCGTTGGGCTGTGCCTGTGCCTAAGTGGTGGCTGGAGAGGCTGCTGATAGCTCGGCTGCGCAGCACTGTACGCCTGTTTGCCGGGGGATTAGGGCTTTGGAGAGGGGATTATTTGGGACTCGGAGTGTGTAACGCAAAGCGTTTGGCTTCCTCCTTCAGGGATGCCGCTGATCCATCCCGCCCAGAGCTGCGGTGCAAGGAGAAACCGCCATCCCCTTTGCTCCGGGCAAATCCCACCTGACTCCCTGCCTCCATGCGGGTGCCAGGGCGGCACGTGGCGGGCATGGAGGTCGGCACCGCGGCACGACGCCTGCTCGGCTGCCGCTCTTCCCTCCGGGGCAATTCCTTCTCCCTGCCCGGCTCGGCTCGCTCCCAGCTGGGAAGAGCACGGTGAAGGGCCGCAGTTATGGTTGTGCAACCGGGGCAGGGAAAGCACCCCATTCCCCACACCGGCGTGACACGGCCCACGTCGCCCTGTGTACGGTGCCGTGAGTCAGGGAGCAGGAATGGGCGGGTGGGCCCTCCATGGGTGCTGGGTGCTCGCCGGCCCGCGCCAGGGTGCTGGGGAAGGGAAGGCGGCTGTGGTTTGCAGGGCTGGGCGGGGACAGAAAAACTCCAAGCGAGGGCTTTGCACGCAACCGAACAATAATCCCATTATTAGGGCCCATGCCGTCAAACAAAACACGGCACAAAACATTACTCGGGCTTGCAAGATGCGCGCCCAGGGTAGATCGTAGCACCTGAGTCATTGCTTATAAAGGAATGGATTTCACCTCCCTCCCCTCCCCTTAGGAAAGAAGCAATTCAAACCTTCAGACAAAATGACTTCTATTCTTTGTATGCGGACTTTGTTGTACTTGGCAACGAGGCGGCAATTAAAATTGAGACGCTCGCTCTCGTGCGCACACGCAGGCTCCAGGCTCCGAGCTCAAGAGCAAACGTTCGGCTCCTCTTCCTGCTCGGAGCTTGCTCGGTGCCCCAAGCCCATCGCTCCGGCCCCGGCCGTGCCGCATTGCCCCATCCCCAGCGCGGACCCCCCGGCCGCAGGAACACGCCTGGTTCTGAGGGACGGGAGGGAAAAAGAGAAATTATGGCTCAGGGTGCCCTTTTCCTCGGGTAGTTATTACGGGATCGTTGAGTTTCTAGAGCAGGTTTAACGCCAGTCTTTCTTTTTCGGTAAATACGGGCAGTCTCTGAGTACGTGTCTTTAGTATCGCACGGCCAACCAGCCCTGGGAAACGACGTCCTCGTGTCCGTGCTGGGTTGCTGGGACTGTAGCTCTTGGATGATCCCCGGGTTGCCTTTCTCCTGGTTGCTTTACCTGAAAACTCTTCATTTCAGTGGACGGACAGAAAGGTGGTGACTGCGGAAAGGTCTGAGGGATGTTTTCCACGAGTTTTGGGGTTTTTTTTTATGCGTTGGGATAGGCGGCACGAGGGTGAAATGCCATCGGCCCAGCAATGGCTCCGCTGCAAATTCTTCAATCTGGAGGGTTGTTCCAAATGGGAAAAGAGGGAAAATCACACACTGTTGGATCTGCATATTGCACAGCTCCGATCTTAGCACCTCTTTTCCTGCTTTAAGGCTTTTACGGTGCGGAGGGCAGTTGTTTGTGCAAGACCAGGGAGAAAATATTCTCAGCACATCCTTGGTTGAGATTTCTGGGATGTTTCTGTGCCTTATAATCCTACGAGGGGGTTCTTGAGAGCAGGAAACTGAGCCTGAAGGTTTATTTTAATATAATCTTACAAAATGCTGATGATAACTAAAAAGCTTTTGTGTCCAGAGCTGGTTTGCATGGAGGAATTGTTTAAATCTCTCTCTCGCTGTTGCCTTCTCGTGTTCTTACAGGAACCACGAAAGCGTTACAGACCCGACGCACGCGCTCTCCCCCCCTCGACTCATGCAATCCTTCTGCTGTGC
>VXBL01002507.1:851442-872904 GCA_013400195.1 Aramus guarauna | reverse complement strand
CCCCCGCCGCTCCAAACCCCATATGAAAACAGGAGGGAAGAGAATGGCCTGGATTTGCTTTCCTTTTACTGCAAAATAATTTCCCTGCCATAAAATTACCAGCGAGAGCCAAGGGAAGATTAGGTCATAGGGAAAAACGCCGGTTGGGAAACAATGGAGGGAGGTGCTGGTAACGGCTGGGGTGCGGGACTCCCCCCCACCCCGCGCTTCCCCCGGGGACCCCCACCTCCGCCGGGACCCCCATCCCCGCCTGCTCCCCCAGCTCCGCAGGGGGTGGGCAGAAGGCTTCAGCATCCCCAGCCCTTTTTATTTCCCAAGCTTACAATGACAGCGAGGGCTGGAGCATCCCAGTTTCTCCCGACCTGGCGTGTCAGTCTGGGCTGGCAGCAGGGGCAGGCGTGAGGCTGGAGCACAAAGCAGCATCTCACCCCGTGCTTTGTTTCCCCCTTTTCCTTTCCAGGCCATAATTTGTCCCGGAGCTGCTCTGCCTCCATCAGCCAAATGGCTTGGCTCTGCCAGTGGATGAACAAACCCTCCGGGGGGGGGGGTTGGGGGGGCTTTTCCCTGAATCCGGAGTCGCTGGCGTGTCCCTGGAGGTCAGAGACCCCCGGGAATTTGGGGAGATGTCTTAAAGCTTGGTTTGGCGGAGGTTCCACAAAAGCCCTCCGGTGCCCTCCAGCTCTGGGTGGTGGCTGCCAGCACCTGGAGAAAAACCTTCTGGAGACCAGGGAGCCACATCCAGACACCAAGGGGGCCCGGGGCCTCCCAAGTCATTAAACAAATTAAGTTGTTTAGAACAAGGAGGCCCAGGTGACTGGGTGTGAAAGCCCCCGAGGCCTCGGTAATCGCTGTGTAAAGGCAGCACTGGTGGGTGGAAAGGAGACAAAGAGACTTTGGGGGATTTTTCCTCCCGCCCCGTTCCCCTGGTGCGGCCGGCAGCAGCTCCAGCCTGGTTTGGCTTCGTGGGACGCTCGGGGACTCGGCCGCGCGGGCAGCGGGAGCCCAGGCTGGGATGCCTGAAGTGATGCTGTGGTCCAGAGAGGTGCTGTGCTGTCCCTGGGCTTGGAGATGGGGCAGAGGGAGAGACCCCCCCCCCCCCCCCCCCGACCTTCCCACGTGTGCTTCATTGCTTTAAACGGACCTTGGGGCAAATCCCCCGAGGTGTTTCGTTGCTTCTGAGACGGCTCCTTGTTCTTGCTCCTTCCAGAGGCTCAGAAGAGGCCCACGGGCAAAAGGGATTTTTTTTTTTTTCTTTTTCCCTTGTGCAAATCTTTTTTTCCCCTTCTGCTTTGTGCAGAGGTGAGCTGACAGTCCACCTCCACACCAAACCACCAGCCTGGGGTAGCTTAACCTCTCGTAACTCCAGAAAGAAACAGAGGTGCCGCTGCTTCGCCTTTCCTTTCATCCAAGGAAAGATGCAAAATTCCCGAACTCAGCTGCCTCTTCATTTCCAGCGTTAGACACACGCTGTGCTCAGACAAGACGACAAGCTGATAAGGTGGAGCATCCCAATCTCCCGTGGCGAGCGGCAGCGGGATGCTGCGCCTTGGGAGCTGTGGGAAGGAGCAGGAGCCTCCGCCGGGCACGGGGACCCCCGGCTCCAGCTGCCCCGTGCCCCGTGTGCTCAGCGCTGGGCACGTACCACGGGCTGGGCAATCGTTTCTTAAGGACACCAACCTTTTGGGACCCTTTCGATTATTATTTGATCAGCGCTTCTCAGATCCAGAAATCTGAAAATACCAGTGGGAAACCCCCACCTTCTGCTGTAAAGCTGCGAGCTGGGAGGGAACGATGTCCCTTCCGGAGCCAAATGCGGAATAATTTAATCACAATTATTTAATACAGCCAGGACCAGCTGCACAGGGCTGCTTAGCTCCTCTGCTTGGGCCCGGCTGGGCCGGGCTGAGAGACCCCGTTTGCAAAGGGTTAGGATGCCGTCCACACAGAGGGGTCTCTGCGGGGTCTCGGGCTGCCGTTAACGCAGCGGACCACCCTGCACGGTGTGGAAAATGCTGGTGAGACCCGAGAAGAGGTCTGAGGTTCCTCCTCTGGTGGGGGTGGCTTCTCTCTCTCGTCTTTTTTTTTTTTTTTTCCCTCCCCCTCTCCTTGAAGCTCTCCGAAACAAGTGCTGTTTTATTGCAGATAATTTACCAGCTGCACAAAGGCTGCCTTGTACCGCTCAGCTCCAGATGTTTAACATTTCACAAAAAAACTAATCATAAAGTACCTGTTTCACTGAAGCACCAGCTGACCTGGATGGGGAGGGAGCTGCCTTCCAGCCTTTGCCTTTCACAGGCAGCTGCCGGCAGATCCCAGCCCTCGAGAGAGCAGATAATACCTGATGCACCGCAGTCACGGTTCGTGCTGCCCTTGCTTGGGGTGCAGCGGATGGGGTGCCACGTGCGGAGCCGGGCCAGCGTGGCTTTGCCCGAGATGAGCTCGGCAGGAGCGGCTGCAGGGGCCGATCCTGTTTGCTGATCCCTTTTGCAGGGGGTGTCTGCAAGCGGATCAGCCCCCCCGATGGCTCTG
This sequence comes from Aramus guarauna, assembly GCA_013400195.1. Taxonomy (NCBI): domain Eukaryota; kingdom Metazoa; phylum Chordata; class Aves; order Gruiformes; family Aramidae; genus Aramus; species Aramus guarauna. The sequence continues at coordinate 870,375 of VXBL01002507.1, read as the reverse complement.
TCGGAGGGTGCCTACAAATAGGGGCACAGGGAGGAATAGCTGCTTCCCCCTCCCCCCGTGGCCCCAGCTCGTGGGAAATGGGAAATGGGATGGGGGATGCTGCCTCAGCAAGAGCAGCACGTGCTGCAAGGGTGTCCTGGGAGGAGAGCTGGGAGGGTTCATGCCGGGGATTTTGTTGGCGCTGGGGACAGTGGGCTGCAGCTCTGGGTTGTCCCCAGGGGCTCTGGCGCAGCCCCGGACATCCTGCTGCTCGTGCTGCTGCAGTGCTGGAGGTGCTGGGCTCCCCCAGGAGAAGGTGGCCCCCGGCCTCTGCTGTCAGCTCCGGATGGATCCTGCGGAGTCGTAAGGGCTGTGGTACTGCAGGAGAGGGGTTGCCTGGCTCTGCTCTATCCCCACCCCATTCCTTTGACTGCAATCCCTTAATTGTTGCAAAAAAAAGCACATGGCAAAAGGCAGGGAGACAATTACAGTCCCTTGCCCCCCCCTTATCTCCGGGGAGAGTGTGCTGGGCAAATAGAAATCGGAGAATTAATTGCGGCGGTGGCCAAGGCTCCGCGGACCAGGCTCTGAATGGCAGGCAGGGCTGATTTACTGCCGTTGTTCGCAGCTATATTCAGCATTTTATTGCAACTATAATTATTGCTCTCCATCAGGACGTCGCGGACGCGTCAGGCCGGCACCAGCCGTTCCGCACTCCCGTGGGCAGAGGGCTGGGCAGGCAGGGCTGCTCCCACTGCATCCCACCCCGGCGGAGGAAGGCAGGCGATGCTGCCCGGTGTCCCCAGGCGCTGGGGGACACGCTGGCTCCCAGCAGGCAGCTGACCCCCTGCCTTGCCACGGAGCTGCCATGCAGATGAACGCGTGTTTCTGGGATGGGGAGTCTTCCTCCCCAAAGCTGGTGGCCGGGGGGGGGGCACTATGAGAAATGGAGGTGCAAGGTGCAGCCAGCCCGGGGCTGCGGGTCCCCCCGTGCCCTGGGGAAGTATTTGCTGCCAAGGGTTAGGGTGGAGGGAGCAGGCGAAGGAGGTGGTGATGGCCAGGGCAGCATCCGACCCAGCCTTCGGAGGGATGAGGCATCTCATTTGTAAGACCCAGTGTGAGAAGAAGCAATCGCTCCGTGACGGCGGAGGTGGGAACCCGGGCGCATGAGTGTGCTGGGATGCAGAAGGAGAGCTGCCCATCCTTCTCGCCTGCCAGACGGGACGCTTCGCCGTGGGACAGTGGAACGGGCCGCCGGCTCTCCTGGCAGCTGAGGGGCCTCGGGACTGGACTGACCCACCGGAAAGTGCTCCCCGGGCAAAGCCGCCCCTCATTGGCATGCAGAACGTGCGAGGGGGGAGGGAGTGAATCCCTCCGTTGGGGAGCAGAGCCAGGCAACTTCGCCGCAATGAAGTAATCCTCCCCCGGCACCCTGAGCATATAAAGCACCACGGAGCACAAGTGCCTCTCTGTCCCATCTCTTTCTTCTCTTTTCCTTTAATAATCTTACTCTTTTGTCCCCATAGGTTTACCCTCCGTGTCATTGTCCCCTTCTGCTCCGGTAGCTGGCTGCCCATCGCGGCCGGACCCTCTGCCCCAGAGATGCTCACAGTGCCACCTGTTTTTTCCACTTTATTTTCCAGGACACCTGATGTATTTCTTTTCTTTTCTTTCTTTTATTTTTTTTTTTTTTTTTTCCCCCTCTGGTTTAGGGTCTATTAAGTTTACTCCTTCTTCCCCTGCCCTGGGAGACCCGGTTAATGAGTAACCATAGCGTGCTTGGAGGCAGCTGTCTCAGACAAACTGACGGAGACTTTTTTGGAGCTGCATAAGGGAACGTTTGTTCTGCAGCTTCTCAATAGATCCTTGTGCAGGAGGCAAGAAGTGTGGGGAGAGAAAGAAAGAGACATTAAATCACTGGACTCCTTGAAAATCTCGCTGCGTGTGTGTGTGTTTTTATTCCTTTATATAATAGATGTTAGATGAGTCACCTTTTCAAGTTTAAATGAATTTATCTTCACAACGGAGCATACAATGTACATTTTAAGAGCGTTTCGGCTTTAAAGGTCTTTTTAAGTAACTTAAGTATAAACCACACAGCCTGTATATACACTGGCATGGGGTTAGCGTCACATGAGTTTGGATTTTCTTTGTCCCGCTTGCAGTGCAGAGCAGATTTTGCTCTTACAGTTCATAATTTTACCTGCTCCCATCCTCTGCTTTTGTTATATGGAGACGTTGGGGGTTTTTATCAGATATTTGCCATCAGGGTTAAGGGCTGTTTTGTCTTCCGTCGGATGCCCGGCTGTTGCTCCAAAGGAGCACGGGCCAGGTAGGAGATGGAGTGCTGCGTAGCGTGGAGGGGAGCACACTGGGTGAGTGTGTCCTGTGCCCCAGACCTCCTGCGTGACCTTGGCAATGGCATTTGAACTTCTCTTCCTTGCTTTGGTCCCTATGCAAACAGGTGACAGACGTGCCTTTTCTCATACTTGCAGCAGCTTTTTCCTTCCTAGCGTGCCAGGAAGCTTGTGGAGGGTGGATGGGGTGTTGGGAGCAGGCAGAAAGTCGCGGGAGCAGGGTACCAGATTGCTCCTGGTTGTCTTGAAATGTCTCTCCCTCTCCCTGTGGCTCCGTAATTCTTTGGGTCACGTCAGCCTTTGAGTTTCTCGTGGCCAGCTGCGCACCTCGCAGAGCCTGGTGTGCGATTGCTGTGTGCTAGGGAGCATCACAGTCCCTGCTCCTGGTCCCTGAAGCCGGACGAGGACATCATGGCTTTGCAGCTCAGCGCTGTGCTCTCACTCTCGCCCTGGGGCCCTGGGCATCCCCGGTGACCCCCCTCCCACCCTCCGGCATGCCGTGGGGTGCAGGACGGCACAACCTGGCCCTGCATCTCCTGTCCATCGCACGGGCAGCCCCCATCACCCAGCCATCCCATGTCGGGACCGGTGATGGTAGCGAGATCCTTCAAGCTTTCCCTGCTCTACACTTGCCTGGTGCAAAGCACCCAGTGCACAGCACCTCCCGCATCGCTCCGCGTGGCTTTGCACCTCACAGACCTCAGCCCAAGCAAAGCACGCTCACGCCGACAGCAGCCCGGAGGGGAAAGGAGCAATTCCCGAGGTGTAGCCATCCTTCCCTGCGGCCCCTCGGCTGCGCTCGGGGACGGAGCAGGTTTCCCACCACTCTCGCAGCCGGAGCCGGTCCAGGCTGCGACCCAGCACCGGGGAGAAAACTGAAAATACGTAACCACACTTTTCCTCCTCTTTTACAAAACCTCATGGTTTGTTTTGGTTTGGTTTGGTTGTTTTTTTTTGGTTTTTTTTTCAACTTTGGGATTGGTTCAAGTTTTGGGTAGAGATTCAGGTTGTTTGTGTTTTACCTGAAACGCAGCTCCCCGTTCCCTGGAGCAACGGTTCTTTATTGGCTCTTGCAGACACTTGGCACTCTCAGCACATGAAATAAAAAGCTTTTTGTTTCCATATTTCAATATATTTATATATATTTAACTGGTTTAGGGAGGGTATTTGAAGGTCAGAGGACTTTCAGAGGTTACGGTGCTGGCCAGGCCCTGGGAACAGCCCTCTGGTGAGAACTCATTCCCAGCTCACCCTTCCCGAATCTCTTTCTCCTTTATTTTGCCAGTGCTGGTGCCCATCACCAAATGCTTTCTTGGTTGGTTTTGGTTTTTTGGTTTTTGTTGGGGTTTTTTTGTTTTTTTTTGTAAAATTCAACAGCAAAGTCCACGGTGAACTTTATAGATGTGCCATTCACAAACTGGCGTGGTAAAAGTAACACGAGCTCGGGCTGTGAACCCAACCGTGCTACCGAGAAGGTGTTTGTACTCACAAAACTTTTACAAGAAGAAGCAGTTTTTTGGGCTCCACTCCCCCACAAAAGGCCGGCGCAGCTGCAGGTCAGGGCAGACGGGCTCCACTCGCCTCGTGGTGCTTTCCCAGTTTGTCTGGAGGAGTCAGCAACCCAGTTCTTTCTCCCTGCCAAACCCTGGCAATTCAGTATCCTGAGGGTATTTTCAGCTGGAGAAGAATCGGCGCCCGGCCGTCTTCCCGGTGGTATTTCAGCCCCGTTCGGCAGCGTAGCTGTGCTGCAGGGACCCCGACCCCAAAGCCAGCCCCGGAGCTGAACTTGTCTCTCCAGCGAAACCCTCTTCCCTTTCCATTCGCCATTGCGCTGAGGATTTCCTCTGCTTAAAATCTTCCACAAAGCAACTCGGAGGCAGTGTTGCCAGCGGCCGCAGGCAGTTTTGTCCTGTGTTCGGCAGCCCTGGGACCAAACCGCGCTGTCCTCCTGGCCAAGGAGTGCCCCGAGTCCCTGCCCTCACGGGATAAAGGATGCTTTCAGCTGCTCTGAGCGGATCTGCTGGGAAACCACTGGTTTTCCGTGACTTGGAAACATCTGGTTGACATTCTTACATCCACCGGCTCTTGTGTAATTATCCTTATTACCCGATCCGCGTGCACTTTATCTTGCTTTATGGGCAATTCTGCTCTCCCTCCCTGCCCGCGCCACCCACCACCATCACACAAGCACACGGGCCACTTTCCTAATTAAAACGTTGTGGTTTCTTCCTCTGGCTCAGGTCTCCCCTCCCCATCTCAGCAGTGGCTGAGGAATGTGAGACAGGAATGCTGTCCTCTCGCAAGGAGCCAGGGAAGGGGGGGGGGCGGCTATCACTTAAAAACAATGTCTTTGTGTTTCCAGCCGGCTGTAGTCACGCAAGGCCGTGCCGGTGTGTTCACGGCCGCCTGTCCCGCGCCTGCTGCCTCACCTGGCACCGATACGGCAGAGTTCAGCATCTTCCAAAACCTTTTAGCATCACGTCATGTTCTTGCAAAACCAGGGCTGGGAGCATCCCATAAATCAATGCCAAGCTCTGCTGTGAAGGAGTACCTCACCTTTCCCTTCCAAGTCCTTCCTCAGACGGTTCTCGGAGGCTGGCTGGGGGTCTCTGTGCAGAGCTGCGGTACCTCACCGGCACCTGGACACTTTGCGTGGTTCTTTCTACCGGTCGGACATCGCAGGCAAGAGCCGGTGGAGCCGTGGCAGAGCCTTACGGTGCTGGGTGATGTCTAACGGACCTGTCTCCTGTGGGCGCACGGCTCTGAAGGAAACGCCACTAGAAAAGGGAGCAAAGCTTGCTAATTAAGTTACAAAAGTGGTAATTTGCTTTCTGAAAGCCCAGGCCATCCAACCACGCAGCGCTGTGCTTCCAGCCTGTGCCCAGCCGACAGGAGCCCTACAGACCCAGTTCAGGTCTTGCTGGGTCAGCAAGAGCCTTTCCATTGACTCCGGCGAGCTGTGGGTCTCATCCTGCCCACGAGCATCACGAGGCCCGGTGCTCCTCTCCCACCCAGCGTGAGGGGTTTCTGCTGCAGAGCAGGGGCCAGTTCTGCATCCGTGTGTCTGTCTGTCTGTCTGCAACCCAGGCTGGGTTTATGGTCTGAGCTGCTTTCCGGGGAGTTCCTGGCTGAGACAGGTGAGGGACAGCGTGCCTGGACCTCGGCACATCCAGCACCTCCCTCCCTGCTAGAAATACCAAACTAGCATCTGCCATTTCTGGCGCTGGTGCCATTATTTTCCGCACTCGTTAGCCGCTCCTGAGGTTTCTCACCTGGTGCCCAGGGCAGGCCGCCTGCTCGTCTTTCTCATTTGCTGGTTCAAATCTTGCCACATTTGGGAAGGTGCACCCTCTTACGGGTGAAGGTTTCCTAAAAGCAAAGGGAAGCTGGAGCCAAGCGGGGCTCCAGAACGGAGGGAGAGGAGCAGGCAGCTCTTCGCTGCCGGTGAGTCAGAGCCAGAGCAGCAAGCGTCTGCACACACGCAGCCAGCCGGAGGAAAATAAACTCCATCATTTTACTGACCGGCAAGAAAAGGGAGAAAAAGAGAGCAGCCAAACTTCTGTGCTTGAATAAAAGCAGCGGAGCTCTCGGAGGTTGGAATCGGGACTTTCCTACCTCTTCCCAACAGCGGAGGATCGTCAGACAGACAGCGCTGCACTTTCTCGGGCCCTGAAGCTGCAGAGACTTGCAGAGACGCAGCGCTGGGCTGGCACAGGCAGAACCCCAGGGGAGCAGGGCCCGGAGCCCCGCTGCTCCCCACGGGCATCATCCTGCCAGCTGAGGGATGGGGATGGGGATGGGACAGGGTGGCTCGGGGGCACACGCGGGGGCTGCGGCAGAGCCCCGCATCGGCGCATTTTCCCAGCTCTGCTCTTCGCTGCGAGTCACGCTCTGGCGCTTGCCAAACAGGTTTTAATTTCCAGACCGTGGGTATGAAAAAGCAACACAACCCCCTCCTCCACAGCGCTAAAATATTTTTTTTTCTTTTTAATATACCATAAATGATGACCTTTTACCTCCTTAAGAAGGCAGCCAACACAAGCACAACAATGTGATTTGTGCAGCATTTCAGTTGCGGTTTCTTCAAGAAATTCATCTGGTCTCGAAGCAATTAAGGGAAGGGAAGCATTTCCACTCCGGCTTTGGGCCCTGAAAACCTGCCAGGAGGGTTTTTTTTCCTTCCCCTTCGCTCTCCCTCTTTCTCCCCCAGCCCCCCTTGCTCACTTGTCCTAGAAAACGTCTGCGGTTTCACTTCGGCAGCTCTCCCAAGCACGTGAGGATAAATCCTGACTAGGCGCAGGTGGGAAGATGCTGGGTCCAGGTCCCTGCTCCTGCCCAGCTGATGGGGTGGGACATTGCCCGCCCGGAGCAGAGCCCAGTGCCCGGCCAGATGAGGGGTGCACAGGATCATCCCTCCTGTCCAGCGCCTTCTGCACCCTCCACCCTCTTCCCTGCCCAAAATTCGGTGGTCCCTCTGGCAGAGGGGCTGTGCCTGGGGGCTGGTGTCTCCTTTGGGGCATTTCCCTGCGCTGTACAAAGCCCTGGGCCGAGTCAGAAGCACGCGGGGTTCACAGAGCAGCAGGGGACCGTGTGGGACGGGGCTCTGTCCTGCAAGGACGTGCAGGTGACTTTGCCTGGATGGAGTGTGCTTGCAAGAATGGGCCTTAAATTAGCCCCTAACTCAACAACACAGTTAATTGCTCATTCATTCCACAGATGGGTTAATAATTAAGTTAAATTAATAATTGGGACAATAATTAAACTAAACAATAACCAATACCTGGGACAATTGAAGTAATCGGTCTTAGTGCTCAGTATTTGGCGGGGTTACTCATTTACCCAGCAGTTTACGGGACAGATTCCGCACTCGGCCGGTTTGGCGTCAGGCCGGGTTTGCCGCGCCACGGCGGGACGCGACTCCTGGAGTCCCGTGATCTGCGGAGCTTTCCCAGGCAAAACCACCGGCTTTCCCCGCCCCGGGGGATCGCGGAAAGCAGCGGGGGCCCGGCAAAACCTGCACCGACCCCGCCACCGCCCCGGGGCCTCCCCCACCGCCGGCGCCGTCCCCTCCCCGCGGCGGGCCGGGCCGGACAGACGGAGGGAGGGACGGAAGGACGGAGGGAGGCGGCTCCCGGCCCGGGGGGGAGGAACTACAAGTCCCGTGAAGCCGCGCCGCCCGCCCGCCGGAGCGGGGCTATATAAGGGGGGAATGGCCCGGCCGCCCCAGTCGGAGCATCCCTGGCCGCGGCGGCGCCGGNGTGCGCAGCCCGGAGGGGGCACCCCCGCCCTGCGCTTGGTCCTGCCGCGGTCCCGTTACTCGGTGCGGCCCCCGGGGGTGGGGTGGGTGGGTGTTAGGNCCCCCCCGGGGCGAGGGGCTCCAGCCCGGGGATGCTCCTTGTGCGGGGGTCGAGCGCGGAGGGGAGGGCTGAGCGCCCAGTCCCGGCTAGCAAGGAGAGGGAAGGATTCCTCTTCTCTCTAAGAAAAACCGTGTGGACGTTATTTTTCTTCGGTTTTGGGTTTTTTTTTTTTGGGGGGGGGGAGGAGTGGGGGGAGGACACGACATGACTTTTCCCTTCTCCTCCCGTGGGAAAACCTTGTTTGAAAGGCTCGCAAGGGCTCGGTGTGACCGAGGGAGCGTGGTGTGCCCCGGGCAGGTGCCTGGCCGAGGTGATGGGTGCGGTACGACCTTGGGGAGTCGGCAGCACCCCCTGCTCTGCTGGGGGCTGAAGGGTCTCCCCAACGTTTGAGGGGTCTCCCCAGCATTAGGTGCTGTCTGGCATGAGCCCGGTAGTGAGAAACACTTGATCGGGATTGGTGATGCAAGGTATCTGTGATGCACAAGAGCACTTTTGTGTGAATTCTGGAAAAATATGAATGACTCCCTTATTTTGCTTGCTACAACAAAAAGACCACACCAGTCTAGACCTGCAACCAATAACACACACGAAAATTAGGGCTGTCTGCTCTGAGGGACCCAGTGTGTTGAGGAGAACACCAGCCCTTCCAGCGTGCGAGCCTGCTGATCCGTACAGAGGGCGAGGGATGCTTGTTTGGGGAAAGGATGTTTGAGGTTACTTTGATATAAACAAGAGAAGCTTTTATTGCCCAGACATTGTTAGTTGTTGCTCTTTGCTGGCTTGGAATGTGTTTCCTCTGAAGAGGTTTGAGACTGGAGGAATTGCTCAGCTCTCTTGCTAATTGAGACATCTTTTTATAATCACGGTCACAGCTGGTGGGATGAAAGTGGGAGGAGAGGGCTGGTGTGCAGTGACTCAGGCCTTGGGAAGAAGCTGCATCTCAGTTTGCCTGGCATTGTGAAGGGGAGATTACAGCTTGGAGGCTGGAGCAGTGCACACGAGGATACTTCTCTACTGTCGGGCAGGTGATATTTTCAGGACATCAGCTTTCTTGTTTCCCTGTAAAATTAGGGATGGGTGGAAAAATCTTCCCAGTTAATCTTAAACCTTCCCACAGGTGTGAGACCAAACATGTGTGGTGAGTTTGAACCCACTGATGGGGAGACATCATGGGGCAGAATGATGCTGCAATATGTTTGTGCTCGCCTTTCTCCAAGACTTTGCTGCAAAAAGCCAGAGTTGCTTGGACTTGCTCTTTATAGAAAGCTGCTTTCTGATTTAATTTCTGATTCGATTTTCTGATTCAATTTACTGATTGCTTTCTATATGCAGGTGTCTCAAATGAAAGCTAGTCTGTTGGTGATAACCTTTTGTGGGGTGCTGTTGCATGGCAGCGGGGTCCCTCTCCGCAGCCCCTCTGACAGTGGGGATATAGAACTTTCTGATGGGAAGAAGGTCTGTAACTCAAGTGTGGAGGTGCTTTGCAAGCACAGCATATGTGAAGAGGGATACAATCCATTTCTGGCACTGGCAGGAGGAAGTAACCTCACTCTTATGGCCAGGAGTGTTCCCTTCATGGTGTCTCCCAAGCCGAGGGGTAGGAGGGCTGTGCTGTGGGAGTTTGATCTCCATTTGCATGACAGAAACCCATGGTGGAGCGTGGGGAAGCCTGAAGCAGGGTGAGATGTTGGCTGTGGTGGGCAGCAGTCACTGGTGTGTTTCTCTGCAGGGCTCAGGTGCTGTGCTCTGGCAGAGGTGGTTACAGTGGCTGGAGATGCTGGTGCTGCGGGCACTTCTGCTGGGAGCAGCAGTGTGTGTCCCTGCCCAGCCACCTCCGCTGAGCGGGAACATCAGTGCCGGCAAAGTCCAGAACGGATCCTCCTGCCTGCAGCAGCTGGGCTGTAAGAGCCACGGGGAAACAACCCAGATGGTCTCAACCCCAAATCTACTGGACTTTGAATTGGGGCTGCTCCTGGCAAAGGACCCTGGCAGAGCTCTCCCTGGTGAATCTCTCGGATTCATCCCTTCTGCGCTGGAAGAGGAGGGATGTCCTAAAACAAGCCAGGAGAATTGGTGGCCACAGTGACTTGCAGTGGACATCATGACATGTCTGAGGACCAGCTAGAAATTAAACTACGTATTATGGGGGTTTCAGTAGCCTCAAAACCAGACTCAGGTGTTATTTCATCTACACTTGCCTGACTTGGGGCTCTGTTACAGGTTGCAGAGCAGACAGAGGGGACGGATGTTGTGACCTGGGACCTGACTCTTTCCTAAGCAAAGGCTTCTGTCTGCAGCAAAGCACAGCTGTGAAATCTGGAAGCCCTGGGCTATGACCTGGCTCTTCTCAGGGCTGGATTTTGGTGTGCATTCCTCTTGTCCTCGCTTTTAAATATATTTGCTATAGTAGCATCACTTCTCCTTGGTCATGGGTGTGTTTTTTAGCAGTGACTGGCTCAGATCTGGACTGTTTTGGACTCAGGCTCTTCTATCTGGGGGTTCTTCTGTATGAGAAATGATCAGTGTGTCTTAAATTTTAGGAGATCAAATGTCTTGGGCCACACCCGCTCCCCCTCCCTCTGGCTCTCTGAGCCCCAGACAATGGGGGGATAATGCCAGGAGCACAATGCAGCTTGCTGGGGGGTTTTTTTGTTTGTTTGAACTTTGAACAGAAAAGCAAAGCAACAAAAGAGAGGGCAAGAAAAGCACAGTGTTTTGCCAGCTACCAAGGCCGGCCAGAAAGTTATAACTGCATTACAAAGGGCAGCCTTGTTCAGAATGGCTTATTTCATCAGAAAGATGTACTTAAAACAAAAATTAAGGGGCAAGTGCTAGCATAAAGTCCCCCACGTTAGTATAAACACTGCATGAAAACACTTTTATTACCTCCTATAACTCCCCAATAAATACTGTTCCTTTTTGATGAAAGCTCTTAACGCAGGATTAGGGTTTACAGTGCGTTGCCTTATGAGTCCCTGGAGACAGAGCCCGTGTTCAGCGTGGCTTCGTGGCCTGGTCTCAGAGCCTCCAAGTTTCCGCCTTTCTTCATTTTGGGTTTTTCCCCCCTGTGGCAGCATCTGAATTGCAGGCAGCACTTTCCTGGACCAGCACCCAATAGGAAAACTGGAATGAATGTGGTTAGGGAGGTTATTCTCACTTCTAGTTCATCTGTAAGTGTGTCGTCTTCCAAACAGGGCTGATGAGGTGCGAAGACCTTGGCCCCAGGGTTGTGCTGCACCCCTGCCTAAGAAGGTAACATTTTTCCTTCAATTGGTTGGCTTTTTCTGCCAAGCCACAGATGTTTTTCGAGGGCTAAAACCTAAGCCTTTAAATAAACTTGTTTGATCCTTGGGTGGTTGCGCAGCTTTCCTGGAGAAGAAAAAAAAAAAGCCCAGAATGGGTTTTGTATCAGGAGCAAACATTATCTAGTCAAGCCCTTTTTAATGCTTCTTCCTCCAGGGTTTTCTTCTTGCCGTTTCTCCCTGGGAGGGGGTCAGAGCTGTCATCTGTCTCATATGGCTACAGCAAAATTACCTGTAATCTCGCGAAGGAGTAAACAAACCGCAATGGCTGTTCTAAGTAAAGCTCAGTCTAAGACAACCTTGAACCTCTCAAGGAACATGACTTAGTCATGAGAGTTGAAAGGCTTTTGCATGGAACTGTACGGGAGCTTTGGACTGGCTGTGAAGTTCTGCCGTGGATTGTTTGAACGTGTCCTGTACTGGGTCAGGTGAAGGTGGGATGCTTTGGGACCTTGGTGTCACATCCTCTCCAGTCTGGGATGGATGGGGGCTTCACTGCTGTCACTTGAGTTCCCTTCAGCTCCTGCTGGTAGTCCTTAAACTGCAGGTTCAGGTCAGTGTGTTTCAGGAACGGCTTCTGAATTTTGGAAGTTTTTTCCTAAGTTGGTGTGAAGGAACACATTTCTGGTGTGTGGGCTCATGCTGGTAGCCAGGAGATGCAGAGAAGGTCCCCTTAGGATTTGGGGGTTGGATGATCGTGGTGTTTCTTTGGCAGGTGGCATTTTCTGCCCATCTTCATTCTCTGCAGACAAGCTCAGCACTGGGACTGGCACGTGTCCAGGTAGGCTGTATCGCTGTTGGAGGGACAGGAACCTGCTGCCAGCATCTGGGACCTGGGGTGCCAGTGACACCAAGAGGCAGTCTGCCTTGTTCTGCAGCTGGATGGCCAAATGCCTATCTCTGATGCAATGAACTTGGAAGTAAACTTGATGAATTCAAGCTGACAGGAACTCTTCTATGTTTCCAAGACAAGAGAGTCCTGCTTGGTCATTGTTGGAGCCTCTGAGCAGAACCTGTGAGCCGAGTGCTGCCACCTCTGAAAAGCCGCCTTTGAGGAAAGGCTGGGGAGAACAGGTCCCCTTGTCTGCTGGGGTAGTGCGTGAGCTTGAGCAGGCCTCTTCCTTCATGGCCAGTGAGCTCTGCTATGGGCTTGATTTTTGCATGTGTGGTTCCAGCATCTCCTCACAAGTTGGAGGTGAGGAGGAAATGAGGGAGCCTGGTGGGGTGAGGTCCTGGCGAGATGTTGCACATCTCTGGGGTGCAAGCAGGGCTCAGTTTGGGGGTGGGAAGATGTCAGCATCTGGGCTGTGGTTGCTGCTGCAGATGCCACGAGTGCTAAAAGTCATTCAAAGTGGTTGGGATCCGTTGGTGCTAACCTGGAGCTGAAGCTCACCGGCCAAACTGCTGTGGCTCTGGCTCCTCTTTCTGGGCTGTGTAAAGCTGAGTGTGTCTGCAGAAATCTCCCCATGAGGACGCTGGGGAGGAGCTGCTCACCTGGAGCTGGCTGGCAGGTCTCTCAGTCCGTGTGAGCCGTGGGCAGGCTGTGTGTCAGCCATGGAAGTGCTGTCCTCTCTCTGCAGAGTATTGTGCAGATTTGCAGAAAAGGAGGGCACGTGGCTGCAGGCACTTGCTCCTGTATTGCTGGAGAGACCGTGGCATCCTGGTCCATCAGTGGATGCTTGAGTCAAATGTGGTTCCTGGGAGATTCCCTGTTCTGCAGCTTATTCCTCCAAGCAGGAGGACTTGGAGGCAGCAGAGCAGCTGGTCCTGGGGAGGAGAAGGTGGTTCATGTAACTGGTACCTGTCTGTGGGAGGGAGGAGGACATCAGCTCGCAGGGTCCGGGCAGCTCCCTTGGCAAAGGGAAGTGGGATGGTCACCGTCATCCCACCTCTGTCTTTGTCCGAATGGTATATGTCAAATCTTCCCAGCCGAGGACTCGGGAGGGGGAGGGAGGGCTTCCCAGCCCAGCGGACTGGATGGGAAATAATGATCCCCTTTTTATAGCTTCTTCAATTGTTCCTGAAAATCCTTTTTAAAAGGAGGAAAGTTCCTTCCTTCCTTTCAGCTCCCGGTATCTTTAAGAATTCGCTCTATTGTGAGCCCAGGACAGAGACCCTTCTATGAGGGCTGCATAGGCGCTCTTCGGGGGCCCCCTCCCAACAAACCCCCATTCTCCTCTGAAGAGGGTCCCTCTGTCTAACGCCAAGTAACTCTTAAGGGTAGCATTTATCCTCGGGCACTCAGCTCACAAAGAGTGTTGGAGTGTCAAATAAACTCACTCCAGCCTGCAAAGAGAAGAGGAAGAAAATACAAAACCCCCTTTATTTCCACCCCTGCGGGGAAACAAATACGGACTTTGTGCTGGAGAGCAGCAGCGCCCTAACGAAGCAGGGTAGTGCGTGTACTAATGTATCTCTAATAAAATTGTGTGTGCACGCACACGTGATAGTGTGTGCACGGACCTGGCAGACGAGCAATAAATCAAAATCCCTCTAAACAAGCGTTGGCCATTCTGTGTGTCCGCTGCTTTCTAGGCAGAGGTGGTTGCTGCTAGCTGTCGGTGAATTCTGTGGGTTCGCTTTTGGGGAGGGGTGCAGAGAGGAAGATGCTGGTTCTGTCCTGGGCCCTCTGCTGTTACCAAGGTGAGGGACAGTGGGGGCTGTGCTCGGCCACATCCGCGGCAGGTCCTGTGATCCCTGAGCAGACCTTTGGAAGGGCTCAGCACAGCCGAGCTCTGCTGCAGGTGCTGATTTCATCAGGAAACTCTTGCAGGGGTGGAATTCAGCTCCTTGCTCTGCTGTGGGGACTTTGCCACGGGAGATGAGGGTGCTGCGTGCCCTTGCAGCTGATGCGCTGCTATCGGTGCCAATTGTGGCGGTTTTGAGCCTCGTGGCTGCTTTTGCCTCTACTGCTGTGCAGCAGCGATGCGCTGCGCTGCCCTGCAAAGAAATCGTTGTCCCCCTTCTGTGGATGGATTTAAACTGTAGTCCTACGTGTCAGCAACCAGTGTGACCAGTACTGACCAAACAACTGGGACACTAACATCTAAGCAAGGACTGCCTGCTCCCTTGGGATGTGTCCACCAGCATGGCCAGTACCTCTGCTCAGCAGCAGCAAGAAAAATCCTGCTTTGTGGTCCTTCATCTTGGCATGGTCCTGGCTGCTTAATGCTGAATTTGGGAATATCTTGCAGCTGTGCTACATGGGATGTGCTCAGATGCCCTCAGATGTTCCTGCAGCCGACAGCAGACCTGTAGAACAAGATGCAGCTCTGGCTGTGCTGTGGTGGCCAAGGTTCACTGCTGTTCCCTCATCCTGACACTTGTTTCTCTACAGGTTTTGGTAGCTTGTTGTTACTGAAAGGGGCAGATGCCGTCAGCCACAGCAGCTGTTGGACCGTCCTCGTACCTAGAAGTGAGGAGACAAGAGTCTGACCATGTGCAGGCTTGGGACTTCTTCCCCTCCACCAAGAAAATGGTCCTGAGCCAAGAGGATTTGTCTCTGGATGGTTTATCTCTACTGGGATCTCTGGAGTGATAAGCCCTCGTGGACTGGTGTGGGTTTTGGATGCTCCCTTCCGTCTGTCGCTGGGAATATCACGGCCAGAAAGTCTGCAGACACCTGCTGCTCTCAAAATCTGGTGGATTACTTCTTTTGGCATTATTCTGCTAGTGCTGTGGTTTTGACTAATCTGGTGGAACTGGCTTCGCTACATGAAATATCCCGGTTGACAGATGTGGAAAAGCAGCGTTCACAGCCAAATGCTACAGTGTCCCCTCTTTTTTTTGGGGCTGCTTACTCTGAGCATCGTGGCTCTGGAGGAGGAAGGCGTCTACACGCATGTGCAGGACAAGTCCCGCTGGTGAGTCACGAATATGTATTTTTCTTCTCTTTTAAAAAAACAAACAACCCTTCCTGTGAGACTGGCTTTTTAGAAAATTATATTTTCCCCCACTTGAGGAAAGTGCCAAATGTAGTGACCTGCTGCTCCAGGGGGAACAGGAGAGTAGATAGGCTTGTTTCCGCACGCTGAAGTGCCTTTCCCTCCTGTGTTAATCAGAGCACTAACTTTTTAGTACCATTTGAGCCTGAAATCCCTAATAAGAGTTTTCTTCCTGGAGTTGTATTGCTGAGTAATGGACAAAGGAATTACAGTGAAGCAGCCCCCAAGCAGGTTTTTCTTTCTTTCCCTGGCAAGGCGGAACCCTGCTGACTTTCCGCACTTTAAAGCGTGTGGAAACAGCGGTGGTGGCTGCGCGGGGGAGCCTGCCGCTTGTTAGGTCGACGGGGAACAATGCGTGGCTTGTCTCGAGGGTATCGCAGGGCTCCCGGTGCCGATGCAGGGGATGAGCCAAAAGGCTCCCTTCGGAGGGGAGTGCGGTGTAAGTCTCTTTGCCATGGAAAAGCCATTTTCTTGGGGAAGGGGTGGGGGATGATGACACGGCGACTGCTAGGAAATGATGCCAGGGCTTTGGATTTTGAGGAGACTTGTATCAGTGTTGATGAACATCTCGGGGTGCGATGCTGGGAGATGCGCCTGAGGGGCTTTGCAGGAGCAGCCATGGCTGTGTGAGGGTGTGTGGCCTGGGAGGATGAGGATTAAACGTGGGGATTTCTGCTTGGGTGGAGAATGAGCTGGTGACTCCTGTGCTGGTGCAGATGAGGTTTGCCCTCACCAGCCCGTTGTACTGTCCCTTGTCCAGAGGTAAATGCAATGGTCCTGTCTTGGCTTTCCGTGGGGACTGGCCCACTAGTGACACCTGGCTTCTGTGGGCCTCGTGTTCTGGGGAGGACGTTCCCCTTCAGTCCCTGTTCCCTGCACAGGCTCTAAGCCTGCAGCTACTTGGGCCCTTTGCTCTGAACTGGGGTGGGTCCCGCTTGGTTTTGGGGTATGGAGAAGAATTGACTCTCTCGGTTGGGAAGGTGCTGCAGTTCATCCTGCCCAGACTGCCTTCCCATGTGTGTTTTTCTGTAGTGAACTTTCCTTTGGGAGAGCAAGGCTGAGAAATGTGATGAATAAAGGGGAAAACTGCTGCTGGGAAAGACTTGTGGGTTTTTTTTTTTAAAGTACATTTCTGTTTCTGGTTAGAGCTCATCTGTTCTTGTTTGCTGGTGATCAGTCAGTCCAAGAAGCCTGATGCAGGCTGGCAGGAATGTGAGGTCTACTGTTGGGGAGCAGTACGGCTGTGGATGTGTTCTGCAGCAGCTGAGCAGTTGACACTGCCAGTATGGTTAAAGGGAAACTGAGAAAAGCTGTAGAGCTGCTGTTCTTTCCCTTTACTGAATGCAGATCTGGGAGGATGTGGTGTGTCCTCCCCAGAGACAGCTCTGCCGGCCGGGTGCTCCTCAGGATGGATGGAGATGGCAAATGCAAACCTGAAGAGCCAAGTGGCTGAAGATTGCTTGACTGTTCTGCACTGCAACTTCCAACTATTTGAACAGAGCTGGGATGTTTTAATTTCCTTCCCTTGTCAGTGTCTGACTGGTGCTGTTATAGCTCAGTCTCTTCCCAGACCCTTGTGATTGTGGGTTTTCCTTGATTAGCATCTGAGTGTGCCAAGTCCTTGACTTCATCCCTTTGCACCATGAGTCTCTTGGTTTCCTGTCCTGTCTCTGCCTCTGAAATGCATGGAGGAGGAGGAGGGATGAGATCGTGCATGTGCTTTTGCTGGTCACACAGCAGATTCTCAAACGCTGAGCTCCTTGGACTGAGGCAAGGCAGAGGCTTTCCACCCAGAACTAGCATAATACAGCTCCGGCTTGCTTGGCTCTGCACCAGCTTCTGTGATAAGGGGCCGAGCTGGTATTTGGAGTTTGGCTTTATTTTTTGCATCTTCAGCTTTGAGAGATGCCCTGTGGACGGATGCCTTCGCTGTCTGCTTGGCTGCTCTCTGTGGATGTGTAATAAATAATGCACTGAGCTCTGCTTGCCCTGGGGAGCCTGCTGGGAGCCTGGGTCACCGTTACAGATCTCGGTCCTCCTGAGAGGCTGCTCGTGGTGGCTGCATGGCAAGGCAGGCTCAGGTGGCTGAGACGCGCCTGTTCTGGTACCGTGCTTCCTCCTGGATCCTGCCAGAAGTAAATTCTAATCTAGAGGTCTTTGTCTGTAGTTGAGGGTAGCAGAACATTTTAACATGATCTTAAGCAGCAATCCCTTGTTGCGTGCTCCGGCCTGTAAACTATTCCTTGTCAGAGGCACTTTCTCACCTTTAATTGCTCGGTGAAGAGCAAGCAATTCCCCTGGGCAACCACGGAGCAGAACCTGTCCCCTGCCAGAGGCCCTGGTGTGCGGCACCCAGTACAACTGGCCTGAGGGATGCTGCAGGGAAGCCCGGTGAGGTTTGGGCCGGGGGGAACCCCACATGCAAACTGCCAAAAAGCTTTAGGGACTAAGTGACCTTGCTCAGCCGCTCGCCTTGCATGCATCTCCACCTCTGCCGGGCGGTTCCCCGCGGCCGCCCCCCCCCCCCATGCTCAGCCTCCCAGAGGGGGGTACACCCCCTCCCCGGGCAGGGGGGTGCCGGGGCTCGGCAGGATCCGGCGGGAGCGCTGCTGGGTGCGCGCTGACACCTGCCGGCAGCGGCGGGCAGAGTCTGGCAGNGCTCCGGGTAAATGGCCCCAAATTCTGCCCCTCCCTCGCAGCTGCAGCTCCGTGGTCCGAAGGGGCTGTAGGGGCCGGGGAGGGAACGGCCCGGGGTGCTGCACGCTGTGGTGCGGCTCCTCCGAGGGCCTGGGAGGGGAACGGGGAAAGAAGGCGATGATTGCTCACCGGGGATACGTATCTTGGTACGTTTAGGCTGAAAGTCCATTTTGGACAGTAGGAGATGAGAGAAGGTTGCTGTGGAGAGCACGGTGCGCTTGCAAAAATCAAATGTGGTCAACACAAGGGGGGTAGTAGAACAGATGTATTTTTTTATCCAGTGGATTTCTAAGGCAAATTTCTACTAAAAAAAAAAAATGAGGCTGAGAGAAAGATGAACTGCATGCTCTTGTTTCTGATGCTTATTGGTGCTTTGACAGGTCAGACAAATTCTGGGTTCCTCTCCTCCTGATGCCGCCTCCTTACGGCTTTGAGCAATGTCTGCATGGCTTGGTTCAGCTACCAAATGGTTGCTTACTCCAAAAGTCAGCAAACAAAGAGCTGCTCCTGCTGCTGCCAGCTTCAGGTGGTGAATGGCACCAGTTCTGGGAAGGGGCTGGAGACTGACCATAGCCAGGGCAGCCCCTGCAGTATGCCCGAGTGTCTGGAGAACATCTCGGGAGCTCTCCTGATCCTTCCTCTTTTGCTTCTCAGCCTCTCCTGTATGCGTCTGCACAAGCGTGTGGGTGCCCTTGTTCTGGCTGTACATGAGAAGCCCGTGGCCAGGCTGCTTTTAGCACAGAGAAGCTAACCCCACCTGCAGGGATGCACTGAGGGCATGAAACCCCTTTGGAAGGAGCCTGAACTCTTCTTAGATTGTTCTCGGTGGCAAGTAGGAGGCAAACGGGAAGGTGGGGAATTATCAGGAGAGGAGAAGAAATCAACACCAACTTCCTGCTGCTGTATCTATGCTCATCCTCACTGCAAATGCCACATGATGTCCTTGTTCCCCTCTGTCCCTCTCTGAGCNNTCGCCCCCTTGGGGGGGGAAAGAGGGGGGGGGGGGGGGAAAGGTGCAGAGGAGGCCATGGAGCGACCAGCTTAAATGGGGCAGGGCTGCTCCATCACGACAGCGTGACATAGGAGGGGGGGAAAACATCCAGCTGGTGTCTGCTGTGGGGGGAACGGCAGTGACCGGCGGCGTACCGGGCGGCAGAGGCTCCTGGCGCGGCGGGGGTTGCCCGGTGCCCCGGCCCGCGGCCGCTGGATGGCAGCGATGCTCCGCGGCATCCCCCGCCCGGCTCCCGCCGCCTCCGCGCTCCGCTGCGCTGGTGGCTTGTATCGCCTGCCCCTCCCC
>VXBL01002507.1:813156-851395 GCA_013400195.1 Aramus guarauna | reverse complement strand
GGGAGAGGGTGCCCACCCTTGGGAGGGGGAAGGTGGGGGGGAGTGGGTGCTGCTGCTGCTGTCAGGTTAAGTGCAGGCTGGAGCCGTGCAGAGCAGGCGGTGAGATGTCCTCTTTCCCTCCTGCTCCCCAAAACGCTGCCCGGACTGAGTGCAGCCTGTGCAGTCGCGACGGCATCCCTGCGAAGGCTGGGTGTAAGGGTGTAGCGGGCAAAACTGTGCTTAGGGTCTGCTTTCCCTTTGGATGTGGCTGCAGAGAGAGATGGAGAATGGCTTTTTGAGGGCAGGGGAAGGTGATTTTGGAGTAGGAACATCCCCATGCTGGCTGGAGCAGAGGATGTAGCATGGTAGCTCCCAGACTGTGTTCGGTAGGTGGCTGACCAGCTGCTGAGGGCACTTGCTGCTGCTTTGAGACCTGGATTAAATGCCTTACTAGGGCATCCTCCCTGACTGTGGACATCTGAACAGGGCTGTGTGTCTCTGCCCCATTTCTTCAAGGTCTTGGGGCTACCAGCAGTTCCTAACTTCCCTGGATGCTCGTGGAGGTAATACCCAAAAGCAAGCATGCTCAGGCCAGGGTGTAAAGGCAGTAAGGGATGAGTCTGGGGAGGGAGCAGGTCTGGGGCTATAAACATGCCCTCTATGCATCTGGTTTTAGCCCACAGCATTTGACACTTAAGAAAAACTGTTTAAGCTGTATCTAAAAAGCTGCTGATCCATCAGTGTGACCTGGAAATATGGGTGCTGAGGGCAGGACTGGTCCTGAGGACACCTCACACGGTAACTCTGGGCTGTACCTGGGGCATCGCCTTGTGTGTAGGGGCAGGAGGACACGGGGAGAGCAAGAGGCTGATGCTTGGGTGCTGATAGCCTTAGGGGTGCACTGATGCAGAGGCATCTGCTGTCCCCGCCTGTCTCCAGGCCACCTACACAGCATTCCTGGAGCTGTGCAGCTGACGCAGGGATGGTTCAACGTGCTGCCTTCCCCCAAAGAAAAGGCGTTGGAAACCTCCTGCGCTGCCTCTCCCTTTCTCATCGTCCTTCTCTGACTCCTCCGGGAAAAGAGGGGTTGGGAGCGCTGTCTGGCTCTGCTTCCACATCGCTCTGTCTGAAAGCAGGTGAATTATTGCTGGATAAACCAGCGTGTTTGGCTGCCTTGAAAAGCACTTCCAGAGCAGTTACAGACTACTTGGTCGGCACCGCTCACATTGAAAGGTTTCACTGTCCAGGCTGCCTCCTCGATAGCTGGAGCCAATTGAAAATTCCACCAGCACTACCAGCCCCAGAGCTGGGTTTCCATGGTGAATGTATTTCGGTTCTGCACCTAAAAGCCTGGAGCTTTTGGGATTTTTTTTTGCTATGAGTGTCGCAGTTTGCCTGTTGCTCTGTTTTACTTTGCTGAAGGAGGTCCTCTGGCTTTCCCTAGCTGGCTGCTGCCTTTGGAGAGAGAGATGCTTTAAAGGCCTCTGACAGCTGATGCCTTGGGGACAGGCTCACGAGCTTTGTTCTCACGCTGCTCTGGACTCCAACACACCCCTCTGCCTCTGGGGTGCTACATGAGGCTGAGGTATGGTCTGTCCTGGGACCTGGTTTTTCTCACGCCAGGGCCTGTCCCTGCCAATGCGTCTGCCTGCTGCACCGCACTCCTTCCGTACATGCCTCGTGCCTTCCACTTGCCGTTACAAACCACAATAAACCTGGTTTAATTTGCCAAGGTGCTCGTTCAGGCCTTTCCAACACGACTTGCTTTAAAACCAGCTGAAATGTTTATACGGGGACTTTGCATTGAATAAGCTGCAAGTTGCACCTTCAAGGAAAACGGGTGTGAGTGTGCGTGCCCACCCCGCCGCCCTGGCCGGAGCCTCCTGCGGCACCGCTGTCCTGACTCCTTCCCAGCCCTGCGTGTATGGGCTGCCAGGCAAAAAAAGATAGTTTAAAAACTTTATCTAGGCTTCCCGTGTGCTGCCTCGCATGCCTTTACAACGCAGAGGAGGTTTCGAGTTGACGTATTTGCCCTTCCTCGGGGGTGCATCTGCCCAGCTGCTCTGCAAGGACATCTCCTGTGCCCTGGGAGCTGGGCTGCGCCCTTGTCCTCTGGAATGCTCTTTTCATCGATATTTTCTGAGAACAAAAATGCCTGCTTTGTATCCACTGCCTCTTTCTTTCCCCACGCAGAAGGGGAGGGAGAAAATGACTAAAATATTTTCTTGTAACAAAAGGCTGAGGGGTGATTCTAGATCAGCCATTCTGATCCGTTTAAGGCAAAGTCTCCAGGGTTTTCAGCAGAGAAATTAAAACACCGGAGCTTTCTCTTTTCTTCCAAAGAACAAACAGGAGCGGTTACCACTTCCTCTAGCTCATAAACAAAACCAGCCCGACGTCTCCAGGAGAAACCCTGCCAAGAGACTTTCCTTCCTAATTGTTTGATATTTTTTCTGTTCTGATTAGTATTCGGGAGTGCCTGGCACACAAGTGGGAAGTTTCAGGAACAGGCTGTAGATCTTGCCTCTTGCAGATCCTACCTTCTTTTTCCAGCCCTTGCCCTCCTTGTCTGTCCCACTCGCCCTCTCCCTCTCTCCCTGTTCTTCTTGCTTTGTTTTCCTTCATCTGCTGTACTTGGCTTCTTCCAGGGCTCGTGGTGGTGTCTCTTGGCCACCGAACTCTGGCGCTTGCTTTTCCTTTTGGAGCTTTGCTGCATTTGTAGGAACTGCCTCAGGTCTCGAAAGGCTTTTATTGCCCTGTTCTGCAGTTCCTTTCCTTTGCTTTCAGGCTTTTCTTTGCTCTTGGGAAGGAGCTTTGGCTGGGCCAGCTGCAGAGGGCTTCACCTTTCCCTGGGGGAAAGAGCAGGTTGGCATTTGGACCAAACTTAGTAAGTGCTATAAAAGCATAAAGGGTGCAACCGCCTCAGTGTCCCACAGCGCAGGGATGGTGTCTGAGATGGAGTTTGCTGCAGAGCTGCTCCCACCCTGTGAGATGTCCTCTATGTACCCCAGCATCCTCTTAGCTCTGTCACCAGTAAAAACCCTTTCTGTGACAGGATGGAAACCTCCAGCTTTCCTTGGAGGTCCCCAGGGGGGAGTCCTGCACGGCTGCTCGCTCTGTCCTTGTCATGGGACAGTGACTCATTTGAGACAGTCCCGAGGGAAGAAGGAAAAAGCAATTTGTTGTGTTTTTTGTTTTTTTTTTTTTTTTACCTCTGACATCCTTCCCTAGGCAGCCAGTCTGGGGCTGTGCCTGCTGCCAGTGCTCCTGCCCAGGGAGACGAGCTGCTGCCCTGATCCCGCTTTTCTGAGTTACTTTATTGTGCAGAGAAGAGCTTTCCCACATCTCTCTCTTGTGGCTGGGTTTTAATGTCTAACATTGTTCTGAGTTCTGTTCTTGCATCATGTGCTGGAGATTAGGAAATCGGTAGCGATAATAAATATCGCTGAATGAGTGGGTGTGGGCAGGAGGGAGGGAGAAGAGTGATTTAAAGGGCAAGGAAAACTCTGTGTTCCCCGTGGGCAGGGACGAGTCAAGCTTTTACGTCGTCTGTTGCAGGAGGCACCTGCGTGATAAAATAACTCAATTGGAGTATGCGGTTGGAAATGCTCATCTGCAAAGCCCTCGTGTGTGGATGTGGTGTGCATCCCCTGAGCATCCCACCTCTCCTGCAAGCGATGGCCCAAAATCTCCCTCTGGCCCTGCCGGTGCCGGGCTGGGGGAATGTCGGGGCGCAGGGTCCCCGTTAGCCACGTGCCGTTGTTCAGTCCCTTCTGGGACGAGCACTGAAATCCCTTCTCTGGAAACCAGTTTGCTGAGTGTCTGGTGCGCGCTCCCTGCCTCTGGGAACACACAGCTTTGACTCTGTGACTCAGCCTGAATTTCTTAATCATAAAAACAACCATCGTGTCTTGGGCTTTTCTCACGCTTTCCCTGCCATGGTTTCCAAGCGTTTTGTAAACCACTGGTGGACTCAGGCTGGTAACCCCTCCGGGCAGGCAGGTGAAGCAGCGTTTGCTTCTGTTTCATTTCAGAGGAGGGGAAACTGAGGCTCTGAAAGATGAAGTAACTTATTCCAAGTCACGTAGGGAAATAAATGGTGGCAAAGCACAGACCCCCATGGAGATGGCACCTTTTGGTCCTGGCATGGCTGAGCTGATGGCTTTGCTCCTTGCAGTCTGCCCCGTGCCGTGTTCAGGCCAGGGGGGCAAAGCGGTGACCCGGCTTGTGTTCCTCGAGCAAGACCTGCGGGTATCTCTGGATGCTGTTTTCCTCTTTCCGTGAACACGGCAGCTCTGGGGCAGGGGCTCCCGAAGGAAAGGCACGGCTGAAGCTGTGTCTGGGGAGCGGTCCCTCGCAAGAGCTCTGTGCTCAGCTTGTTACCGGGCTCCTATCGCTGCAGTGTTCGAGCAGCCCGAAAACGGCATTAGCGATATTCCTCTGGGGCAGGAAGATATTATCCCCTTTTTACAGAAGGGAAGGGCGGCTAATACAGCACAGAAGGATTAGGGCTGAGATTTTCTAAAGCCTCCCAGTTAAGAAGACTGGGACTTGCAAGTCACTTAAGTTACTCAAGAGCCCATGTGTGGAATTTCTGGCTGGAGCAGAATTTTGAACTCAGGTCTATGATGGTCCAGGACATCCAATCTCTTCAGCAGCAGAAGCTGCACAATGATTGCAAACCCCTTAACGTATTTTCAGAGCACAACTCTTTTCTCCCTGAGCTTCACCTGGCGAGGTTTCTATCTTTTCTTTTTTTTTTTTCCTTTCCTGATGCTTGCCCCGTGACTGAGCTGGGATGGGGTGGGAGAGGCTCGGCAGGAGTGGGGGGGAGATGCCACGGGATGGGGATGATAAGCAACTCTTTGAAAACAAAGTTCAGGCTAATATACGACTGAGTGGAGAGCAGGTTCCCCTCGCTGGTGACGCAGCTCATCTTGGGGCAACCTGCCCGGTGAAGGCAAAGGGAGCAGCTCTGATGCTCTTTGGGTTTGGGGGAGCTTTGAGCAGCATCCTCCCTCGCCTGCGCAGGGCAGTCGCTTCTTGCTGTGTTGTAGCCGTTGCACTCCTGCTCAGTTCTTCTCGCCGAAGGCTTGCTTTGTGTGGGTGCTGCTTTTGTATTCCCCTGCACTCTTTCATGTGAAAAAGCAACTTTACTTTCAGGACTGTTGTACGTTATTTTTTACAGCTGGTTTCTGTTTGGACTGCCCCATTGAATCAAGGCATCAGAACTGTGTATGCAACTTTATTGTAAAGTAAACCTGAAATCAGTTTTTAGCGTGGGCTATTTTTCCAGCTGGGATACGGGACTAGCTGGCCATGGAGCCAGGCACCCTGGGCACGGGCTGTGTGGTGATAGCTTCCCTTCAGCCCTGGGAAGTGCTTTGCCTTGGGGGCACTGAGGATGGGCATGGTCCAACTTGTCACTTCTGAGGTGGCAGGGCTTGCCCTTTTCTTTTGTAGTCTCTCACTGGGACCGGGTGAGAGGAAACAGCTGCTGCTGGCAGCACTGAAACTGGATATCTGGCAAATAACTCCAACTGGTACAGTTAAAAACCGAAGGGGCTGGGGCAGAGCAGCCTGCAGGCGGGAGGGCGAGGGACCAGTGCTGCCAATGCCGAGCAGCCGCATTGCGTGTTCCTGCCGGGGCATCTCCTGGTCCAACGCTTGGGTAAAGTTGTCCGTGTGAGAACTGTATCTTGTTTGATGTTTTTTTGGCATCCCTTCCAGCACTTGGAAGAGGGATGCTGTGATGTCAGTACAGGTAGAGTGAGCTCAGTGCTGACCTCCTCTTCTTGGCCAGGACTTATCCGGATGCTCATAAAACCTGCTTTCTCCAACTCCTGAAACTTGTTCCAAGAGGCTTTGGCTGGTTTTGGGAGGTGGGGGCGTTTGTAAGACAAGAGGGAGCAGTGTGTGGGGGGTGGTAGCTGGAGGGCGGCTCCCCACCCTCTGTGTGAAGCCCTCCCCGTGCTCCCGGCTGCAGTCCTGCTCAGCAGCTCGCTCAACCCTGTCCCCGCTTGCAGAAGGGAGCTCAGCTGCATTCTGCTTCCCTGGAGCCCAAAATGAGGGCAGAGGGAGCTGTTTTGGTAATGCATCTAACAAGTGACTCCTTATTCTTCTTAAAATATGTTGGAACCTGCAGAGAGCATCCCCGTTACGATGCTGGTGGAGAGAGGCTGTGTAGGTCTCCACGCCATCCCAAGGCCAGTACCAGTTGCTGGGAAGAAGCTGGGTGACCTCAAACGTGCCGTTCACGGAACGGTGATGCTGGGAAGCTCAAGGTCAGGAGCGTGGGCATCTGAGAAGGGATTTCACCAGGAAATCCCCTCAGAGCAGGACCCTGCTGTTGGTTCCTCCCTTGGACATGCTCCATCTCCACTAGGAGCTATGAGACAAACACCTAACCACCGCGGTTGCTTGCTTTTTTTTAACTCCCCCTGATTACCTGCAGTCTGACCTCAAAACGACACACGGCTGAGCCCCGCAGGGCGGTGGCAGAGGGCAGCCCCGACGAGGCCAACAGGTTTGTGTGGGCTTTGGGGTTTCTTGCCCAAGTGCCTCTGCTGCTCTGCAGACCTGGTGGGCTCCCCTGCTGCGGGGAGTCCTCGCTCATAAAGAGCAGCGCTAACAGAGGATTAATGGTTAATCGGTTGTTCATGAAGGGTTATAAACAACCTGTCGGGCTCTTTAACACCTTTTGCTGATGTGCTCGACCCTTCATAACACATTCCTGTCTGTCTGATGCAGCCTTGTAACCTCTGTTAATCACTCGTTAGCTCCTGCTGCCGAATGCAGCTTGGATGGTGCTCAGCAGCCTCTGGACCTCACCTGCTGTGCCAGGATTTCCAAACTCCTGGTGAGGGCTGGTGGAGGGCCCGACGGGGCACGTGAAGAACAAGGAGGTTCGGCAGCCCTCCTGTTCGGTGCTGTGCCCTCTCCATGCTCCGCTCTTCCCCAGGAGCTGGGGAGGGCTGGGAGAGGTTTTAGGGTGTCAGGAAATGCCCCAAGGAGCAGGTCTAAGGAAGGTCTTCTGGGTTGGCCCTACTGAGATGGGCATCCAGCACTGAAGGCTTCAGGATCCATCAAGTTGATGTAGAAACGGATCCTGCTCCACCTCGGGTCAGCTCTCACCTCCCAGGAGATGGGGTCCTGGCCCCACGCTNCCAGGAGCTGGGGAGGGCTGGGAGAGGTTTTAGGGTGTCAGGAAATGCCCCAAGGAGCAGGTCTAAGGAAGGTCTTCTGGGTTGGCCCTACTGAGATGGGCATCCAGCACTGAAGGCTTCAGGATCCATCAAGTTGATGTAGAAATGGATCCTGCTCCACCTTGGGTCAGCTCCCACCTCCCAGGGGATGGGGTCCTGGCCCCACGCCGTGGGCTGCCTGGGGCAGGAGGAACATCCGGCTCTCCTGTGCCGGCTTTGGTGCTCTCACCTTCTGGCATTTGGGATGCAGCGTGCACCCTTCCTCCGGGCTGCCGGGCAGCTCGCCTGGTTAAGCAAACACTGCTGGGATATTACCTGTCTGTTAACCTGTCAGCGCTGTTTTGCAGCTCCGTTTAATCTCCGGTTGTGGAATTTCCCCTGCAGTTTCTGTCCCCGCCCCCGCTGCCCCCTTCCCACGATCAGGGTAATTAAATATTGTCTGAGTCCCGTCACTTAATGGCCCAGTTGTTTGCCAAGGGGAGATAACCGAATGTTTGCTTGCTGTAGACCAAGGACATGGGCAGCTCGTGCCCAGACAGGGCAAGTCACCAGGCCAGGGGGTGATGCTGGCAGGTGACATCTGCCTGCGGTGGCAGAGCTCTTCCCATGGGGCACAGCCAGCACCTGCGGCCGGCGCTTGAAAGGGACGTGTCTGGAGCAGCCTCTGCCCTTGGGATGTGCTTCTACTATGGCCGATTAGTTACGTACCCGCGTTGCTGTGTCTTCAGAAACTGTGGTCAAAGGAAAGGTCTAGCCATGAAGGAGGTTCTATTTTTATATTTCCAACTCTATATTTTTTCCTTGATTGTTCTAAACTGCTGTTTGAATTTTCTTCCTTTTTCTTTTTTTTCCCCTGAAGCTTGAGGCTGTTGGTAGATGCTCGCCCAAGTCTAGGACAGGAGAGGTGACCACGTGCTGGTGTCCCTGCTGTCCCCCTGCCCGCAGCGGGGGTGCAGACAGCAGTTGTTTCTGGATGGTGGAAGCAGGGACCAAATGTTCATCACGGGCAACGCTGGGGGGTCCTGGGCTTTGCTACATGTCCTGTAGCTGCAGGTCCTCTCCCACCTGCCCAGTGCCCCGCGAGGAGCGTGTGCTGGAGACACGGGCCAGGTCCTTCCTTTGCAAAACAGTGATGGGGCTCTCACAGCCAAGGGGGCCCTCGCCGTCCTTAATTCCTCGGGATGGGACAGGGGACGTGGTGTGTGTGCCAGAAGAGCCCAGCTTGCCTTCCTGTGCCTGGCGGATGGATGCTGGGGAGGAGAAAGTTCCCAGGGGCTCTGTTAGCCTGAAAGCCCATCCTGGGTTTTTTACCGTTGCGCTCAAGTCTTTGCCAGGGTTTAAGCTAAGCACGATACCTGGGGATGAAAGCAAGCCGCCCCATCTGGAGCACACCTGGGGAGACCAGCGTGATGGGCTACAGCTGTCACCTACCAGACACGCTAAACCGCGGGCTCTGCTTTATTTATTTATTAGCTTGATTGCTGTGCCGCGGGGTGATAAGACTCGCCGTGGGGGATCCAGAGGGCTGGTGGCACGGGGCAGCTTTGCCCCTGCATCGTCCCTTCGCCCTGCCTGGTTCAGGTGCCTGTGGCTCTGTTTTAAACACCTCGGTGCTGGGGAGCTTCGTGCTGGGACAGCGTGAAGAGGTTTATAGACTCGCTACTACTAGTAAGCGAACAGGCAAGTCAGGTTTTAAATCCCAGGAGCTCTGAACTCAGTCCACACGGTCTGCCCAGGAGGTGGAGTTTCCCTTGCAGAGGGCTTTGGGATCCTTCTGGGATGATGAGCCATATGTAAATGTTGGATTTAATACTTATTTAAGGCTCTTTGGGAAAGCCAGCTTTCTTAAGCCAGAAACAAAGTCCTCTAGTGGAAAGCTCAGAAGGAAGAAAACTCCTAAATCGTGATTTCTGGATACTCTTTAATTTTAGGGATTAGGTGTCCAATTTCTGCATTTCTCCAAGGTTACCATGAGCGCAGTTATAAATTAAAATTGCTGCAGAACCGAACACTGCTGCCAGAGCTCTCCAAGTCTGGATGCTGCTTGGCTGCAGATGTCCTTGCTTCACCTTTCGACAGTCGAGGGAAAAAAATGGTTACGCTTGGCTAGAGAAAAGCATGTAAATAGTAAAACAGTGATCCGGTGCCCTGTGAAACCCATCACGTAGCGGGGCCCTCCAGCTCCGCTCGCTCGGGCTGGGCTCCGAATGGGCTCCGTGCAAGGAGCTGGGCTGGCCCCGGAGCCTCGTCTGTGCTGGGATGTTGTTCCAGTGCAAACCTGGCTCTGGGCCGGTGCCTGGCCTGGCCCAGCACTCGGGATGGATCCTGAGACGCGGCGATGCTGGATCTGCTGTGGAGGGGTTTGCCCTGGGCTGGAGCTGCCCGTGCTTGGCCGCGGTGCTGGATGCCGCAGGCTGAAGAGCAAAGCGAGGGCAGCGCTGGATGGCCTCTACCTCTGCCATTAGTGGGACCACCCATCTCTCCCCAGCTCTTAATTTTTTTCAGTTAGAGCCTGTTTCTGTGCCACGTTACCAAGGTCTGTCCTGTGATGCCAGAGCTGTGTCTATGGGGCTTTCCTCGGTGCCTCCGACACGGGTTTTGTCTCCGGTTTCGAAAGGAGCCGTGCTCCCTCAGCCCTTCTGCAGCTGCACGGAATGCGGAGGTTAACCAGCCCTCGTCCCCCTGTAAGATAAGCCCATAATTATGTGTATTGTGTTTTGGAGCCTGGGTAGCGGGGCTTTGCTCCTGCAGCTCTGCTCCTGGCAGGATTAATGTCCTGAGTAAGTGGGAGCGACAGCTCCGTGGGCGCTGGGGGACGAAAGCCTGGCTCGGTGTGGTGCATCCAGGAGCCACCTGGGAGGGGGCCAGCGGCTCCCCCAGCATCCCACCACTTCGGGATGCGGGCAGGAGCCCCACCAACAGTTCCTTAGTCTTTTCTCAACCCCCCCTGAGCTGTTTTGTACCTGCAAAGGGCTCCGGCAGCTCCCCCCGGCTCCCCCTGCCCGTGCACTTGAAATGAAGTTGCTGACTGTATGGGCTCCCTTTTGTCTTTCCTTCCTGAAGCTTGTGTTACCTCTTGAGCTGGCTCAAAGGCTCCTTCAGGGAGGCTCAATAGACACTACAGAGAAATGAGAGGAGGAAATTAAACACGGTGGGTGTTGGGCCAGCACCCTGGAAGCTGCTCCGTGACCGGGCTGCCAAAGACCCTGGGCTCCTCGGTGGCTCAGAAGTCCCTCAGAGGGGGGAGGAAGGAGAGCACAGGGAGCGAACAGTTTTCGTTTAACCCCCAAGAGGCAGCAGAAGTCTTCCCAGACGGGATGCGAGATGCAGCCGGACCTCGAGTCTGGTCCCCAGCAGTGCCCGTCGCTGCCCCTGCACTCAGGGACGATGTGTGCAGGGGCCAGCCTGGTCTGAGCTCCCCTGGCACCCCTGAAGTGCTTTGGGCAGGGTGGATCTGTGTCTCAAAAAATGCAGGTGTTAACTCCCCTTCCATTCTGGATGGGGTCTCGGTGCCGGCACGCTCGGGGATGACGGGGGCCAGGCCCCTGCTATCGTAGGTATTGCATCCTCTGGGGCTCGTGAAACTGTGTATTAAAAATAATTCAGTGTTTTCTTTGTGTGGTGCTTCCTCCTCTCGCTCTGGCTTTCACGGAGACTTTGGTAACGCAGACAAGTTTGGGGATGCTTCTGAGCAGGGGGGTCCTGCCTGGTACGGTCCCGGTACCCTGCCAGAGCAATGAGTGCTGCAGCGATGGCAACTTCTGGGCCTTCGTGCTTATTAAAGGCTTGGAAATATTTGGGTTTTTTGTTAGAATTTGAGATCTTGGTGTTGGGTGAGTGCACTGTAATCTTACTCGTCTTTTTTTATTAAGTAACTTTGTAGCTCTTCTGTTTGTAAAGTCAAGTTTGAAAACACAACCTTGAAGTTTCAAAAGCAAGAACACAAATAAGGAGGAATGTAAACAAAACTGTCTATATGTTCAAATCTCAGTTGTTGTTTTTTTTATTTTTTTTATTTTTTAAACCTCTCTCATGATTTTCAGAGAGCATTGAGCTTGAGTAGCGATACGATTACCACGTGCCGGTGATATCCTCTAGTGCCTGGGGAAGCCTGCTGTTGATGCTGGGTAATTCTGGAGATACCTAATTGAGATTAATTTAAATAAGAACTGCTTCTACCGAAGTTGGCAGCACGCTAACTTCCCTTTCATATACCACAAGCTTAAAAGTTGTTTGGAAGGACTTTTGAAGGATGCTCCTATGGCTGAGCGGTGTCACCGTGCCGAAGAGGCAAACCAAAAGCTGGGCTGCTGCAGCGGCTGGGCATCGTGGTACCCGGGGGTCACCGCGGCGGGGAGCGTGCCCCCCTCTCAGCCAGCCACCGCTTTGGTTGCTTTAAGGCTCTGGCTTGCACGCCGGGCAAGCAAGGAGCAGAGGTGCTGCCTGTTTTGGGATGAGGTGACACATCCCGTCAGAGGTGGCCGTAACCTCTTCACTGTCCCAAGCGGGAGCTGTCGGAGCCCGGCCGCTCGCTGACCGGCGTGGGCAATGCCGAGGCAGGCTGCAGGGTCGCTCCGGTCTAACCGTGGCCTGGTCTTTCTCCCCAAATCTCTCTCAGGATTTTATATTTATTTATTTTAAGTAGTAGAGTCTGTCTGGGGCTGTTTCAGAGGATTAAGGTCCCCAAGTGCATGCCGCTCTGCTGCGGTACGGGAAGGCAGCGTGCGAGGCTGGCTCACCCGTAATGGCTCCTTACTGGGGGCAGAGAGGTTTTGGGTTTGCTCTTGCCCTCAGCCACGTGAAGAGCCTGGCTGGCACTGTATGATTAAATTAGTTTCTAGGAGAACAAATCCCGGATTAGCGTAGCCATTTGCCATGCTGAAAGCGGAGCCCTGCTAATTAGGTTTATGTAACGGGCTCGCATGGCGTTCTGTAATCGGCAAGGGGCGCGGGGGGGAGAGCCGGCGCGGCTGCGCTGGTTAATTGGGAAGCACGCTGGAGTCCTTGGTGGCCGCTGGAGCTGCCGAAGGCTGGGCAGAACTTCTGCAAGTTAAATAAAAAAATTTTAAAAAGCCTTTTTTTTTCAGCGGTACTGAGAAACATGTGCTGCGCAATCGATTTACCGTTGTGCTCTACTTGTTGCTGGGACTGGAGAGGTCTCCAGCTTCTTGTCTTGTATCACAGATGCCTTTTCCTCGGGCCCTTGGCAGAGCGGAGGCTGGTGCTGCTCCCCAGCCGTGCTGGCCCTGCTCAGCATCCCTGAGCAACCTCTGCCCGTCTCGCAGGAATAGGTGTCTGTGCACCTGGAAGGTGCACAGCGTCAGGATGCGACTATCCTGCTCGCATCTCCTCCTTTCCCCGAGGTAATCGAAATGGCCACGGCACTACATCGAAGGTGCGCTGTGTCACCGAGCAGCAGCCGGCCACGGCGAGACCCCTCGTACGGCAGACCGCGGTTCGGCTCCTGAGCATGAGCAAGGTCTGGGCTTTGCCAGGGCCCCAGATGCGGGCGGATTCCTGCGGGAGATGCTTTGTTTCCCCCGGTCTGTTGGCACTGTTACAGTTTCCCGGCTGGGCAGGCAGCGTGCAGCATCTGGATGGCCCAGCCAGCTCCCTCCCTCCTGCTGAACAAACTCTAGTAAAAATTGCCCAGCGAACCTCAGTAAAAATTAATGGAGTAGTCAAAGGCTAATCCATCCCAGGGAAATGTAGATTAAATCCTTGCAGCAATAGGAGACTTTCCTTCTAGCTGTGATTGAATTGTGAATTTTTTTTTTCCCCTCTGCCTCCCCGGCCACCGTTCTCTGCCAGCAGCGGAGAGGGAGGGTGGCACAAAGGGACATCGTTGGCATCGCGGTGACAGGGGGGAACTAGCTGGCCCTGTCTCGGTGGGATCTATAGCAAGAGGCTGAGCTGCCCCTCCTGCAGATAGGTGAGACGGAGATTGTGATCAGCCGTGGTTGAGGATTGCTCACCGGGGCACGTTTCTGGGGCCCGGGAGAAAAACCTTTGTGCAACTGGCAGTTTTTGCTAGACGTAATGGGAAAGATTGTGAAGGGACGCAGCGAGGCATGCCCTGCGTGTCCTGCGTGCCGAGCCTGCGGCAGCGCGGTGTGGTGGCCGGGGGTCTGCAGGCGTCGGCACGTCGCAGCCTGAGCTGCAGCACAACCCCCTCGGGAGCCGCGCTGTCCCCCCCAGGCATCCTGCGAGCCCTTAGGATCGGGGCGGGGGGGGCTTGGTGGGACCCTCGGGGATTTACATGGGGGCATGTCCAGGAGTAGCAGGTCTGGTGGAAATGCTACAACTGTCCTGTGGGAATACATCCTCCCTCTCGTCGGATGCTGACACAGGGACAAATGCTGCTGGTTTGCAGCATGTGCTGCTGGAGCCTGGGCTTCCCGTGCTCCCTGGCAGAGGCGAGGTTCCTCTGGGAGGTGGGTTTAATCATGGCAGCCCCTGATTGTCCCCGTTGTACCCCCAAAGGAGCTGAATGGACCGGAGCAGGAGCAGAAACGGTGGCGGTGGGTGATGTCCCTGTTAGTGGCACGCGTGAGCTGGAGGTGGGAGCAGCGGCCAGCCAGCAGCACGCATCTCTCCTGCTGCGGCTCCGAGCATCGGTGGTGGCTGAGGAAGCAGGGGGTGATGGTCTGAACTGGGATGTCCTCGCAGGGGGTGATGGTCTGAACTGGGATGTCCTCGCAGGGGTGGGTCGGTCAGGCTGGTGCTGCCAGTGCCGCGATGGGGTGTGGAGGAGGTCTCTGCAGCCCCGAGCCTTCACCGTTGGGAGGGGTTGCGGCTTGTTCTCCCCCTCTACTGGCATTTTGTTCCTTGGGGCCAGCCCGAAGCCCTGCTGATGGCTTTGGGTTGCAGGCAGGGACTGCTCAGCTCCCCTTGGCACATTGCATGGCAGAGATCTGGCACCCTGCAGAGAGATGATCCCTGTGGGCAGGTGACGTCCCTGCAGCACGCTGGGGCTGTTGCACGTCGTACAGGCTTTTCCTGCTCCTCGCGCTCCGTGCACATCCATCCTCTGCTTTATCCCTGTGTGTCCGGCCCACCACCAATAGTGCTGCGGAGCTTTGATCTGCTCCGAGTGATTAAATTCGTATCATCCAGACTGACAGCTTAATATACTTCAGCGAGGCCGCGCTAAATTAGTTGTGTCTGTCTTGCCAAAGCTGCAGAAATGCTTTCTGACAGCTACAGGCACTTGATATATTTTTTTTTTTTCTTTCTTAGTATACAGTAAGGGTTGTCTTTGCTCTCTTCAGGGCATCCTTCCTCGAGTTTCATATAAACTGCTCCACCGCTGCTGGAGTCGCTTTCTGTCTTCTGAGTGGAAACAGCTGCCCTGGCGCGGGGCTGCGGGCGCAGGGTCCCGTGGCTGCGTGGGAGCAGGCTCGGCGCTCGCGTGCAAAAATACCCTGTCGTCATATTTTTAGATTTATGTGCGTGTGTGTACGTATCGGACTTAGGTCGGGTTGAATTTTTGTTTTGTGACAATAACGTGGTGGCTGAGTCTGGAGCAGCGAGATCGGTGCAAACTCTCCCTGTGCCCAGAGGTCTCCTTGGCGCTGGGGCTGGTCCTTGGGCTGGTTGGCCACAGCTCACGTCGGGCGACGACCGCGGGGCTGCGTTAGTGGCGTTGCCATCGGGGCCTCTACTTCAGCACCGGCAGCCCTTCAGCTGTGATGTCAAGCCCTGAAAACCACCCGTGAGAAGTGAGTTTGCCTTCCAGGTGAAGCTGATGGTCACGTAACTCCAGCAGCAGCTCCCAAGATTGTCAAACCTAAAGGTCGGGAATTGGCATCAGTCGGCAGCGGCCACCCGGCCGTCGGAGCCCGTGGGCGGCGGTGGGAGAGGGGTGGGCTGTCCCCGGGGACCAGCCTGGCAGGGCCAGTCCCTTCTGCTGTTGGCAGACGGAACCGCATGCCTCTTGTTTTTGGGATTCCCTCAGAATCCTCATGGATGCTCCAGGCCTGGCTTCCTCCACCAGCGAGCTGCAGCTATTTTGGGGTGAAACACGGCACTTTGTTGGCTCCTGAGCCCAGCGGATGAGGATCAATTAAAATGCCATTGATGAGGACCTGCCAGCAGCGCATCTGTTCCGCAGTGTTGGATTTGCGTACCAAATTTTGTCCCAGGATTGGGACAGCTTCTCTCTTCCCCTTACCAAAAGGGACCGTAGCTTTGGATTTTCACGTGCACGACGGCAGACTGGGCTTGTGAGACAAGGGGCATCCCCTCATGCAAGAGGCTCCCGTGGGCTTGATCAGAGAGGGAAAATAACTCTCGAGACCCGCTGTTAACTAACCCTTTTCAGCCAACTTGGAGAAAGTGTTCTCCTTGCCAAGAGCTTAAAGAAGAAAAAAAAAAAACCAACCCAAAAACCCACCCTTCGTAATTGCCACATTTAGAGGAAGGAATTCTAAATAAAAAGTTAATCTCCTCCAAGGATTAGCAAAGCATGCGGCGTCTTGTCAGATGTGGAAGCAAAGCGGAGGCCTTAATTTTTTAAGACAAGAGAGATGTTTCTGTTGGAGCCTGTCTCCGCCGCGTGCTGGCCAAGGGACCGGTGCAGAAGCCCGTGGGCTGGAAGGGGCCGAGGTCCCTTGTCCCGTCCAAGGAGGACGAGTTGTTGCTCTCGGGCTGCGTGTGACCGTGGTGAAGGTCAGCCTTGCAGGTGGCTGCCCTGCCTCCTCCAGCTTTTCTGTGTAAATAACTTCTGTAGGCAGAGAATTCCTCGTGCGACGACACGCCAGAGATTGGGATGCTGCTCTTGGTGCCAGGGTCTTCCCTCTGCCTGAAGGAGAGATGGCTGCAGCATCTTTTCGGCCTCAGGAAAGAAGAGCTTGATGCATCAACTCCAAACTGGAAGAAGTGGCCACCGGCTTCGGGAGTTGCTGGTTTTGGCAGCTGAGCTGTGAAGATGCCCGTACGGTTTGGCTTGCACAGGGCCCGAGCACACGGAGTTGTTAGTTGCTGTTAATTGCAGTAGGAGGTTTGGGAGTTGAGCACGTTTGATGCCTGGATGCGGGTGCATGGAATTAAAAGCTGCTTTTTCCAAACCTGGGAGCCCTGGTGAAACTCCCGTTTCCTGGGTCAGCAGGGATGCTTTCCGGCACAGGAATGGGCGACCTGCCACGTGTTCCTCACCCGTGTCCTGGAAAAAAGCAGCAACTTGTTGGTTTTGTTCCTTCCCTCCCTGTATTTGTTTGTAGGTTATTTGTTTGTAGTTTGTTGATTATCTGCTCCATCTTCGCTTCACCCCTGATAAAGGGCTATGCAAACCCTGGGCTTGGCTTTTGAAACGCAGATGCAAATGGGACACTGTTAACTTGAAGGCGTTGTCTGCACCGCGCAGGAGGTCAGGTCCTCCCGCAGCCCTGCTGCGGTGAGCGCAGGGCCGGTGGTGGGGGGCATCCGCGGGAATTGCCCGTCTTCTCAGCCAGGCACGGGACGGTCTGGTGCTGAGCAGAAAGAGAACAGTCGAGCGGGAGTTTGCTTTGCTGTCCCCAAATGCCTGCAGCTTGCCCAGCATCGCTGGGAGTCAGCAATGCCCCAGCCACTCGCTGGGCTCTGGCTTCTTTAATATTTCCTCTGTTCTGGGAGAGCCCAAGGGAACCGAGTTCCTTCATTCGGGATGCTGACACAGGAACAGCACAGCGGGGCTCAGCGGGGATTGCACACCCGCCGGGACAGGCAGCCCTGTACTATTACTTTATTAATAGTAAATACATATAGTAAATAAATCTCCTTTGATTACTGTCGGTCGGTGCATCAGCTGAAAACGTTAGCGTGTGCTGGGCGGTCGGGTTGATGCTCAAACGCTGACCTGCCTTGTCCCTGCCAAGGGCTCGCAGAGCGCCGTGCCGGGGGGATGCGGGGAGGACCCGGAGGAAGATGCTTGTGCTGCTGGTCATTTACACCTGAGCCCGACTCGGCGGGGGAGAGGCTCTGCGACTGCAAGAGGTTAAAACTTTGCCCCTGTGTTTACTTTAGTTGGCTGCCACGCTGCATAATAACCTGTCAGCACTTCAGGTGGGGATTTATTTGTGCATTAAAAATTGCCTGGGGCGGGCGGATGCAGACACTCTGCAGCATGCTGGAAAATGTGCCTCCAGCGTAAAAACAGCCTCTCCAAATATTTCACCCTTTTAATAAGTGCATTTAATTAAAGTCATATAACTTTTTTATTATTATTAAAAAGGAGGGAGGGGAGGGAAAAAGAAGTGGGGCCTGCTGAGGCTGCGAGCAAAGGCTGGAATACAAAGAGGGGGTTTAAATGTGTGTATTTAATGGAAAAGTCATCAACAACATGTTGTGTTTCTCTTTTATTTCCCAGCCTTGCTTTTGATTGTGGATAGAAAGTTGATGGGAGTTTCTGTGTTTCCAGACTGCCTTTTCTTTCTTTCTCTCCATCCTTCTCCCAGAGAGGGGACTCTTGAAATGCTGCAAAATTAATTTTTCCAAAGTTACCAAATGATGTTGCTCGTGGATAGACTCGCAATTGCTTGCTCTTTGCTCGTTTACTCATCTATTTCTTTAAGTGGGATCCTGGTGAATCTTTAAGCCACCACTTTTATTGTGAGCGCCTCAAGGTCCCTGCAGATCAGGTCCGTTTTCCAGCCCCTGCAGCGGAGGAAGAATAGGAGGAGCTTTGGGAAGGGGCATTGAGGGGGATGGTTTGAGATCCTTCGGTGGGAAGATGCTTATCTGGGTGAGGCTGCGTGCTAATCCCCGTCTGCACAGTGTGTGCACGGGGGAACCTGGTTGCACACCAGCCCTGCGGGATGGGAACCACGAGGCCACCGCAGCCCCAAGCGTGCCCACCCCGAGCCGAGGTGCTGTTCATCTTCTGTGGCGCTGCCTTGCCTCTGACCAAGAGCTTAAGCTGGGCTTAATCTTTCACGCAGGAGCATTGCTCCCCTCCTGCGGCGGGGCCGGCGGTGCCGGTGTGCCAGCCTCCCTTGAATGTCACTGCCGACATCTGCGGTTGTGTCAGGAGCAGGGAGGGGGGATTTCAAAGCTCTGCTGAGATAAGTCCAATTCGATCAAATTCCATATGGGAATGTGTTGAGCGATGGGCGTTACACAAAGCGCCTTTATCCCGACGCAGATGGCATTAATACAAGATGCGCTTCAGAGCAGTGCGGCCAAGGGTAGGACAAGGCTGCTCCGCGGGGGTTGACTTCCCTCTGCTGTAGGCATGCGGTGCCCTGAGACGCAGCTGGGCAATAACAATTTTTAAAGATGATTCTGCTTTCTTTTCCCCAGAGCTGAGGAGAGAGAACGGGAGGGATGTCTTTTCATAGCTGAAGTTGCTGATACTCTTGAAATATGTTGCTGTTACACCTACAAGTGGAGAACGAGCTCAGTATTCTCCAATGAGAGCCCTAAATGCTGCTCCTTCGTTAGCGGGAGTTTGAAGCCATGCAGATAATTGCTCTGAAATGTGATCTTGCTCCTGTTCCCCGTGAGCATCACTGAAACAGGTGAAATGGGATCAGTGAAGTGGGGAGAGCAGCTACGTCCTGAGCGCTGACATCTGTGTACACAGTACCGATGGGGATGGGGTGTTG
Organism: Aramus guarauna; assembly: GCA_013400195.1. Classification (NCBI taxonomy): domain Eukaryota; kingdom Metazoa; phylum Chordata; class Aves; order Gruiformes; family Aramidae; genus Aramus; species Aramus guarauna. The sequence goes on along the minus strand of VXBL01002507.1, from coordinate 832,629 downwards.
TGACCTGCGCTTTCTTCCTCCCTCCAAGGAGAATAAAACTTGCAAAAAAAAAAAAAGGAAAAAAATCCGTTTTCATCGCAGGGCAGCCAATCTCTGCAAGTGCCAAATGCTCGTGGGCTTTTCTGTAATGCAGAAATGCCGTGCACTGCGTTTCCAAACCCGGCACCCAAAGAGCTTTCCCCGTACGGTTCTCTGAAATGCAATTTTGCAAGATTTTGGTGCTGCTGTTTCTTTGTGCTTTCTTGCATACCGCTCCCTCCCTGACGGTGCTGGAGTGCTCGGCCAGGTTTATCTTCACTCTCTGAAGATCAATTTTTTTTCTGAAGGTAAAAAAAATGTGGTGGATTTGAGATCTGAGGAAGGGCAGAAGAGTTGTGGATAATATCGGATGCTGTCCTTGGCGCTGGAGTCTTGCTGGTGCTGAGGACGTTTATGGGAAGGGGAAGCTTTGCAGATCTGCTGATAGAAAACAAAATGGTTTTTAAGGGCATAGAGGGCAGGTAAATGGTGGGAAGATGCAGTGCCTTGGCGTGCTTCCCCTCCCTCCTCCATAGCATCCCCCCGAGCACGTCTCTGCAGGCAGCTTTGCTGGCCCTGCCTGGTTTGGGGGTGTGGGGGGGTCAGGGACCAAAAGGTGTCTTTGGAAGTGCAGGTAGACGGTGTGATTTGGTGGAAATCCCAAATCACATCAAGTGCAGCACTGCAGGGTCGCTGCCGGGGGGACGGGGGCAGCCGGTGCGGGGTCAGGGGCTGCCGGGGACGGATGCTGCCGTGGTGCTGCCCTCCCTGCCGGAGCACAGAAAATGGTCGTCTTGTGCCTGCCGAGTCCGGGCCAGAATAACAGTCCCTGCAGCCAAGATCCACAGAAGGATTCGGGCTCTTTGCAAGCTCACTGATTTCTTTGGGAGCTCAGGCACGGAAGGAGGAGCTAAGAGCCTTTCTGCTTTTGGGGATCCGGCTCGTGGATGCTAGGTGGCTGTTAGCCAGCGTTAAGTAGCGAGCCAACGATGTTCTGTGCCTCATCCATGCTGAGGATGAATTTTCCCCCATGGGAATAAACCAGCAGAGATTAGTTGGATGCAGGAATAAGCGAGTGCCTCCCGGGCTATCGGAGCACCACGTGGAGCTGCAGGATGGCTGAGGGCTCTCAGCTTTCCGACTGGAATGGGACCTGGGGAAAACTGCCTGGAAGCTGGGGAATCCGGTGCTTTTCCCCTTCCCTTTGCAAGGGGATGGACACGGGCGTGTGGCCCTTTGCAACTGGAGCTGGCTGGGGGGGGGGGCTGGCTCCTGCCTGAGCTGTCTCCTTCCAGCTGGTGATTGTCCAGACTTATGGGCCTAGGAGAAAACTAGATGGTTTTCTTCTGGGTGCCTGGGAGGTCCCTGGCAGGTCGGCTGCTGGCACGGGGAGCGTTAAAGACACTGACCGGGGCTGTGACGGGGCGGGAGCGTGCAATGGCTCTCTGGTGCTCGGGCAGTCACCAGATCTCATCCCAACCCTAAATCCAGGTCATATGAATCTTTATTTTTCTTTTCCTCTCCCGCCTGCAGTCCGCTCTATTCATTTTTGTTTCAAGCGAATGAACCCGCTGTAAAGGAGACTTGCATTCCTCTGTATAATCTTAGGCAAGCGTGGCCTGGCTGCAGTTTCTCAATTAAGCAGAATTTCTCTTGCCTTTCATTCCCCGTGCCCTGGCATCCTAATTGGAGGTGCTCTGCAGTCGGGGGGCATTCAGCGTGGGGCACACGGTCAGCGCCGGCTGCAGCGACACGAGGAACCGATTTGCCGTCGGGGTGCTGCAGGCAGCCGTGCCGTCCCTCCTGTGCGCCGCTTGCTCCATTCTGTTTTCTTTCTGGCAAAGGCAACAAATTTCCTTTTGCGTGAAACTGAATTAATTTAGCCTCTCCACAAAGCGTCCCTTTTGTCTTTCTCTCTCCGTCTCGTTCCTGACGCGCAGGACCGTGCATCGCCTCCCCGGAGCCGCAGCGGTGGCCGGGATGGAGCAGGGGCACAGGGCTGCACATCCCTTTGCCTCCCCCTTTATCCCCTTCATTTACCTGCGGCAGCCAAATGAGCTCTGAAACGAGAAGCCTTGTTCCTCATAACAGGCGTGCCACGTGCTGAACTCTCCTTTCCTGCTCGGGAACCAAGCTCAGCTTTCCGTGCCCGTCCCTGGTACTGGTCCACATGGAGGGGATGCGGATGGAGAGCCTGCGGGCGGCCCCCGTGCTCCTCTGCCGAGCATGGTTCATCCCTGCTGATGGAAGCAAAGAAGTATAAAACTGTAAAACCAGGGTGGAAAGGAGCTCGGAGGCATTGAATGCGTACCCTGCCCTGATCTGGGTGGCAGCCCTGATGGGTTCATCCAGCTTCTCCTTCCAAGGAGGCTGCAGGCGCTGTCCTGGCAGTCTGTCCCGTTGCTGCTGCCGCTCAGGCCGGTGCCGCCGCGTCCTGCCCCTGCCGCGTTGTTCCCTTCCTCTTTGTCGCGACCTTTTGCAGATTTGATGCTCGTGAGCCCGTCTCCCTTCGGCCCACTCCTCTCCCGAGCGGTCGGGCAGAGGGCACCCGTGTCTGTCCGTGCACGTGCGGGTGGCAAGGATGCGACTGCTCCAGCCCTTGCAATTTGGAGGAGAGCTTGTGAGCAGGATCCGGCCGTGCCTAAATAACAACAGGGTCCGTTCGCTCCCTTGGCAGCCCCGGCTGCTCCGGTGGGAGCGTGGGGCTGCAGGGGATGTTCTACAGGACTCAGCAAAGTTTATGGGACTTCTTAAATTTCACCCAAACCTTTTTCTTCCCCTTCTTGCCTCATTTTTTCCCCCAACCCTTCTTTCAAATCAGACCCACCAAAAACAGTCCTTCCTTTTAAAACTGAACTTTGCTGCAGCACTAAAATAAACACAGGGTAACTGCTGCTCGCATGGAACCACGCTCAGCTGCTCTGTAAAGAGAATAGAAAATGTGGCGTCAGATTTTTCGGGCAGGCGCGTGCCTTAAAGGTATGACGGTGTGTCTGCAGGGGGGCACGTGTCCCGGCACAGCGATGGCATCTCCGTACGTACCCGCAGATGTTTGCTTGGCAGGCAGCTGCTCACGCCCCATCGCCGATATCCTGCCCCACAGCTTTCCCCCCGCAGAAATTGGGTCGGTACTTCGTTTTTTTTTTTTTTTTTACTACATTTTTTCACACCAGCAGTTTTTAGCCCCAGTCACAGCAGCTCCAGGTCGTGCGTCTCGGTGCCCTTCGCTTGCCAGGGCTGCGGTGGGCTGCTGCCAGCCCCGGCGCTGTTCGTTTGGTGATGAGCTATGGGGAAGGGACAGGTCTTGTGCCCGCTTTGGGCTGGGGAAGGGATGCTGAATTCATGTTTTGGCTTTCAGAAGAGATCAGGCTACTCTTGCAACATCTCAAACGGACCTTTTCCTTCCTTGTGTACCCCCAAGGGGATTCCAGATCCTCCCCCCGCCCCGAGCTTCTCGTTGCCCTCTAATTCTGGGAGGGGAGGGATGTTCAGTGTCAGCAGATCGGATGTGGGCTTGGAGTACCAGCCCTTGGGAAGGGTGTGGGGGGAGAGGGCAGCCCCTGCAACTCGGCCTGTTCCTGCTGAACGCAGGGGCAGAGTGATGGGAGCGTGTGATCGGAGCAGGAGCTCAGTGGGGATCCCACCGGCACGGCGGTGCGGGGCCAGCAGGCGAGCTGGGGAAGGGGCGTCAGTGAAGGAAGGAGAAGGGTGCTGGAGATGTTTAATGCTGGGTGTGGGCCAGGACACCAGGAGCAGGGGACGGGAAGCTGGCAGGGTGTTCGGGATAAAGTTTTCCCTAAGGATGCCAAGGACAGAGAACCTCCCCACAGAGGAAAGGTGCCGGGATGCCCACGGGGAAAAGGAAGGAGCAGGGGTTATGGCTGTGGGGTCAAACCTTCCTGTCCTCCCGGATGGGTGCTGCGTGGAGCTGCGGGGGTCCCACTGGGCCAGGTCAGAGGGAAAACTGGGAGAGTCCACCCCTGCGCTCTGAACAGGACCAGGGTGGGATGCCGAACGCCCCGTGGGGTGTCAGCTGCTCTGTGGTCCCGGCGGTGTCTGCAGCACGGCAGCCACGATGCTGCTCGGCCACGTGTAAATCACTCGGGTGTGCGGGTTTGGGATCTGCCTCCCCCACCGTCCCACACACCCAGCCCGCTGCTAAAAGGGTTTATTATTCAGCCTGCAGATGCCAGGTAAGCTCCGCTCCTCTATAAAACTCAGGCAGGCGCTAGGAAAACACGGCCCTGCCAGGTCCGTCTGCGCCGGGCGAGGGGAGGGCGAGTGTTGGGTGGGGAGAGCTGGTCCTTCTCCTGCGCCCCAGCCAGGCCCCTTTTCCACCAGTGCCGCCACGGGGAGCTTTTCCCACCTAGCGGGGGGAGCAGGATGGGAAGGCGGGAGCCGACACTTCCCGGAGAGCAGAGGAGAATATTCCCCGGGTTTCTCCTGCTGTGCCGGCGGGTGGCTTGCAGAGCACTCCTGCTCGACCTGCCGTCCCGTGAAGCGCTCAGGGCAGGGTCGTGGTGGTGGTTTACAGGCTGCCTTTCAAAAATCGCTCGTCTTATTGGAGTGAGCGCTGTGAGCATCCTGCACGCCCCGGCAGGGCGGCTCGCACGAGTCCGCTGCATCCCTGCAGCATCATCTCTGCCCCTTCCCTGCTAGCGATCGTGGGTGATGCTCATATTTTTGCTAGTGATGGTCCGGGAGAGGACGAGATCCGTTCAGGTGATGGGAAGACACCGTGGCCGTGTGCGGTGCAAGCAACCCCAGCGCACGGGTGCTCCTCTCCTGCCTCTCCAGATGTTGCGCTGTGTTTTATGAGGAGCGATGGTTTCAGCTTAGCTGATTTATTTATTTACCCATGGGGACTGTCTGGGGACAAAACATTTTGGCTCCTGGGAGAGTCGGCAGGATGCTCGGAATGGCTCGCTGCTTTTTCCACCCTCGGCGAGCAGGAAGGGCCGGTGGGGCCGGTGTGGGGTGCAGGGGGTCCCTGCTGCAGGCCTGGGTGGGCACCGCGGGGCGAGCGCCGCGCCGGCAGGATGGGAGCGTGGCCCGCGCTGCAGGTACGGACACGCAGATGTGCGGTTGGGCGAGGGAGGCGTGCAGATGTTCCTGGAATTCCCAATCCGGATACGAAGCAGCGAACAGGATGTGTCGGGGGGGGGGAGCTTGCCAAGAGCTTGACATAACGAGCGGATCGTTTTCTGCCCTTCCGACGGCTGCGGTGCTCTCCGGTGTGCTTGGGGCTCTGGGAGAACGTCGCAGGCATCGCTGTGAGTTGCAGGATGCGACATCGCACCGAGCTTGTTCCTCTCCCCAGCCCAGCCATCTCTCCGTACCTTTGCCTTCTTATTCATGTGCGGCTTCTCCTCTTGGTATTCATGCTGATTTTTTGGGAGAATAAGCTGTGCTTATGCAAACTAAGTTGACCTGCCCTTACTGCAGAGCATCTCTCCTCTTTCCTGCGGTTCCCAAATCACAGCTGGGGAGTGTTGCGAGCAGGGGCTGCCTTGCAGTGGGGAGAGGGTGTGCATGGACACGCCTGCCTGCTTGCATTTCCCATGGGTTTTGCTTGGGTTCTCTGCACCGTCGAGGCGTGTGGCTGATTGCAGCCAGCCAGCCGGGTCCCTGGAGGTGATGCTCTGGATCCGTATCATCCCTGCTCACGTGGGGCCAGGACCAAATTAACTAGCAAGCGTACACCTTTGGAAAGCAAAGCGCAGCAAGATGGAAATCCCGTAGACGGCAAGAATCCGCTCTGCTTTTCTCCTGGGTGTTGCTGCTGTGCATGGTGTTGCTTGCATGGACCACTGTGCGAGCCCCGAGTGTGGGTACAGGGCTTCAGAAATGTGTGCAGCCAAAGCCTGAGCTCGGGAGAGTTTTGCTTAGTACCTCAGGGAGCACGTTCAAGGTCCCTGCCAAGAATTCAACATCTGCACAATTGATACTTGGCAGGAAATTTTAAAATTCATGCGTGTTCCCTGAGGTGAGGAGGGAAAACGCCTGGATCTGCAGATCCGTCTCCGCTCTGTCTCCAGGCCAGGAAGGAGCAAGACCAAAATCTGTAAGCCTGAGGGACGTGGGATGGTGCAGGGTCTCAGGGTGGTTTGGCTTTCGGGCATCCTTCTACCTTGTGGGCTGGAGTTTCTTCTACATTTCAAGTGGTAACGGCATAGTCCAGTGTCTGAAGGGTGCCAAATTGTGCTGAACATCGCAGCTTGGGGCAGGGAAGACCCTTTGCTCCAGCAGCCGTGGAGAGAAGGCTTTGACTTGGCGAGACAGCCTGGATGCGTGAACAGGTCTGGCTGCACGGGCCGATCGGTGGTACCCTGCTGCCTGCGGGGTCCTGACCTGAGCCCTTGGGGTCCCCCAGGCTCCCCGGAGGGCCGGGGCTCTCTCTGCCTGCTTCACCCCAGCCCGGGGCTGCTGCACAGTAGGCAGGGTCGGGTGCTGCAGGGGAACTCTGTAACCTGCCATCGCTCTTCTGCATGTAAACGGAGGCAAGGAAAGCCGGCCTGGCTCCCAGGGGTAGGAGCTAATTGTGGTGACATCTCGGGCTCCGTGTGCAGATTTTCCATGCACGATGGCTGGGGACCCCCGGGGTGGCACGGGATGCCAGGAGCCCGGCTGGGCTGTCCCCAGCAGCTGCAGCGCCTTTAAGACCCCCGTGCTCCCACCGTGAGGCTGGCGGCCAGAACGGGCTCCTGGGTGTTGCAAACCAGATGTTTAAAGCCGGCAAAGCTGTCCCCTCTGTCCAGCGCAGAAACCATTCCTTCCCGGATCATCAGTTCCCGAGACTTCAAATGAAAAAAGCAGCTTGTTCTCTTGTTATCTTGGCCCTAAAAAAAGCCTCCAGCTCAAACGCAGCTAGTAAATGCCTTCCGTTTGCAAGAGGCGATTCTGTTCCTCCGCTGATCCTGTGCGGGACCTGGGACAACCCCCCCGTTCCTGCTCCTGGCCCTGCGCTTGCCCTGGGTTGCAGGTGGGTTTTCTGCCGCCGTCAGCTGGAGATGGCCGGGGCGATAATCCTCCCTGAAACAAAAATAAAGAGCAAAACCGGTTGGACAGAAAGTGCAGCGGTGGAGGGGGAGCGCAGAAGGCACCCGGGGCGTGCGCGGAGCCGGCGCCGCTCTTGGGCGAGCTCTAACGAAGTAGCAGGCAAACGCTGCGGCATCTAATTAATAAGTTAATATTATTCCTGCTATCGTGCATGGGATGAGGTGAAGCTGTTTGCTGTAGGAGAGCTCTCCTGGCCTGTCTGTGGCAGTTGGGGTGAAACGAGTCCCTCACGCTGGCAGCGTTTCCCGTGGCCGAGCTGACGGTCCTGCAGCCCCGGGCAGCCTTTCTGGGTCTGGGGCAGAGATGCTCTGGAGTTGGCCACCTCTCCGTGCCTCAGTTTCCCCATTTGTGTGACATGGACAGTGATGCTGCTGCTTTGTCAAGCAGGGAGAGGAGCTGGAGTTTTATTTATCCCTTGCCTAAGTGCAAATCTGGGGAATTCAGTGACAGTGGAGGAAGGTGCAAAGATAAAAAAATAAGCTGGACTGAATGTTTTGGAAGGAAATAAACCTGTGGGTGAGTGAGAAGGATTTTTGCCGTACCACCTCTTAAAGCCTGACAGCTGCTGGGCTGGGATTCAGCTATTTCTGAAAGGCCACCGCTAAGTGACAGCTCCGGGAGCCTCAGCCCGCTCTCGCCTGCGTCCTGTCCCAAGCCGAAGGTGTGGAGGGTGAAACTCCATCCTGAGGCGTGTTCTCTGCTTGTGGGCTGGAGGCAAGAGCAGACTCTCCGCCGTGCTCTCCCCGACACGGAGATGGACGTTGCTGCAGCGTTTCCGTGCTCCTCGTGCCGCTCGCGTGAGCGGAGGCTGCAGTACGGCGTGGTGGCCCCAGCTGCTGCAGCCCAGCGTGACCCGCGTGCCAGGATAAACAGAGGCGAACGACTTGCAAGGTCTGCTGATGACTTTTCCAGCAGTAATTAACTGGGACACAGTAAAAGTTTGAGGGATTTTGCCATTTCTGGGCCATACAGCAGTTTCCACGCTCTCTCCCTCATCCCGGCTGGTGGTACCCACCTCGCCGGCGATGTACGGACATCTCAGCACATCGGTGGCAGTTGCTTATTCTCCCTGGAGGCTGCAGGAAATACAATTGCTTCCGTTTCCCCAAGGCCGTTCCTCCTGGAGCTTGTGGATGTGGGTAGATCAGTCCCAAATAAGACGAGAAAACACAGAGGAGCTTCTTGGTCCATGAAGCCGCAGCTCCCTGTCCCCGGGGCACCCTGCCTGCCGTGGGGTGTCAGAAGCATTTGGTCTGTCCCCCCTTTCCCGGAGAGGTGGGAGCGAAGAGACACTGTTGTCTTTGTCCTCCTCCTTGGGGCTCGAGAGGAGATGTGAGCAAGCAGTTGTACCATCCAGGAAAAATCCTCTTCCCCTTCACCGAACCACAGGGAACTCGCCGGACTCGTGACTTGGATGGAGCAACAGGGCTTGTGGCTTTTCCTTTTTTCCCCTCTCGCTTGCCTTTCCAGCGTCTGTCTGTCTTGCCTGGCTCGTATTTTGGGTAAACCCCAAGAACACTGAGTTTACTTTGAGCGATGTCCCCCTGGGTGGACCCGGCTGGAGAAGGCTGGTGGCCGGGAGGGAACTGTGCCTCCCCTGTTCAGAGGGCTTGTTTGAAGGTTTCTGTGGTCTGCTCGAAGGCTGCCCACAAGGACCCGAGGATGTTTGGGGTGAGATCATCTGGCTGCTTATTTAGGGACCACCAGCGAGTTGCCGAGCACCTCAGGAATCGGGCTGTGGCCACCTTTTGATATCGTGAGGGCAAATATTGAGAAAGTCTTTTGGGGCCGGGGGTGGGGGGGAGCTGGGCTGGGCGTTTCTCGGGTGCTGGTAGCCACCGCGCGCAGGCTGCAGCCGGGGCGAAACGCTTGATGGATTTCGGCGGGGTGGCACATAAAAGGTGCGGAGAGGTCATTAAACCGGAGAGCTGGAGCCCCTGGCTGGCTTCGGGAGACCACCGGAGCTCTGTGGGGTGTTTGGCGTTCGGACAGAGCAGCACGTATTCCTCCTCCTCCCTTCATCTTTAAATACCACCCCGCAGATTTCAAGGAAAAAATAAATGCACTTAAAATGGCATCATTTTGTGGTGCCTTGAGGACTATTTATATTTTTATTGCTCCCACAATTTTTATATAATAGCCTTTTTCATGAAAACATCAGTGTATATGTGTGTGTGTAATTAATCCATGCATCATCTTCAGAAAGCAATTTTATAGCTGGATTTAGGGCAGTGGCACACGGTGCTTGGGATCCCGACTGCCATCGGCCCCTTACTGCGCTCTCCCCTGCCAGCTCCCCGCTGATCTCGAGCTCTTCACCCCATTTGGCACTAATTCGAGCTCCTGTTTTCCAGGCTGCGGTGGAGGCTGTAACTTGGGTGGGTGAGTTTTTGTCTCCTGGAAGTCCCACAGTGTCACATGAAAATACATTTCTCGGTGGTGAAATAAGTTAAATGTCCAGAAAGCCGGTGCGCGGACTGAACCAGACCGACTTTGTGCAATCCAGGTTTTTGCCTGTCGGTTTTAAGAACAGAATGTGGCTTTTGGTATTGCATGGCTCTGGTGCTGAGCCTGGCAGCTCCGCTCTCTGCTGGCACGCTCGCCTCTCCCATTCCCCGTGGAAAATGAACCAAATCTCTCAACTTCCGACTGAAACGTAAGATGTGAGATAAGTGTTTACTGGAAGGATCCTGTTGCCAAATAGCCTGGAGACCCTTTCCTTCTTCCTCCTCTGAACGAGACCGTCCAGGTGTTAACTGCAGCTCCGTGAGACGCAGTACTTAGCACGTTCTGGTCTGACATGAGATTTTTCACCTTCATCACAATAACAACTACCTTGAACAATGTTCAAACCACTGGCTTGTATCAAGTGTCTTCTAGCAGCTTCCACACCTCCTCCTCCTCCTCCTGATGTTTGCTGGGGGGGAGCTGATGTTTCTGGGTACCGCCCGGGCATCTTGGGGGGGGAAAGGGAATAAAATGGTGACTTCTCTGAGATGAACCAGCTTGTCAGAGCCTGGATTCTGCAAAGTACTGAAGCGTGGCCAGCACTGGATCAGCAGCTTGAGCCACACCGGCGGTTGCATTTGATGTTTCGGTGCTGCTTTTCCACTCCTGCATCCGTCTGGCCGTACTGGTGGCCCTGGCCGGGCAGAGGGGACCCTGTGGGATCTCCAGCAGCTCCACCTTCCACACAGACCCACCCAGAGCCACGGTGGCTCCTGGGGTGGGCATTTCTTCACTCCCAGCTACAAACCATCCCTCATAGCTTCGTTGCGAAGCTGATGACAATTCACTGACCTGGCGCGCGTGGAAGAGGCGAGGGGGGGGATGAGGTGGGCAGAGCCGTGAGCCTGGCTGCTGCTGTTTAATATCTGTGGTCTAAGTGCGAATGGAGCAGGCTCCAGCTACAGTATGTTTGTCTTGGAGATTAAATCTGGAGAGCCTCCGGTCTCCAAGTCCATGCCGGGAAGAGAGGGGCGAGGAGGGAGGGGAACCCAGCCCTGCGGGTGCACACACCTTTTTAACCCTCCGAAAGCTGCCGGCTGGCTTGAAAATGAAGGTTTCGAGGGCAAGCGGAGGTAGAGGGAGAAAGGGTGGGGAAGCACGGGTCTTTGAAATAGCTTTGAAAAGATTGGCACAGCCCAAATTGCTGCACCTGCTTGCGAAGGTTTTGCAGGCAGGAACTTTTCCTTGCTCTTTCTGCAAGATGAAGCGTTATTGTGAGGACCAGTCAGTGATGCTGAAGCCAGGAGCATTTGTCCTGCGAGTGCAGATGCAGAGCCACTGCACCTTGTGCACGGCCAGTGCGCGTGAAACCTCAGTCCTGGGTTTCACGTAGCTCTCGGGCATCTTCGGGCTTTTTCTGCAGGTCTTTTTCTGCCCATCCAGAGGGCCGGGTCCCTCTGGGTCCCTCTCTGCCTGCTCTGCTGCATCCCAGCCCCTTGCTGTGCTGCCAGCATCACTTGCAGCATCCATCCCTGCCTCGGCAGGTGTAAGCGCCCCGGGGACTTCTCCAGCTGCATGTCCCGGACTCCCGGGAGGTTGAGAGCATCTCGGGCTGTAGGACACCATCCTCGTCCTCCAACCGAGCCTCGCGTCTGGGTCGAGCGGGGAAAAGCTGCGCCGTGCTTGGAGTTGCCTTTAAGGCAGATGCTTGGGGCAGGCAGGAGGGAGGGAAAGCATCTCTCCCCAGGATCCCTTGCAGTAATGTTCCCAAACACTTCATCTCGTGTACGGTGCGTACTACAAGTGTTCCTACAGTGCTCAGGGCTGTTTTTGCAGTGCTGTTTATATAAGAGATCGCGCATAGTGCCTACATGCTTCTGGCACTTACAAACCCAGGTAGGCTGTGTTTATCCTGGGGATTGGCCCCAGTTGCAGTCATCTGGGGCTCAGCCAGCAGCGTAGCTAGACTGATATATATATTATTTAAAAAAGCTCTGGTTGTTGAGAGGCCAAGCCTGCTTGCTACGCTGATGAAAAATGTGGCTTCAAGCAGTTTTACCCAGTCTGAACTGGTGGAGCTGTGCCAGTGGGCAGGCGGGAGCTGGGGGACGCAGCCGCTTCTCCGCAGGGTGCAAGAGCAGGTTTAGCATCGCCATCCTCACTGAGATGCTTTAAGAATCTTGAATGGCTGGAGGTTGGGGCTGGCGGGTCCCCCCTTGTCACAGGGCTGTGAAGGGGCGCGGGTAGGGGTAGATTTCCAGTTTCCCCCTTACTCTTGTTGCCTGAGGCAAGGTGCGGGCACGTTGCAGTGTGATTGCTAGCTTCTCTTAATGGGGTAGGGATCTGTGACCAGCTGGTCCAGGTCTGGAATTGGAGACAGTCTGCAGGAGAGAGATGATAAAGCTGGTGAAAGGCTGAAAAACCACAGGGGCTGTCCCTCACACCACTCATTTCATTGAGTCCTTCCCTGCCCTCAGCAACCCAACGCGTGGAACGGGTTAGCTGGGTTGCATGTGGATTGCCATCAGTAAAGGATGCATTTTCACCCATCTTCCCTGGCTGTGTATCCAAAGGTCTCCAGCTCTTCTGAATTCCCTCTTGGCTGATGGGGCAACCTCTCCTCCAGCTTCTGCATCCAACCTGGGAGGGAAAACCCAGCAGGCTCAGCACTTGGATGCTAGCTGGCTCTGCTCCTCCAGCCCTTAGCTGGGCAGAGTCCTTTTATTTGATCTAAAAGGAAAAATTTAATTAAATGAGATGTAGATCTCATCCACGGGGAATTCTCCTTGTAGGCACCGTGCCCTGGATCATGCCCAAGGCAACAGTGGGAGTCGGGGGAGGAGGAGGGCGGCGGGAGGAAGGCTGGGCAGTGCCAGGCTCCTCTCACCTTCCTCCGGCGCTGGCCACGTTTCTCTCCTCACCTGCTCTACGGATGGGGCTGAGATGAAGCTGCTCAGCCCTTGGGTTCCCCTCCCAAAACCCGGCTTGGTGGCTTCAACCATAAAGCTTTCTTTGCTGGAGACTTGCTTTTGTTGTCTGAGTGCTGGGAACTGGGAGCAGAGACCTGAAAGGTGCCTGCAAGGGGGGAGACCTGCTCTAGGGACGAGCAGGGCTGGACCGCGACCTGCTCGGGATGCGGGGATGGAGGTTGCAGCTGCACCCAGCTTTCTTCCTCCTCAAATCAAAGCGATGATGCTGGGGACCAGATGTCATTGCAGGGGTAAGAGAGGCCCTAATCTGGGCTGCACGTGGCAGGACCCCCTCGAGCCGCAGCGCAGGCAGCCTTCCCGCAGCAAACACCCCGGCTCCGGCAGGGAGAGCCTATTAAAAGGGAATAGGCCAATCAATAAATCAAGGCACCTGAAAAATGAAACCAGGGGGTTGCGAGAGAGGTTTTTCTTCTTTCTTTTTTTTTTTTTTCTTTCTTTCTCCTTTCTCAATTAAAGCAAACAAAAATCAAATTGCAGGAGGTGGCTGTCGCGGCGCGCTGCGGAGGGCTGGGTGGGTGCTGCGCGGCGGGCGCTGAACGCAGGCACGGCTGCCTGTGGTTAAATTAGCTCTGTAAATTACAGCTAGGATCCGCGAAAGTGTTGAAAAGGCATCAGCTATTCCCCAGCTTGGGAGGGGAGAGGGCTGGGGGGTGGCCCATGATTGCTGGGGCAATCGTCCATTTTTTCTGGAAGGTGGATTTTTCTCCGAAAATCTGTCTCTAGACAGATCTGCGGATCTTCTGTTGGACATCAGTGAGGGAAAGAAGATGCTTGTGGGGCTGGGTGGATTGAACCGAGGGGTTTATCCCGGAGGTCTGCACATCATCGCCGCTGTTTGCTGTCAAAGTTTGGGTGACAAATACCGGGTGCGTCTCTGTCCTAAGCAAATCCTGTTTGGCTCCGGGCTGCTTTTGGACCCTTTAATGAGGCCCATGAAACTCACTGCCTTTACACCGCAGCTCGCAGGTTTTTGGGATCAAACGTCAGGATGCTGCTGGAGGGGTGGTAGCACTGCCCTGGCTGCATTTAAAATTGTGTCGGGAAATCGCTGCCTTTTGGCTTTCCCCTCCCTGCTTTGCCCCAGGGTGTGTTGAAAACACCAGGCTGATTTTGTCCGGATGATGGGAGCAGCCGTTTACTGCTCCGCTGCAGTCTGTGCTTTAAACTGAATAGCAGAGTACCTGGAATAACTGGGAAAGATGTAGAAATCGTACAAAATCAGTGCCTGCCCTGTGGCTGAGGGCAAGCCGGGGCGGGCTGAGCGTGCCCTGGCAGCGTGAGCCCCACCGCGGCGGCACCGCCGATGCCCTCCGTCTGCAGGCACCGCAGAAACGGCTCCTTTGCCCTGTAAAAACCCTGAGGTTTGAGACATTTTCCAGGTGCACATTGCCTCAAGCCCTCCCCGAGCCTTTCGCCTTTCAGGGACGGCACCGCAGGGCCGGTCGGACAAGGCGTCGCGCCGAGGAACAAGGAGCTTTTCACTTGGATGCTTTTTTTCCTGACCTACATTTTTATATTCCTGCATCAAGTTTAGGTTTCAACCAATTGGCATTTCTCAGCCAGTAACAGTTTCAAATAATCCCTGACTAATTCTAGGAAACGCTGGGCTGAAAGTACATTTCTGCGTGCCCTCTGCCGAGGTCACCCACCGGCTGGCCGGGCTGGCGGGCGCTCCGTGCTTTCCTTCCTGCTGGGAACGGTCCCGAGGGACTTTCAGGGCTCACCAAACCCTCACCTTGAACCTTCCTCATCCCACAACTGAATTTCGGAGCCCTCCTGCCCGGCACGGCGGTGCGGAAACCTCAACGTTGTGTCTCTGCCGAGAGCCGGCGGATGGACCTTCCCCGCAGCGCCGGCAGGATGCGGCGTCCCCGGGCAATGCCAAGCCCAGATGGTCCCAAACGCAGCCACGCGTGGTTAAATGTCGCTTGCAGAATGATGGGCAATAGATTTGTGTTAGCGGGGGCGTCATAAAAACATTATTTTTTTTATTAAAGTCCGTTAAAATTCTTTTTTAAACGCTTGCTTTTCCCCCAGAGCACTCCCCGCTTTCAACAAAGTTGAATTAAAACAAAGACCTTTTTCTTATGCTTTTTGCCTTCCCGTCAAGCCCGGCAGGGCGGGAGATGGGGATTCCTTTCTGTATCTCTGTTCGCCGTCGGTTTTAGCCTGAGCTCAGCCAGTGATGAGGAGAGCCTGGGGCTCCGCTTAAAGGGAAGCTATTTAAAATGTAGTAATTAAAAAAAAAAAAAAAAAAAAAATCCCAATTTTTATCCCTTACCATTTGAAAACAAACAACCAGCGTGCCTATGGTTCAGATTTCTGCCTTGATTTATGCACATAAAGGATTTTTGCCGTTGGTCCCCAGTTTCCAGCATCCCGAAGCGACAAGCAGCCCAACTTCGCCCCTCTGCAAAGGCCAAATTCAGGGTGAGGGCAGTTGCTGGATCTTCCCACCCTGCCTTAGCAAGAAGCCCTAATCCTGACCCGGGGGCCTGTCTCACTGCAGGTGAGAGGTAATTTTACTTCTTGATCCTGTGTTGAGGTCCATTGTGAGAATTAAGCAGTGTTTTGCTGTGCTAATTTACCGCTGCAGATTGTATAATTATCTTTTTATAGGCGTGGGTGCGTTCCGGGCTTTCCTGCTGTACGGCAGAGCCGGCTGCGCCTGTGTCTGCGTGTGAGAGGTGTTCTGGCATACCTGGCTTTGCTCCGGGTTTGCCCTGTGATTTTAGGCAATTAACTGGGGATTATTTTCTGTTACAGATCTCCATCCGTAGCGCGGGGGGTGCCGGGGCTCGCTGGAGCCGGGGATGCTGCGGACGTGGTACCACGGGAAGAGCAGCAGCGGATGGGTGGATGTTTGGTGGCTCCCGTGGAAAGGCACCCGGATCTGAGGGGTGTGGAACCGTGTCTGCGGCTGCAAAGGGTTAATCTCGCTCGGTGAGCTGGGGCTGATGGATCAGCTCCGGGAGTGAGAGCTGGGCTTCGCCCAGGATTTTTGGGAGAGGGATAACTGGAGCCGTCTCCCATTAGGACCTGTGCTCTCGCACGGAGAGACCCTGCAAACAAAATTGCTTTTCCGTGGCTGCTGAAGCCAAACGCTCCTTTGCAGCAGCGGTGCTGGCAGGCGCTGGGACGCAGTTTGTCCCACCGGAGCCTGTCCCTGAGCTCCCGTGTCACCTCCGCAGCCGTGCCCTGAAGTCACCACCCTGCAGGTGACCCTGGAGGCTCCCTGGGAGGTGCAGCTTTTGCACCCCCCCCTCAGCCCCCGACCCTCCCCAATTTCTGTCTTTACGAGCAGCGAACCCCGGCGTGTGGGGCTGCGTGCCGCTGCGAGCGATGGCACTTGGGCGAGGAGGCTCCTGCGCTCGGAAAGCAGCGGCTGGATCATGCCAGGGCAAGTTTTGCTGCTCTTGGATGAGTCCCCACCAGTGTCTCTGGTGCAAGGCACTTGTTTCATTGCACCGGGAGAGTGATGCTGGTGCCGATGGGCATCACCGTGACCGACTGGGATCAGCGGATGGGGAGGTTTCTCCCCTCTCTTGGGGATATCGGTTCCTTTGCGCTAAGAAGATAAAGATCGTAAAGCTGTGGTTTGAACCTGACCGTGCAGCCAGCGCGAGAGAGCTAACAGCTCTGTAGGAGAGGCAGGATCCGGCCCGCTGCGGGCTGGGGGAGCATCCTCCCTTTGCTCAGCTTGTGCTGGGCGGCTGCGGTCCTGCGCTCCCCGCCTGGCTCTGCCCTGGCACACTTTGCCGGCGTTTCATAGCCTCATTTTTTTCATGCAAAAAGGGGGGGGGAAATGGGGGAGAAGGGGCGCACAGAGAATTAATCAGCTTAGGGTCAGAACAGGAAAAAACACTGCTTAAATTGGTAATCCCTGGGGATAGAAATCAGCTCAAAGCTGCAAAATAAATGTGCAGCAGGATGGTTTTTCCTCCCTCCTCTCCCCAGCGGGGCGGGTGTCAGAGGGCAGGAGGTGGCAGCAGGGATCCCCACTCCAGTGTGGGGGTTTTGCACCCTTGTCCGGGCTCACTCCCTGTTTCAAAGCTTTCCACAAAAACTCTTGACCCATATGTGAGGACTTTGACTGTCCCCAAGCAACGGGGAGCAGAGCTCATCCTCAGGATGGGACCCTGCGGGTTGCATGGCCGAACCCGTCACCTCCCTGGAGCCAGGCAAGGAGGTTTTGCAGCACTTTTCCCATCCTGTGAGCCAGTGCATCACTGCACCAGGATGGGAGCGGAGCGAAAGGTGTGAGAGAAAGGATGTACACCCCTGTAATCCCTTGTATCCTGGGAATCCATCCCTGCTTGCCTCTGCGTGGATGCAGGAGGTGCTGCAGAGCAGCCCAGGGGGATGTTGGCAGCGCTGTGGGTGGACGGGCAGTTTGTCCATCCCCTGCCGGGGGGTGTTGAGGCCTGTCTTGCATGAGCACAGGACATGGAGTCCCAGGAGGGGCTCAGCAGCAGGAAACTGCCTTGGGAATGGGGGTCTAATCCTGGGATTAATGCACTTGGGCTGGTTTTGCAGTGCTGTCCTATCCTACCCGGCACATCCAGAGCTTCTCTGCCCCCCTCTACCTCTGCCAGAGCAGGGAGCAAGTGGAGGTCCTGCTCCGAGGAGACCCCGGGGTGCTCAAGAGGAGCCCGAATGCAGGGTGTGAGTGTGCCCTGTTCTCCCTCTCTAGGACTGGATGGGGATGGAAGTGCCCAAATTGTGTGAGGATGTGGGGAAGCAGCCGAGGAGGTGGGTTACACCTGCAGCCTGCAATGGGGAAGGGCTTGCTATGGGATTAAGCAAGATCCTAAGGCATTTGTGGGTTAAGGCTGAATTAGTCTGGTCCTAATAAAGGAGGATTTAGCTGGTGAGGGAGCGGCCCTGGACGTGTGGGGCTGCTCGGGGCTGCGGGAAGCCCTCGTGCCTGTGTTGGAGGTCACCCCGTGGCTGGTGGGGATGTGGCCTCTGCAGTTCGAGCATCCCCTTTCCCCGGGGGCTCCAGGGTTAGCTCTGCCCGTTGGTGAGAAGAGGAGGGGGAAAAGCCCTCCAGCTCATTTGGAAGAGCCCAGGGATCAGATGGATCATCAGGAGCTCTTGCTGATGGCAGGAACCAAGGGTAGCTGCTCGGCTCCCCTCTGCCTGTGGTGGGGGACAGCTGGAGTCCTGGCAGGAGAAGCAAAAATGCTGGGAGGTAAACAAAGTTCATGCTCAGGGAACATCGTTTCGCTGCTGAGGCCCATCGATCAGTCTGTCAGAGGGTTATCACTTTGGGGATGCTGTTAATAAAGGAGCCAGAACCGTCATCGGGTGCCAGAGCCTGCCCGAAACCTGCCTGCAGCCTGGGAGTCCGTCCTGTCCAAGCCCTGACATCCTTCTGTGCTTATCCGCCTTGTTGCAAAAATGAAGGAGAATGGGACTTTCTTCATTCTTTCATCTGCCTGTCAGTCTCAATGTGACACGTTGCCTTAAAGAAAGAGTGGCCTTTGCTTGCTGGGAAGGAGGGGGAAAACTGCCAGCAGGAGCCGGAGGCAGCCTCGTCCCACATGCAGAACAGGTTGGAGTACGTGAGCAAGGAGAAAGTCATCAGAGATGTTTCTGTTGGGGGTGTTAAAAGTTGTATTTTTAGTCTTGCTTATTCTAGGATGAGTGCCTGCGTTTAGGTCTCTGAGTTGATGGGGGCTGGTATTGGAGGAGGAAACCTGCATCTTCTGCTGGGAGCGATGCTTTGGGATGCAGCAGATCCTGGTGGGGCTGAGCCGCTGCCAGCGCTTGCCCACGGGACACCTCTGTCCTTGGCTGGCAAACAGCAGCGGCTCTCCTGGACCCTCATCCTCTGGGATGCAGCCGGGGCGCGTTGGCAATCGCAGCCATTCCCTTTCATTTCTGCGGAGAGCAGGAGGCTGCTGCGATGCTGGGAGCAGACACGGGGCCCTTTTGGCACATCCTGCCTGCCGCATCCCAACCTTGTGAATTTTTCCGGGGTGTTGCATCTTAGAGCGAGCTCTCGACAAATACCCTTTGCTATCTTTGGGTTAAATAGCTAGGATTGGGGTGGGTGGTGGGGGGTGTGTGTCTCATACACCCTGACCCCTCGATGGTCCAGCACTGAGCATCCCCACTCACCCCTTGGGGCTCGGCGAGTGCGCAGACGTGCGTTGGGTTAAAGGGACCATCTCTCCATGACTCACGGCGGTTTGCACCGCGGCAGGTTGGTGACTCACGGTAGCTCTGCCATGAAGCTGACAGCACCTGTCTGGGCCACGGTTATTTATTAACACGTTACCAGAAAGGGCGGCATGGGAACAAAACACTTGCTTCGCTTCCTCTAGCTGAAGGAGTTTTAATGACATCTCTTCTGAGGCTGTCTGGGATTTTGGNATTGGCAGGGTGGGGACAACGTGGGACAGGGTCACACGGGCTGGGTGCTGCCAGGGTCCTTTCCTCCATGCCCTGAGGGGCTCAGTGGGACCCCGGGCTGGGGTTCGGTGCCTGCGCGGAGATGTGGCCAACTGGGCTCCTCGCTGGAGGAAAGGACCTTGTGGGATGGTGCTCATGGGTTACCGTCATACCCACCCACCCACCCGCCCGTGGCAGGGGTGCCTGGTGGTCCATGGCTGGAGCATGCCGCTTCCACCAGATGGAGCTGTGAGATGCCATCGGGGCCGTGGGGTCCCCAGGGCCAGACTGAGCCCCCCCAGGGAGCCCAGCGGCCGCCCTGCCACCGTGCGGGAGCAGATAGCCGGGGGCAGCAGTTTTGGAGGGGACGGCGCTGGATGTCCCGCCACGTGCCACGCCGGGATGCGGCACATCTCGCAGCGCTGGTGATGGAGCAGGCAGCGTGGCGAGGATTTTTTCCCTAAGGTCACCTCCGCCGTGCTGTGGCGGTGGAGCTGGATGGACCCCGATGGGGTGCGTGCCCGCAGCGTGCTGCACTGGGAAGGTCGCATCCTGCCGG
>VXBL01002507.1:795962-811600 GCA_013400195.1 Aramus guarauna | reverse complement strand
CACCTCTGCCGTTCTGTGGCGGTGGAGCTGGATGGACCCCGATGGGGTGCGTGCCCGCGGCGTGCTGCACTGGGAAGGTCGCATCCTGCCGGGGTGTAGGGAGGCTGTGGGGGAGGCACCCTGCGAAGGCCCAATCTCTGCCGCTGTGTTTCAAGCGTAGCCTGTGCGCGGGTTAGTTAACGGCACTGTCAAGCTCGGTCTTTTGCTGAAAAGAACTGGTGGCCCGTGGACGCGAGGTGGCCCATCGCGTGGGGCTCTGCCTGCTGCGGAGCAGGGCTGGCCCGGCAGAGCCGGCAGGCAGGAGGGGAGGAGGAAGGGGCTGGCAGGAGCCCCGTGTGAGATGGGACACGTGCAAACAAGCAGAGAGCGACGGACGGGTCCCCTCGGCAGCACGGGGGTTACACCCTGCTCCGGGGGGCTGCGTGCGTGGTGGGGGCCGGTGGCAGCAGGAGTGACTTTGCAGGAGGTCTGGCTGTCCCCTGCGCAGGAGGCTGCCGATGCTCGGGAGGACACCGCGCGTTGGCAGGCGCAGGCTGTGACTCAACGGGTCCGTTTCATCTCCCTCAGATCTTTTGCCCTAATTTTTTTTTTTTTTTTTTTTTTTTTTTTTTTTAATCCACTTGCCTCATTGACTTTATTTTACAATCCATCGCTGGGTTCACTGAAGAGCACTTTGGTCATTAAGCACGTTGGGGCATGTGAATAAACCTGCATCTCTAAACCGTAAATCGCTTTAAAGCCGGTATCAAATCACTGGCTGGGATGCGAAGGGAACAGCACGACCCCGTGTCCCTCACCTCCGTCCTCCCCCACCTCCACATTTTGGAAGTTTGGAGGGGGTGAGGCCAGCCAGGGCACGCGGGACTGAAGCCCCGTCCCTTCGCAGATCCTTTACTGTGTCCAGGTCCCCGTTCCCTGCTGCAAACCTGGAGACGTCAGGGCTTCCCTGCCCCTTTCCGGAGTTCGGGGCCAGGCTGAGCCCCGGCCGGGTGGGTGTGCGGGGCACGAGGTGACGAGGTGCTAACGCAGCCGTGCTGGGACCGGTTCCTGCAAACAGGCTCTAGCTCTCTAGCTGCATTTTTCTAAATCCAGCCCTTCGGATGGGGAGCGTTTCGACAGTAAAAGTGGAATTGGGGCATGTCTGAGCAGGGTGAGGGGTCTGAGGGAGGGACACCCGGGAGAGGGAGCAGCAGGGAGGTACGAGTGCTGAGCGAGCCATAACGTGAGCGCTGCCAGAATCGTTTCCCTGCCTGTTGGTTTCCTTTCCTGTTTGGCTTTGCTGCCCACACAGTTTGTGCTCAAGCTGTCTGTAGACGCGATGCTCCCGTCCTCCGTAGCCAAAAGTCCTGTTTCTATTCCTGTGCTTTGCTCTGCTCCTTGCAAGCGCGTGTTCGGGGGGACGGGGCAGGAGGCAGATCCCCATCTCCAAATGCAGGAGACGGTCATCGTTCCTGCTGCAAACTCCTCTGTTTGCTCTGGAAGGATGCACTCTTCTTCCCGGGCTGCTGCTGAGCCTGGAGGCAGCTCGTGCCCTTGTTCCAGCGCCTGATGTATTCCCCCCCCCGCTCTCCCGGGGCGTTGCGGTGGGCTCGCGGAGAGGAGAACAGCAGCAGCGCGGGGGCTGGTGTCCAGGAGGCACCGGTGGCCTCAGGGCTCGTGGTGTGTGGCCTCGCTGTGCGGCTGCTCGTCCTCCCAGGGCTGGAGCGGTCCAGGGCACGGGGAAGCAGATGACGCCTCGCTGGGGATCGTGGGGTTTGTGAGAGGCAATGGGCCTGGGAAAAAAATAAATTGCACCTGGGATATTACTCTCTGTGTAGGTTTAGTGCTGGGGGATGTGCAGATGGTGGGGAAGGAGGGAGGTTTGTTCAGGTCACTGGGGTCTGGGGAGGATGACCCTTTGTTGGGGGTGTCTCTGGGACAGAACAAAGTGCTCCGTCGTACGGTGTGTGGTTAAACTGGGGCACCCCCATGGCATCGAACCTGCCTGGGCTCCACTTCACGTACCTAATCCGCGTGGTAAGCACGTCCTAACGTCCCCGACGTGGGCAGCAGGACGTCTTGCAGCACCCATCCGGGCGGGACGCATCGCCCCCGTTCCTGGTGCTTCCATCCCTGCGGCTGCAGCAAGCGCTGCTGTGTGGCGGTTCCTGCACCGGCGGTGTGCTCCCGCGGTGCTCCGGCTGCATCCCGGCCTGAGGAAGGACCGTGCTGGCCGAAAGGCTTTGCCGAGGCGGAGTGTATCAGGAAGCGCCTTTGATCTCCGGGTGCTAACATGTTTTCAAATGAGCCGCAGCAATGACTGCCCTCCTCCCCCACCGGGGAGGGGAGATAACACATCAGAGCCTGCGCGCATAGCTGCGATATCTCGCCTTTATGGAGCTTTGATTGCTACCAACCATGCAGCTCACTCAAGGGAACTTCAAAAGCAGCGCACTGGACCTGCAACGCCCTGTGCAAAGAGTCCTGTGCCGGGCTTTCTACACACACACGTACGTGCGTGCGGCTACACCCAGGGCTCGTCGACAAGGCTTTTTGCTCTGTCACATCTTCACGCCAGCAGCAGGTAGTTTTTGGTAGACCTTCGGGGCCTGCTGAGGTGAATGTGAAGCTGGATGCATGCACTGACAGCGGTGGGCTTGGTCCCTCTGGACCTTCTTGCTCAGTACGTACTGGTGGGCACTGGGTGCCCCTGGGGTGCTGCCACCGATGTGTTAGCTCCCTGCCCTGTCCCAGACCCCGCTGTGCAGTGGTCCCCAGAGCCTGGGCGTTCGGGGGTAGTGCCTTGCAAACCCCGGTGATGCTCGGGAAGCAGGGAGATGCTCGGAGCAGGAGGGAGAATTTGCAGCCGCTCTCGGCGCGTTCGCCAGCAGCGTGGGAGTTAACAGGCGACGTTGGGGGAAAGAGGAGGAAAAGGGTTCAGACCTCCTCCACTCCCCCCTGCCGTCCCCCTTGGCTGCTGCGATTTCATTGAGGCTGTGTATTGGCCTCCGGAGGATGGAGCTGGGTAACACCACAACATAAACAGAACATCTGGAAGCTCTTAAAGGGTTTTATTTTTTAACACATTTACAAGAGCCAGGGACACTTGCGCACAGCGTTTTGCAAACTCGGAGACGTTGCGCTCTTTCTTTCCCAAAAAGCCCGGAGCTGATCGTCAGGCTTTCCCCTGCATAAGGGCCATGGGGGCTGGTTCATACCTCCACACCGTATTGCTGAGGGTGTGATATCTTGGCCAGGAGGTGCCAATCTTGCTTGCATATTCCTTGCAAAGTCCAAAGCAAACAGATGATAAGTGTTGCATGATAAATGAGTATAAACCTCTACCCTTCTTTCTGGGTGCCCCTAGTTAATGCTGGAGCAGGATGGGGAGTCGGGCAGGGTTTGCTTGAGAGAAAAGCTGTTTAATAATCTTATGGAGTGAGCAGGGTGAGAATCGAAGAGGAGAGCAAATGATTAATCCTCCCAAATGGGTCAAGAGCTTGCCTGAGCCACATGGGAGGTGGTTGTGCCACGCTTAACGGTGGAGTTTGGATCCTCCAGTACGTTGCAGTGATTTGAGAGCTTGTAAGAGGGGAGCCCACAGAAAGAGAGGGATCAAGGAGATCCATTCCCACTCTGCTGTCGGCTGTGTTTTCCTTTCTCCATCTCCTTTCAAACGCCTGTGGCAGCTTGGGAAAAGGAGCCGCTTTCTGCCGGCTCCTCTAGGGCTGCCCAGGACAGCAGTGAGGCCACGGGGATGGGCACGGGGTGGCTGCGGCCCCCCCGGTAGGTAGAGGAGGTAGAGCTCAGGCAGAGCTACCCGAGCTGTTCCTCTGACGGGGAGCTCTCCTCTCCGTGCAGTCCTCGGTGCTAGCGCGGCGATCGCCCCTCGTCCCAGCTCGGCGCTGGGATGTTTAATCAGTGACTTGCACATCCCTTGGACCACGTACACACGAGCAAGACGCGCTGCTTTCCCTTCCTCTGCGTTCCCAGATGCAGTTGTTTTGTCTGCTGCGCAGAAATGGCCATTTGATTTTCCTCCATCAGCCCCCGGCTATGTCTCTTCTCCACCCTCGCGCTATTGTGCACCCTTATCTGATGTCTCCTGACCCCGTGGGAGCCCAGCCTTGGGGCTGCCACTGCTTTTGGGCTCTCTGGAGCGACGTGGCTAAGTAACGCTGGTTTTCCCCTGGATGTTGTCAGCACCAGTAGCTCAGCTCTCACTGGAAGTCGCTGCGGATGGAGAGCTCCTCCCAGCCTGCTTCCCCGTGGGCTCCCCACCGGCCTCGAGGGCCAGGGCTTGGGAAGGGCTTCAGCCTCCAAAGCATGGGGCCCTCGGCGCTGCTGAGGGTAGGGTGAGGTTGAAGGCACCGGTGCCGAAGGTGCTTTTAGAGGAGGTGCTGGGGCTGCTGGTGCATCTCCTTTACACATTGCTCCGAACATTTAATTTGGTGACAAAGAGGAATCACGATTTGCTTCATCGCAACCAGCCGCCTGCCATCCTGGGTCTTCCATTAACACCGTGTTTTTCCTTCACAGGGTCCGTGGTGAAGGTTCGGGGTGCGGGGACCTGAGAGGAGACAGCTAAGGTGCTGAAACACCCAGGAGCACCCTCCCGAGCGTGGAGAGAGGGGACAGCAGGGGCCAGCAGCTCCCTGGGGAGTGATGGAGCACCAGGGGCTGTGGGGAGC
Source organism: Aramus guarauna (assembly GCA_013400195.1). Classification (NCBI taxonomy): domain Eukaryota; kingdom Metazoa; phylum Chordata; class Aves; order Gruiformes; family Aramidae; genus Aramus; species Aramus guarauna. The sequence goes on along the minus strand of VXBL01002507.1, from coordinate 806,930 downwards.
TCCGTCACCCACCGCCGAAAACAGCTTCCCCCCCCCCAGCTGCCCCCTGTACGCTTGCTGGGCTCCGCGTCCCCAGCCCGGCGAGGGAGGTTTCCTCCCGGTGCTGACCTTGCTCCCGACTCGCACACGGAGCCAAAAGGACTCAGTTAGCTGCTCTCTGCTGGAAGTGATCCTCTTGGCTGGGAAGTGCTGGCAATGGATGGCTCTTGGGTCAAATGGTAGCTTGATGCTTTTCCCTGTGAAGGACCAAGTGCTCGCCCGGTTCCAAGGAACCAGCTGTGGATTTTTTTTCTTTTTTTACCCCTCTGCTCTTCTTTTTGATGCCTTTTGGGGTCTTGGGCTTTTCGTGAGGATGGCTGGACCCAGCCTGCAGCACGCTGTGTTCACAAAGTGCCGATGCCTGCGGTGGGACCTGGAGGGGCGAAAGCCTTCGGAGGAGCTGTGGGGTGGAAGCCGAGTCGGCGATCGTGGTCCTCTGGGGTTTAAAACTGTCCGGCAGAGTCTTGTCTTGTGCCAGGGGTGTTGGGTGGCCTCGGGGGGGTCCTTCTGCCGTGGGCCCCGTCACATCCCACATGGAGCCCGGCCCAGGTGGGGCTGGGGAATGGGGGATGCCAAACCGCAGCGAGGGGAACGTCAAGGTGGGGGAAAATGTCACCCTGAGAAACAATTAAACTTCTTAATAAAACCCGTTGCCTCTGCGAGTGCTCAATGTTCTTTTCCGTTTGCCTTGGCTCAGCCACACTTACATCATGGCCCTATCGCGGGGCTGCCGAGGGGATGCGTTTGATTGTACAGGAAACCAGCGCTTTGGCAAACTTCTCTGCCCTCGTGAAGCCAGGCCAAGAGTTTAATGCCTTTGCTTTGTAGAAAAATTCTCCCCTGTCCTTTCCCCCTTCCCTTTCTGCAACCCTTAACCATCACCGCCTGACTGCACGGCCAGGCGAGCTGCCCCTAACATGTCTCCTGCTCCAAAAGCGACTGAAATGCAAATTAATTCCCCTTAAATCATGTGGTTTCACATCCCTGGACTGTGTGTTCCCTTCCACCCTGTAGACTTGATGCGAAGCACCGGAAGGTGCTGTGTGGAAATACAAATAAAAAGCATATTTATGTAATGGAAATATCTTTTTTTTTTTTTTTTTAAATTTAGACCATTATAAAATAAAAAAAAAAAAAAGGTGTCCTTTCATCTAAAAAACACAGTAGCCTCATGAGCGTGGATTCATATACCTGTGTTTGGTGTGCAGCCACGGGGACTTGACGTCCAGCTCACCGGTGTAACTGGTAGGACCTCGGCACAGCCCGGACTTTGTTTCTCTGCACAGTGAGTCCCCCACTGGGACAAACTTGCAGAAACTTGGTCAGAAACACAGAATTCTGGGTCCTTTCCTTTGAAACCCACTACTGAGCTCAGACGCACCGTGTTGAGCCCTTGGGCAAATCTATGGGAGAACAGCAAAGCTCAGAAATGCATGAAACATCGCTTGATTTTGGGTTTGGTAATGATGGGTTTTGGGACACCCTAACAAAAGCCAATGTCAGGCTCGTTTGCATCAATTAAATGACCCTTGGGGTGCAGGTGAGCAGCCGGCAGCTGAGGCTGGTACTTGTGTGCCAGCACAGCCCCGGCAGCGTGCACGGACACCCCGGAGCGCGGTGGGATGGAGGTGACGGTCCGCCCTTCACTGCTGCTCATTGCGAGGTAGGTCCGAAGCAGAAGGTGATTCTGCTCTTCCTTTTCTCTGGGTGGAAAGTGGATCCCGCGGTGCAGGAGGACATTCAGATGCGGTCACCGTGCTGCAGCAGTGCCCTACGTGGGGCCTTTGTTCCTCCGTGCGCAGCGGACACTTAGCGAGCAAACCAGCACCAGCACGGGAGTAAGGCTGCTGTTCCTGGGCACCCTGAGCTCCCCTCGACTCGCCCCTGAAAGTTTCTGGGTGCGAGAGCTGCGGTGAAGCCGGGGCCGTGCCCCAGACAGCAGCAGCACGTCGGAGCAGTCTTCAAGCAAATTATAGGGTTCCCAGCCATGAGTCAAACCTGGATTTTCGGGCTAGCTGTGAGACCCATTGTCTCAGCTTGCTGAGGAGCCACGGCGTGCCTCTCCTGCCGAGAACACAGACTGTGGCTGTGGGCAGGCACCTCAAGCGACGGTCCCGCGGTCACCCCCGGGGAGTGTGTAAGAAGCAATGCCGGCTGCCACGGTGCTGCCACGTACGGTGTTCCCTGCGTCTGGCCTTGCCGTGGGCCAAACTCTGTTTGCAGCTACGTGTGTGAATCACCGTGATGTGCTCACCGGAGAGCTGAGCTGTAAGGAGGCTGCGTTCCCACGGGGAAGGCAGAGCCTTTGGATCACTCAGCCCTGCCGCCCCAGTGCACACCGGCGATGCCGCGGCCAACGCTCACACCGTAGCATCCTTTTTCGAAGCAATTCCTCACCTGGGATCTGCTCCTCCGTTAATCCCAGCCTGCACGGACCTGCCGCTGGGTGCTGGTGCTGCCTGCGCTCCAGCCCTGCGGCTGCAGACCCCGCTCCAGGGGTGGAGGGGTGCTCAGATGTGGACCTTTGGGAGTTCATAACCAATATTTACTTCAAAGGCCGGTTGCCTTTAGTGTTGGTCAGTCGTATAGTCCCGGCTTGTTTAGAGACGGTGAGCAAACAGAAAGCCAGGCCGTTAAAAAGGGGAAGGGTGTGGGAGCTGTATTGCTATTTACCTCTGTAACCAGGAGGAAAACCTGCCAGTCATTCTTCCTAATAAATACAAACTGGAAGCACGGATAAACTCATGGGGATTTATTAGTTTGCTTTACCAAATGCAAATATTAAGACTTGTTGGCTCGGCCCAAAGGCTGCCTTTTGCTTTTTGTGTGCACTGCTGTGTCTGGCGCCTATGGGTGCTGATAAGGGTGTGCTCTGTGCTTAGCCAGTTAGGCTCAAGGAGTTTCTTTTGAACTGCTCCTGCCTCCCTTTTGCTCAGGCCTGATCCTGCGAGGGGCTGAGCGCTTGCAGGGATGCAGGCCGTAGCGCTGGCTGGGTTTGTGGTGCTCCATCCTCCCCAGCCCTGACTTGCAGCATCTCCCCGTGCAGGGCGAGCTGCCCACCGGCATGTCTTGACCTGCCACGTGCCCTGGGACGGTTTTCAGCTGGGGTTTGGATTTGTAGGGCCAGCCTGGAGCAGGTGAAATCTCCCTGTGCTTATGTGCACTGTAAAGGGTAACTCACAATCCTGCCCTATCGGTTATTGCCCCTTCGTACCCCTGCACTCAAAGCAACGAGAAGAGCTTCTGAGCCAGCTCGGCTTGCGCCTGCGGCCACTCAAGTCCCGTTTCAAAAAAAACCTTCTTTCCTACCCTGGTGCCAAATTACTGCTGCTTTCCCCTCTCCATCTGTCCCCTTCCTAGCGCTTGCTTTGCTTTCACTTGTCCTGAGCATTGCTCAGAGCACATTTACAGCCGCCTCCGTCCCCCGGTGCAGCAGAGGCAGAGGGAGGCTTTGCAGCCAGCTCCTTCACCAGCAAAACCCCAACCTGCAGCTCAGCGATGCCCTGCGGGGTAAGCCCTGAGCCTCAGCCAGCTCCAGCTCCAGAAAAGACCCTCCACGACCACACCACGGAGGTGCGGATGCGGTTAGAGCGGCAGTGGCAGCAGGGACGGCTCCGGGCAGGGCTGCGCCCCAGGGCTCGGGGTATCGAGGCTGGCAGCAATACCACTGGGGACAGACGGACGTGAGCGATGGTCTGGGGAAGCTGGATCTGTTTTTCCTCGGGTTGCTAATGTGGGGACCTATTCTGGAGAAGGCTGAGTGGGTGGGAGGCCCCTTCCTTGCTTTCATCCTACTGCTTGGGAAAAGGGGAGCAGAGTCCAGCTGGGATGGGGAAGGCTTGGGGACAGCAGGTGGGTAATTTTGGTTGCCTCACGTTGAATAAATACAAAGTTAGAAGCCAGGAGCCATTGCAGGGAGGAGGAAGAAGCCAGGTGAGCAGCTGCGGGGGGAGCACAGGCCAAATCCTGCCATCCCCCCTACTTGCAGTTTTCCATTCTCGTCCCTATCTCTGCCCCATTTCATCTGTCCCTGCATCATCTGGTGTGTATTTACAGGCAGTTAGAGATGCTCGTCTAGATGTTATTTTTCCTCTGGGGCTCATAAAACCCATCTGCTGGAGCTGCTGGCCAGCTCGGGGGGAATTTCCAGGCCCTGCTTGGGTCCCAGAGCCGATGGTGTGTGGATTTGGAGGCTGCATGTGCTTTGTTCCCGTGTTTGTTTTGACAGCTTAGTAGTGTCGGGCCGCGGCTGCTGGTGTGCGCAGGATGCGTCCCACCTGGGATGCTGCAGCACATGGACAGGGACACACCGTCCCTCCGAGCGGAGCACTCAGGGCCTTCTAGCAAACCCCATTGTGGATGGGGTGTGGGTGGCTGGGCTTTTCTGGAGATGCAGTTTTTCCCATTTCTCAATTTTTTTCAGATTTTCTTGCTCACTTTCCCCTGAAATAGCAAAACACTTGAAAAACGTCAGAAATCTGCACAACAGTGGTTGGAAATAATAGTTTTAATTTCCTACATAATTGTCCAAGTGTGCTTGTGTGTGTGTCAGACATGGCCCCTTCACTCGAGCAGTTCACGTGGGGAGCTCAAGGCTTCTCTGCAAGTTGGGAACCACGGAGGCAGCTCTTCAGCATCCCCCAGATTTCAGCCTTGAGATGCTGACCCTGCACACCCCAGGGAGGGACCCCAGGGCTCTTCCTTTCTTGTCCCACAGTTTGCCAGAGGTCCTGGACCAGTGATCCTCCATGATGATGCCCCATCTAGGAGAACCTCCAGCACCACTCACTTGGGGAAATGAAAGCATTTAAACCTCTAGCTGTCCAGCTAGGACCACGATGGCTATGGTTAGAGCTGGATGAACCCAACACCACCTCTGCTCCACCACAGCTACAGCAGTGCTGATGTTGAGCTGTAATGGAGCCATTTGAGAGGTGCTCTCAGGCAGGATTGGGGTACCATCATCACCATGGACCCACCATCCTCCTGGGCTGCTGCTGCTGGTTATTGCTCCACGCAAATCTTTCACCACATCCACCCTAAGATCATCTAGTTCCACCCTCCTGCCACGGGCAGGGACACCCTACACTTCATAGCGGCCATGGAAGGATGGAGCCTGTTAAATGGAGTGGGGCTTGTCTGGGAGAGGGGCTGCTCCTGGGGCTCTGCTGGTGCTGAGTTGTTTTAACCTGGTATCTATTTTTTTTCCCCCTAATATGCCAGGTTTCAACCATTAGTTTAGCTACAAGCAGAAGGGGGAAGTGTCTGGCTTGTCTGCTTGCTAGGAGATAAGGCTGCTGGTGCAAACTGGGGTTAAACTTAGTCCGAAGCTCCCCAAAAGGTGGGATTTGTGTATAAGCCTCTGGGTCTTGGTCTCTCCCCACTGGACTTCTTCTCTCACCTCCTTGGAGGGCAGGCTGAGCTGGGATGGGGACTTGTGTCCCCTTGTTGCTGCTGTGTAAAGGCTCAAAAAGTTGGTTCTACCTTATAATCTGAAGTTTCTTATTTAAAGTAAAAAAGGGGGTGGGTACGTGAATGGGGCACGGTACTTCTCATGGCCCATGATGCAGATGGAAAAAGGCTCTTGCTTTGCATTTTTGGTTTGGGGTTTTTTTGGTTTCTTTTTTTTTTTTTTTTTTTAAGCTCTTTGGCATTGCTAAAATAGCTGGGAGCATTGTGAGGAAATGCAAAAGCTCTTTGGGCTGGAGACCCTGTATTGCCTGTGCTTCCTTAGTACCAGATATGTTAGGTACTTACAGAGCTCCCTGCAGCCATCATATGCAAATGATGGTGATTAATAAGAATATCTGTGATCACCATATTTTCTTGTTTGAAACAAGCCCTAGTTGCAAGGGCTGTCTGTGGAACAGCAGCTTCACCCTCTGCAAGATGCGCTTTTGGGCTGCGCACAGCTTTGCTCACTCATTTCATTCTTGCTTGTAGCAAACCCCTCCTTTGAGCAAGGCTGAGCACCTGGGGGCAATTTTTGCCCCCCAACAGTTGCCCAGCTTTCTTAGCAACTCTCAAAGCTCATCCAGGTGTCCCTAATTCTGGTATCAGTTACAAGCTCCCTGCAGAGGCTGAGCCCTGTTTATGGGATGGGGCTTTGCAGGAGAAGCAGCAGCAGCTTGATGTGGGGAGCCCGAGCAGTTTCCTTTGCAGTAAAGGAGGGTGTTGGAGGAGGTAGGTGAAGTTGAGTCTCTTCTTCTGTTTTTTCCATGTTGCACTGGGCTCCTGGACTTGACTGAGATCTGTGTAAGCTGCAGATAAATGGGGTTGGGGGTTACATGCCTCGGTTATCGTATCGGTGTGATGTTGCCAAGGGATTTAGCATGCGAAGACGGCTGAACCCAGGAATGAAATAGCTGATTATTGTTTTTTGTTCTTTGGACAACACAGCTGAGCAAATCCAAGCCTGCTGTCTGTTCATTAAGGGACTAATCCTTTGTTTTCCTCTGGAAAAATCCTTTCCAGGAATCCCAAGATTTTCTAAGTAGGGCCAAGCATAGAAAATGGAGGAAAATATGCCCCTTTCCCATTACACCAGGTATTTCTCAGCTTTTTCTTCAATTCTTTCCCCTTCTTGCTTGCCCACATGTGCTTCCCTCCTCTTTCCCACCTTCTGCACAGAAACTCATCTGGGGAGGTCCCTTGGGAGCAATGGTGAGGCCTGGTGTCCTACAAGGCATGAGCAGATGTTTCAGCTGCCCCTTGGGCATGTCTCTCACTTCTACCTTGCTGAAGTCTTTCTTGAAACCCATAATAATATCTTTGTCAAATTAGGAGGAGGTGTGGGGCTGGGAACTGGGCTGATAAAAGATCCCTGCCTTGGCTGCAGCCGACCCAACCGAGGCTTCCCCAAAGAGTTACGGGCTGGGAAGGGGAAGGGTGCTCCATTCCCACTCGCCTGCCGATGCAATTTGATGGCACTTCCAACACGCTCTCCCCCATCACCTCTGCAAATAATCACAGAGTACGAGCAGGCTGCGGTGTTGCCATGGGGATGCCTCTCATTTATTTTAATCCTAATATGCCGTCCTACGGAGACGCTCCCCAATCATGTTTTTAATTGTAATAACTACTGTGTTTTAAAGCCCTAAGTCCCATGTGTACAGTGCAGAGCTGGCCCTGCTCCATCCCCTGGTGCCTCCCTGCCTGGTGCACGGCTCTGCTGGGACGGCCAGGGGCAAAGGGAGGTAAATATGGGGGCAGGATGTGGACCCAGTGGGGATGTAGGTTGGCTTGTTCTCCGTGGTGTTTTACTTGGCTTTCCTTTGCTAGTCAATGGGATCTCTGTTCCAAACAGAGACTTGGTGTGGAGTGGAGCAGCACACGCTCTGCTCTTACATTGCTGGAGGGCAGAGGGAAGGTGGCTGCTGCTGGCCTTTACCCATCTCTGGATGGCACGTTGTCTCCTGCTCCCACTGAGCCGATGGCTCCGCAGTCTGCTGCGGTCCCATCCATACCCCCAATCCTCTGGGATGCTGTGGGACCGGGTGCGCTGCAGCCCAGCCCTTCCCTCCCCATCCCCCCGATACCCGCCGTGGCTGAGGACACAGCCTGATGGATCACCACAAGCTCCCCTCTGGTTTGGGCGGGTGTGTTTTGGGACCACGTTCTGCACAGTCCCCACTGGAGCTCGGCACGCGGTGCCGTGCATCTCGATAAACCCCTCCGTGGAAGGAGCAGCAGCGTTGGGATGCCTCCAGACCCAACCCTGCAGGATTGCTGATTAGCCCAAAAGCCGCTTGGTAGCAAACGCTCAAAGCTCAGCTAGTATTCCCCTCTAAGCCTTCACGTTTTGGTTGCCTTCAAGGAGAGGAAATTCTCCTGCTGGAGATCTCTCTGTTCCCTCCTAGCAGCAGTTTTCTCTGCGTCAGAAGTCAAACTTTCCTGTTGTGTGCAGGACGCGTTAGCCCTCAGCTACAGCAGCTTGTTACTGGGCTTTGGGGGGGGCTGGCTTTGCTCCCCACTGCTCGCGTGGTGCCTGGTGACATTAGCTGGGTGCTTGTAACGGCAAAGCCTTCCCGGAGCGTGGTCTGACGTTCTCCCCCTCCTCTTTAAATTAACGTGCCAGTCGTGTCTCACCCTAATTAAAACCAGCAAAGAGGACTGGTCCAGAACGTAGCTTTGGAAGCTGTAAAATTCTAGGACAGTTTTATGTAGCACAATTAAAAGGAAGGTAAAAAAAATTGTTAAGAAATTAAACACTAATTACTTTTTTTTTTTGCCAGCTGAACTGTTTTGGCAGTAGGGCTGCAAGTGGGATGTAAAGACCTGGGATGGTTGGTTCTCTGCTGCCATAAATCACATTGATCAAATGTTCCCTTGCTCTTTAGCAGTGTAACTCATCTGCTGTCAATTAGCCTGAATCACATTTTTTCAATTAAACAGGCTTAGAGGCCTGATAGTGAAGTCTGGTGGGGAGGGGGGAGGGAAAGGCAAAGCCTGGTTGTAGGCAGCGAGGTGGAAATATCTTTTTAAAAGGTGTGATCCCATTTTAGTGTTTTCCATATAAAATGCGATATTATCGTCTGTGCACTGGGGAGCAGTAAGAGCTGGAAGCCCAGCTGAGCAGGGAGCCTGAGAGAAGCCGCGGGGTCCGGCACGGGCAGCGGTGGCAGGTCCGAGGTGGCCCGGGGGATCGGATAGGGAATCCCACCCGGGATGCTTGCAGGCATGATGGAGAGTTACCAACTGCAAGAAAACTCCTTTGGGATGAATTTCAGATGTTCCCTTAAACTCCTGCCCTGATTCCCCTCGGTGGGATAGAGGTTTGCAGACTTGCACGGTGTTTGCTGGGCTGGACGAAGAGGCTGCCCGTGGGGGCTCGTTTGTGCTCCAGGGAAGGTGAAATTACCCTCTTGTTTGCATGCAACCGGCAATGGGAATGGGTGGCTTGCATAATAGGTGGCATAATTTGCCTTGGATGAAGTAAACCGCTGTTTCCTCTCCCTGTGTCTGGTCTTGCATTTTCTTTCTTGATTGGAAAAGGAAAACAGGCTGTGAAGTATTTGGAAAGGGATGAGGAAGGGTAGGGCTTGGAGTAAATGGCTCCTTTTATACCTGCATCCACCCTGTGCCTTAGAAAAAAAAAAGTAGATAAAACCTTCCCAGACTGGAAAGAAAGAAACAGCTGGAGTGGGACGAGGAGCTGGTCCTGGGCCCAGGAGGGAGAAAGAGGTGTGTGTGGCCTGCTGATTAGTGTTTTAGTTATTACAAATATCAAATATTACCTGTCTCCCTCCCCTCCTCCTGCTGCTTGGTCCTTGCTGGAGCCAGCTCGTGCTCGGAGTGTGCAGGATGGCTGGGGGCTAGGGTGGCCTCTGGTTTGGCCAGTGAGTGGTGGGGAGATGCAAGTATGGGGGCTTCAAAAGTCCCCGCGGGTATCTGCGTGCTGGAAATGGAGCTTCATCTCCTTGGGTTCAAGGCTTTGCAGGAGTTGATGCTTCCTGGATGCTCTGGGACAGGGGGACACATGGACGGTCCCTCCCACCTCTCCCTGCGCTGGGGCAGGATGTGCTCCCAGGACCTCCGGAGCTCCCCCCAGTCTCATCCTGCAATTCCAACAATTCACCCGTCCGCTGCAAAAAGGGCTCAGGCCTCCCAGTTCTGCCAACAAGCCCCTGCAGGTTATCCTGTTAGGAAAACCAGACTAATTTATTAATATACATAATGTTAATTGCTGTAATTTGAAGGCTGGCTTCCCACTCTTGGGGATGTGGGTGTGTGCTGCCAGTGTGGAAATGCATGGAGGAATGTTTCCCTGCTGAACCCCTGCAGTGATGGGAGGATGCTCCTGTGGTTATAATGGTGATAACTGGTTTGTATTTCGCAGGGCTGGGTTTTTCTGACCCATCAATGAGGTTATGGGATGGAGCAGGACTGCTCCTGCAATGCTAGTGCCTCTGGTCTCCCTCTTGCAGCAGCCGTTGGTCCCAGCTCTGTCCACGTCTAGGTGGTTGTAGCAGGTCCACAGCTCTGCTGGGGGTAAATGAGCAGGACCCTGGCTCCCTGAGGTCCTGGAGGACTCCTGGCTCTGTGTTTCTCATCCCAGGGCAGAAAGAGAAACCCACTGTGTTTATGGTCACCTGGCGATGCCAGCAGAAAGCCTGGCTCAGGGCCTCTGTTCCCACAAAAGCAGCAAAGCGAGGTCCCTCCGTGCACAGGGGTGTTTTGGGCTGCGCTTGGGAAGTAGCTCCTTTGCCAGGAGCACGTGTGTCCTCACGAGCCAGATCTGCTGTTCCAGCTCTCCTGCCCTGTACCAACGTTTGCTTTGGAAAAGTAGCGCTGGTGGTTTCTGGAACGTGATCCATCTAACCCGCCATCAGAAAACAACAAAACCAAACCTGTAATTGCCTTTGGTCTTGAGCAATTTGAGCTGGGTGTGAATTGGCCATGAAGGCTTGAAAAGCGCTGTGTGCCGCTGGGCTGCAGAGCGGTGCGGGGACGGGAACGCTGCTGTCGGAGAGGCAGAAGTGAGCGGATGGTGTACGTGAACCGGGACCCCCCCTTTGCTTTGCAGCCCTCCTTCACTAGTCCGCGTTACCCTGTATCCCAAAGTAAACCCCCCGATGCTCGGGGCTCTGCTGGCATCAAGCCTAGCGTGAAACCCCAACTTGGCAGTAGCCACTGTTGCCTGCGTTGGTGGGTGAACGGCACCGCGAGTCCTGGACTCAGCTGGGTGTTTTTAGCTCCTGTGGAGGATTATGAGAAGTGGAGAATTAAGCATTGCATTTCCTGATTTCTCTCCTTTCAGCAGGCTGGTGTGATGCTAGCAGCCCTTCCCCCTGCCCAGCCTTGCACAGTCATTAGAATTCCTTTTGGGAAAGGGGAGAGGGTGTGTGGAGGGGAGTAAATCTGATTTAATTACAATGACACAACCTGCATGGCCCCAGCGGCTCGGGGGGGGGGTTTAATCTGATTTGG
>VXBL01002507.1:783247-795940 GCA_013400195.1 Aramus guarauna | reverse complement strand
TAATCTGATTTGGAGAGGGGAGGCAGTGCAGCGGCCGCTGCTGGCACGAGCGCTTGCTGCACATGATGGGCTTAGGGCAGCACCAGGCGCGGGGTGCCCCGGCGTCCGGCAGCGGCACAGGGAGGCCCCTGGCTGCCCACCCCCAGGGTGGTGGGTCCCATGATGGGGTCCTCAGCCTTTCTCTGCAGAGGGGTGCTTAGGAGTGCTCTGCTTTCTGTTGCATGTTCTGGACGTGGTGGGATCCAGGTAAAGTGGTGGCTTGGTTGGAAGTGACTTGTGTTCCCCTCTGAGGGTGTCCCAAGGAGGCAGGAGACTTCTGGGCTGGTCAGAAGCAGCTGTACAGTGTGGAGGTGACTAAACATCATAAAGCCTAAATGAAAGACCCACTTCTGGAAAATCATATGGGGGGGGGGGAAATCCAAACATCCTAAAAAGTTGAGGCATAAATGAGTCCTGGCTCTTGCCGCTTGCTCTGTGCCTGTTGAGGAAAGGACCTCTCTGGGTGCTAATGCTCCCTGCTGCGGTGGCTTGCAAGGTGTGCTCTGGTGCATCTCCGGGTGCAGTGCTGCTCTTTGCAAATGTGCCCTTTGGGATTCTTTGTCCTGAAGCTTTAGGAGATTGCCTTGGGCTTTTAGTGTGACTGTCACCCAGCTCCCTCCTTCACAACTGTCGTCTCGCAACTGAGAAAGGTCATTGCTTTGGAGAAGAGACTGTCCCATAGGCTGGCACCTCTGTCATCCCAGGGATGGCTTGCATCATCTGGTGTGGTAGTGTGGAGAGCTACCTTGGTTGCAGGTTCCCTCTCCTATGTGACTGTAGATGTCTTTGGGTGGTTAAAGGTGTCTCAGTGGTAAAAAGGGACAGGTTTTGGACAAAGTTGAAGGCATAGGTAGTTGGAAGAGTAGTGGTTACACCTCCATGGCAGCTTTGGGGAGGGAGAGACATGCCTCAGGTTTACCTGGTATGGTCTGCAGGCTACCCATGGCGATGTACAGGGTGTGGGCTCCTAGCTTTCCATAAAAATTAGGATGTTCTGGTCTGGTGGAGAGAATAAAAGATCCCAAGGGTGCAGTAATTAACTGCAACCTTCTTCTCAGTGCCTTGTGATGACCTGGCTGATGAATTTCAGCCTGTATATACCCAGACTGGGCTTCCCCTCCTGCCAGTGCACAAGGACATACTTCTTGTTGGCACTGGTGTCTTTCAAGATGTTGGGGGTTAATGTTCCAATGACCACGCTGCCTTCCCCCAGTATTCCCAAACCTACTCCCCTCCAGGAGCCTACTGCTCTGCAGCTCCTGGGGCTGTGGGGAGGATGGGAGCAGCAGGACCCCGGTGGACATGTCACCTCCCACCCTGTCTGAGGGTTTGGCAAGGGGGAGAACACACCCAGTCGGGGGCGGAGGGGAGGCCAGATCCTGCAAAGTCTGGCGAAGGAGACTTTTTGGGTGCGTGGGAGGGGACTGTAAATCCTGCAGAAGGATCTGGTGAAAGGTGATGGCTTGACAGCTCTGGAGCCCTGTCTCTGCTTCGTCCATGCGGTGTTGGCAGGGGCACCACATTCTTCACCCTCTGCTGTTTGCTTGGGCACTGGTGTGGTTTGCTACCAATGCACATTTTGCTTGAAATTGCTCAGTTTAGGGTACTTCCCCTCTCTGTGCAATCACACTCCTTTCCTGGAGTGGCTCAGGTGTGCAGCATGGAGCAGTGTTGCTGGTTCTGTCTCAGGAACATGGGGGAGACGTCTAACCTAATTTGCCTGGCTGGTTTTGGTCCTTAAAGGCTTCTTTCCTCAGGACTGGAACAGCTATTTTCCTTAGAGATTGAAAAAGAAGCTTGCCTCAGCAAATAAGGTCTGGGAAAAAAAAGAAAAAAATAATGTAAACCAAAACCCAAACCCTCTGCTGCCTACTCTTTTCTTTTGAGGAGCAAGAGCAATCTGGCTTTACCAAAGACCCTTGCACCTTCAGGGACAGTGTCATGACCATGGGGAAGCTGGTGCAGTGGCCTCCAGTCTTGATTCCTGAGAGCTGAGCATTGCAGGAGTGTTCTTGGAGGATGTGGAGCTGCCCAAGGGAGCTGAGATGCGGCTTGCTGGCTGGGACGTGCTTGGGAAGAAATGCAGCAATTGGCAAATGCCATCTGCAAGCGCTGCAAACCCCCAGGCCTCTGCTCTCTGGGTTGCTCAGGACCAGTGACAGGCATTTGCATTGACAGTAAGTCCAGGGTTGGATGTGCAGGGGCTGGGCATGGTCTGTGTGAGCCAACAGCCATGCCTGCCCTGCGGTTGTCTTGACTTTCTGTGCGAGTGATGCTCCCCTGTGAAGTGGCTCTACTACAACTGCTGGATCCTGATGGAGAAACTTCTTTCCTCCTTCTCCTCTCCTGAGAAATGTCCATCTCTTGCATCCTGGTTCCTCCACATCATGCGACTTTTCTCTGAACTTTTGTGTCTGTGCTTTCTATGCCCTGCTGTGACTTCCCAGGCTGGGCTGTCACATTTTGGGGACAGGCTGGAGCGTGCCGTAGAGATGGGTTTTCTGGGCAGCCCCTGAGCTGCGTCCCCATGTGCTTGAGAGATCTCTCCTGGCGTTGCTGAAGGAGTGCTGCCAGGCTCGGGTATGTGCAAATCACAGACCAGGCACTCCAAACCACAAAGTTTTAAAGAAAAAACCCAAATAACCCAATAATGTATTTTGAGGTTCTTTTTTGTTTAACTTCTGGGTTTTAAGCTTAAATTTGAGCTGCTTTGTTTTCTGTGCAGTCAAGAAAACCTTCTGCAGAAGGTAAAAGTGAAATATCCACCTATTTCTGCAAGTCCTGCAGCAGTGGTTTGAGTGATGTTGGGGTGAGGACAGTGGGTAGCACTACCGGGGCCCCAGAGAGTGACTTCAGGGAAGGAAAAGTGAGAGACCAGCTTTCTCATCACCTCTTTGAGTTGTTGAGAAAGCACTGTGGTGGAGCAAGTGTGGTGACGCCGTGCAAGCCTGGCTTCCCAGACCGCTGAGGTTTTGCATTTCTGCTTTTGAAAATGCTCGTTGTAATGTCCCTCTGTGGGTTCGTGCCCTTATCTCGAGTGCCAGGACGTGGGAAACGTCGTCCCCTCTTGGTGGGACGGTAACTGGTGCTGGAGCATCCCTGGGGTGCAGGGTGGGTCTGGAAAGCTGCTCAGTGCCTGGGGAGATGTACGTGGGACCTAACCCAGTTTCAAGCAAGGTGTTTCTGCTGACACAGCCACCATCTGCTTTAATTGTGGATTATTAAGGACTACTTTTATTTTGAGAAACCGGCCCCTAGTTACAGTGCAAGTCCCCAAACCCTTCTCCCTACAAAAGGGGTGTTGTGCCTCTTGCCTTTCAGCAGCACGCGCTTTAATTTCAGCTTGCAGCCCTCGCTGTGTAATCTAGAGGTGGGGGGAGCTTTCAGAGCGCTCTCACTCAATAACTCAGCCCAGCCTACAGCGCTAGTGTGGTATTTTACACTCCGCCAAGGCAGATAATTAATCATTCCTGAAGAATGAAGAAATGTTTCTGGACTCTTTATTTTTTTGTCTTTTTTTCCTCCCCCCCCCCCTTTTTTTTTTAAAAAAAAAACCAAGGATTTTGAAAACTTCATGCCCCTCTGATAGGATGGAGGAAGGGGTTTGGGATGAGAAGCGTGAAGGCTGGCTGGCTCTTCAGGGAAAGCAATAGTGGGGTGCGACTGGCCGGGCTGGAGGGGACGGGTGCTTCTTGGTGTGCACCTGACTGTTGCTGCGGTGTGTGCACAAGGTGAAGGTGCTGCTGAATCACAGGGCTGGGGTGCATGGTCCCCCCCATCGTTCCTGGCTGACAGAGGAGCCCAAGGCACTGCTTGGTTTCCTTCATTGCTGCGTTGATGCTGATGCTCTTGGCTTCCAACTTGGTTGCCCAGGGACCATCTCTTTGACCAGCAGATGCCTTCCTTATAGTTCTGTGCCTAATTGTTTACTTTTTTTTTTTCTGTCATTAAATTAAGCAAGGGTGATTTATAAAAAGAAAAAAAAAAAAATCAACAACCTGAAGGGAACCTTAAACATGGTGCAGAGCTCACCAATTTGATGAGAAGGTTGCTTTTAAAGCAAACTACTCAGGAAGGTGTGCCATCAAGCAAAGATTTCTTTTTACCATCCCCTTCAGTCCCTCTTTCTTCTATTTGTATTTGTGATCTGGACTTTAGAGAGGAGGAAGCTGTTGTCCCCTGCATTTTGGGAGAGCTGATTGGATTTATACTTGGGTCATGTAGGCAGGGGAGCATTAGGTCAGCGGCGGGCAGGCCATGGTAGATCCTGAGCGCAAGGGGATGAGTACATGCATGGCCATGGGAGCTGGCTTGTGCTGCCTTGAGTAGGCTGCTCTTGCTCATGACTTCCCCACCAGCTCTCCCTTGGGAAAGAATCCCATAGGATGCAATGGATACAGGGCAGCAAAGGCGATAGTGTGACTGTGATACGCGCAGCGCTGACCAGGCTTTGCGTTAACATTTAACGTAGGCATGGCTTTGGCTGCTGGCTTCACGCAAGTCTCTTCCCATGTGTGAGTAGTACTGAACATCCCTTTTGACCCATCAACTAGACAGAGTACCTTAAATTGCTAATCAAATGATATGTAGAAACAGGAAAAATATGCATAGTAGAGCAATTTCTGTAGCAAGTAGTTCTGGATGGAGCTGTGAATCAGAAGACCTCACTGCTCCAAGCCCCTGTTGATCCCATGGGCTTTTGATAATGGAGTATGTCAGCTCGCAGTAGGCTGGATCACACTCACTTGTCTCTTTTCTCCTGTTTTTCCACAGCAGTTTGAGCAGGGACATGACATTCTTTACCTCCCTTCCTCTGTTATTACTGCTGCTAGGGCCACCTAGTAGAGAGACGCAGCTGCTTTTCAGATTCTTACCTTGCAAAATTTGATTTGAAACTTTATTAGCAAAAGTTGCTGAAGTGCCTTGAGTTCCAGGACTTTTAAAGGTATGATACAGGGGGAAAAAAAAAAAACAAACCCAAACACCCAGGAACTGGCTGCCAAAGGGAAGCCCCAGGCAGGTGAAGAAACCAGTATGGGAAGTTCTTCCCCACTGCTGTCCAAACGGGAGTGGGATGGAGAGGAGGATGGTGGTATTTGCCACCAGTGCTGTCAGGTTGCCCATCTCGGGGATTTAGAGATGTTGTGGGTCAGAGTCTTCCAGTGGCCCTCTTGTCTTGTGTGTTGTCCTTTGTGCCTGGCAATGTGTCTTGGAGCTCACTTTGGTAACACGAGGTGATGCTGATGGCCCTCGTGGAATGGATTGCTCTCAGCTTCTCGAGGCTGAGGAGCTTGTAGGTTGGAGTAAGTGGGCAATGAGGGAAAGCCCCCTTGGAAAAGCTACCTACATCACCATTCAGCTGGGAGCTGGAAGCACACATCAGCTCTGCTGAGAGCAAGCCAGCCCTTTGTTCATGTGTCTCCTTGAAATGAGATTGTGGTTCACTTAATTAAAAGCACAGAGCATTATTGTGGGAATTACAATGAATTAAAAAGATTAAATCTGGGAAAAGACCTATCTGGCCATCTCATCCAGCCCAACTCTGCTGTTCTGTGAGGTATCCCTCTTGCATACAGTTTGAGATGCCCCAGGTGATGTGTTTGCTCCCAGTTCCCCAAAGAAATCTTTCCATGGTCTATCAGAGAGCTGTTTGTGGAAATGAGCAGGCTGGTTTCATCTGCAGCCTGCTGCATAATTAACCTCCCAGCTGTGTTTCCACCAGCACTGGGTTTGCTAACAAGCCTGGCCAGCCTTGGCAGAGGGCTCAGCTCCTCCTTGCTCAGACCTTGCTGTTGAGCTGATGTGCCCAAAGGTGATGCCCTCGGGCAATATGAAAGTGGGGTCCTTCCCCCTCCCTTTGCAGCTGCTTTTTCTGAAGCTTCATACTAGCAGGTTCTTGGGTTGAACTGGAGAGCGTTAGCTGACAGGCCAAGCAACTCTTCCTGCATGCGCAGACGGGCTGCAGGATGCCTCTGCTTCCTGCTGGGCAGTTTAGATTTGCATTTTTGGGACATCCTACATTAGATTTTTTGACTGTTGCCTATTTCAGTCCAGGGGTTCTGGAGCAAAACATGGCTTTGGGCTTTGTGGCATTCTGGTAGAACGTCTGAAAACTGAGAAGGAGCAGGAGAAAATCCTCAAAATAGCTTTTTGCCACTATGCCTGAGATAGGCAGATGCATTTTGGGAAGCCCTACACTAACTCTAGGTTGGTCTGTGGTCTTTTTATGGCTGTCACTATAAGCTCCATTCTCCTGCCTCCCATCATGATCCCTTTGCAAACAGCTCCATCCCCAGCTGCGGGGATCTGCGTCCTGCGGCGATCTTGGCCAAGGAGGACCTTGCCTAGTTGTGCTACCAGGGCTCTGCTCCCAGCAGGATGCTTTCCAGTCTGGTTTTGGAGGGAACGTCAGTCTCTTCAATATCTTGGGATGATTTGGAAGCTTTTGGGGAAAGCCTGCCTCTTCCTCCTCTGTGCATCAGTATGGAAAAGTGAACTTCCCAGTGCTGAGGGTGGTGGAAGTGCGCGATCAGCTGGTTTATTTTTGGGGAAAGAAACACCTAAATAATTTAGACAAACTCTGCTGTGGTGTCCCTGCCCCTGCTATAACCTAGGGCTAGATCAAGTCAAGTAGCCAGAAGTGACGGCAAGGAAGAGGATGTGGACTGAGGAGATGGGGGTTTTGGAGAATGATGCAGGTGCTGATGGGAAAATGCCTCATCTCTGCGTCCTAGGTCAGAGTGGTGGGATGTGCGAGGACCACCGTGGTAATAGAGCCACGTGGCTCCAGATCTGTGGCAGGGATTTTGCCCACAGCAAATGCTGGTGATGTGCAAATATGAGCAGCTGCTGCTTAGGGCAAAGCTGCCCAAGGGAGGTCCTGCGGTTAAGTGCTGTGACAAAGAAAACATCAGCCTCGAGTTTCCGCTGCTCCAGGCTCTTGTTTGACCTTGGGCAAGCTGCTTTGTCTCTCTGGCTGCATCCTGGAAGGCTGCATGTTGAGTTGGGTCCTGCCAGGATGTCTGGGCGTGGGAAACGTGCCTCCCCAATGGCAATGCTGCCGCCTGTTAATGTGTCATTAAATACGGACTATTTGCTGTGCCTTGTCCCCGTGAGCTGCAGGAGGAGGGGGCTGGCTGCTTTACCAGGTGGTCTTTGCAAAAAATCAGGATTTCCCCCCCCCCACTCTTTGGAAGAGCCTTCCTCCCTCCCTGTGTTTCTTCAGTGGGTGTCTGCATGTTGCCCCAGGTTGAGAACTGCCAAAACACAAATCATTACCCGGATTATGAACTGAGGTTTGCACTTTGAAACCTCACCTGGTGAATGACACAAATCCCATGGTGGTTTTCTGCACACCGAGGAGCAAATGTTAGCTCTGATGTAGGAAGTCAAAACCTCAGGAGCTTCCTACTGAAAATCTGCCCTTTGCAAATAATGCTGCTGTTTGTGCTCGAGGGGTGCTCGCTTGGCTGCAGGAGCAAATGCAGCTTCCCCACAAAGTTCTCCCAACTCTGCGTGCTTTAATGTATATGTGATGGGTATATAAAAACAATGCAATTCCTTTCTAAAGGAGATCTCCTGGAGTGTTTTTATTTACCTTCAAATGTCAGCCCTTTGGGGTGAGTTCTAATCACCCTCGAAAAAATTGTCCTGGCAGCCTGTTGCTACAGAAATGTCATTTGAAAAAAAACAAAACCCAAACCCAACAAATCCTAAAGCTGAGGTTATTGTTTATTCCCATGGCTCCAGGAGCTGGACTTCAAGAAGACCTGCTAGTTTTGGACAACCTTGTATTAGTCATGGGAACTGGCAGTTCTGAAATGAGTATTTGCAGACCCTCCCCTCCCTACCCCTGCTCTCTCCTTAATGCAAAGAAAACTCTCACCTCCAGCCTGACTTCCAAGTACGTGATTGAGAACATGTGAATCCACAATGACTGAACTGTGAGTGACCTCCGGGGAGTAAGTGGGTTAATCAAAGCTGGGCTCTTCCCCACACTTCAGTCGCTAAAGCTCCTGTGTTTCCTCCTGATGGCTGATAAGGAGGGATTGAATTTATGAAAGAGATGAAGATGTTTGGATAAGCTACAGTACCAAAGCAAGCCTGCCTGGCAAGTCAGGGCCTGAAGGAAGCCCATGGCGTTGAAGGGGGTTTGTTGTTTTTTTTCCTATTTTGTGGGGTTTTTTTTTTGGTTGGTTTTTATTTCCTCCCCCCAGGGCCTTTTCCCCAGCTGGGGTAGTGTCTGTGAGGATCTGGCTAGAGATGTGGCCGCAGCTCTGCAGTTGCACACCCTGGGTACCCTGGCTGAAGCAATGTGCTCCGAATTTCGGCTTGGTCCTGGGCTCCACGGGGCATAGCCAGGCTGGCTGGCACCTTGCAAAGCCTCAGCCCTGCCGCGCTGCCCTCCTGTCGGGGCTGCGTACACTAAACGGCATCTGTCACCGTACCGGCAAAGCTGGTGTTGCTGCTGAAGTGCTGCTCCTCTGGCAGAGGTGCTGCTGTACCGGCGTGATGGGGACTCGTGCTGTGAGACCCAGGGGCTTTCTAGGGGCCACCCACTGTGGCCTCACAGAAATGTGTCCCGGCTCCTCTTCACCCCCAGCCCCAAGAGATGCTGGGCTTTGAGACACGCTTGGCCGGCTTGGTACTGTCTCGTCGGCTACAAGCAGCCTGGGCAGAGCACGGGGGTGCCTGTGACTTTCCTTCCATACCCGGCTCCTAAATCAGAAATGTGGGTTTGCGTTACGGAGCATGTTTGGTTATTGCCCTGTTTTGCTGTGCCAGAAAGACCAACACCTGTGTCTCGGAGATGACTATCTCTGTATTTTTAGACATGCCTTATCAATGCTGAAAGAAGGTGAATCATGTTTGGGAAAGGGAGCTGCTTCTCTTCCCAATGTGTTTTGGAAAACGGACCTGAGCTCCAGGGGGAGGGAAGCAGCAGCGGGGAATGACCCATCAGGGCAACGCAGCATCTCTCCAGCTGCCTGCGGGGTGTTGCAGGGAGGACAGCCTGTCCCCCTTGGTTCAGGGGCCCTTTGCTGGGACACGGTGGCTTCTCAGAGGACGCTGGGCAGCCTGGTTCCTGCAGCGGGAAAGGACGTGACAGCTCTAAGGGTTTTCCCAAAGCCTGAATCTGTGGTTCCCCTCCCCAGTCCCAGACCAGCACGATGGTGGACCTAGGAGAGACTGGTGTGGCATGCTCAGAGGGACACCTGCACGTCGTGGCTCTGTGTCTGGGCTCCTGTCTGTGATGCTGTGGCCAGAGGCCAGGCAGCAGGGTCTGCTGAGCTCCTCCTGTAAGCTTGGCCATGGTCGCAGTGCCTCGGCTGTCCTCCTGGAGCCACCCAAAGAGGAGTTCTCCACTTGGGTGCAGAGCCATGGAGTGATGAAGCCACTGGCTGTGCTCTCCTGGGAGGACTTGGCTTGTTGCTGCTCTCTGGGCTGCTCTTCTTCCTGGAGGGCACTGCTGGAGCTGGAGAGCCTGGATGCTGCTGCCTGTGACCCCAACAAGGCAGCTCTGAGTGGCCGTGAAGGCTTTTTGCCTTCCGGAGGCTTGCAGGTGGGATGGGGAAGGTTAAACCTTTGGAGCTCTGGGCATGATCATTGCCCCCTCCTTTGATATCTCCCCACCTCTGCAGGAAAAGAAAGTAATTCGGGTTGATGTCTCCATTAAAAACCTGCAGCGGTAAAGTGGTTGTTTGTGCTGAGAGGGGAATGCCCACAGGTAATTTATCTTGACATTTATAGAAAGCATAAGGGTTTACTCATTCATAAAATGAAGGAACAGGGTGTTTTTCTGCATTGGCTGGGCTCTGGAGCTGCTCGAACATTATTGTAGCTGATTGTAATCGTTTCCGGACGTGCCCCAATATGCCTACGGGGGGTTGCATGGGAACAGTAACAATGTGGGACAGGAGAGCAAACCTGTTGGACAGGAACGGCCCGACTGGAGCTAACAAATCCTCTTCCTCCCTGGGCTTTTCTGAATGGCAGGCGAGGGCAAGAGCCAAGGGGAGGACCTGCTGGTGGCTGGCACCCGGGAGCTGGCGTGCACCGGGCTCTCGGCTTGTTTCAGCTGGAGTCCTTGTGTTGGGGCTCTCCGTGCTCTGTAGCTCTGAGGAATGGTGAGGAATGCTTTGTTTTCAGAACAAACCTCGTTTTGAAAATGATTTTTTTTGCTGCTTGTTGCTCAAGCACGGATAGAAAAAAAAAAAAAACAAAAACCTGCTCTGTGCAGGATGGAGCAGAAGTGAAGGGTCTGGCTCCAGCCTTGGAGCAGAGAGAGGGACTAGATGCATCCTGAGATTTCTGCCTGTGCTGACATTTGCTTTGGGAAGGTCTGTAGCTTTCCTGGAGCTCGGACCTGCCTGCCATGTGGACAGCAAGCCTGTGTGTGTTGCTGGATCATATAGGAACAGCGAGGCTGGCTCTGTCAGTGCTGTGCAGAGGTGTGAGGGGTTTGTGTGCAAAATGCACTGGCTTGCAGAGCTTTCCTCCTTCTCACAGTGCAAACCTCATTTAGCAAGTCAGAAGATTGTGGAGGTGCTCCAGCCCATCCATCCTAGCTGTTGAGGTGTTCGTATCTCCTCTTGGCAGAGAACCGGGTGTGTTAGGTTGTCATAAAGTCCATGGTGAGATTCTGCCTTTTGATGGCTGACCTTGTGGCCCTGGGCTGCTGAACAGCCATGGTATCAAAGTGTTATCATCGTTAATCCCCCTGTAATCTAGCTTGCTAACAAGCCCCAGTCTCCCTCTTGCTAAATTAGCAATTATGGCAAAACCATCTGTGAAGGATCAGCAGGGAGAAGCACTGGAGAAGACCCACAGGTCTCACTTTGGGGAGCAGGGGCCCTTGAGTTCCCAGGCTCCGATTCCCAGGGGCTGGTGCTGGCCCGTGGGCAACCATCGCCAGGACACAAAGCAGTGGGCCGCGACAGGGATAGCAAGATGTTCCTTGAAGAGACCTCCTGGTGTTTCTCAAGGCTACAGGTTGTTAAATATACCGAGATGCAGTTACCATGAGTTGTGTCTCAGCACTCAGGGAGAGCCCAGCGCTGCATTGCAAGCAGCGCAGTATGTGACCCATGCTGCTGCAGCAGGGAGATGCTGAGGACTCTGTAGCTTGGGGCATTGGCTGCCTGGCTCCAAAACTGCCTTCTTGGCTCTAAATGGGTTTTTCTCTCTCTAGTTGCTCCTAACAATAAATGCCCAACTTGGGACGGATTCTTAGTGTTGGGCATCTGGTGTTTATCGATCCATGGTAGCCATTAGCCTGGAAATCGCAGAGCTCAGGGAAACGTGTAACACTTTCCCTGGGCAAGAAGCTGAGGGGCAGCTTTGGCTGCAGGACAGCCGTGTTTCAGCCAGGCGCTGTTGGCATCTCACAGTTGGGGTGGACAAAACCTGATCCCCCAAAGTCCTCCATGAACGAGAGGAGAGCGGACTCGCCTGTGCTTTGCTGGTCGGGCACGGCTGGCTTGCCTGGGTGTTTGATAAACAGTGGGGCTAACGAGAAACCTGCCTGGAACTGTCTTAAGGTGATAAAATTCCTGCGCTGCTTGAGTGCACCGATCAGCGCTGCTTTACGTGAGATGATGCTGGCTTTGGCTCTGGGTCTCTCCCTCCCCTCAGCGTGTCTCCTCTGAGCACCCTGGCAGCTTTCTGGCCACACACCCCGTCTGCCTTCATCGCCACCGGGATGCCACGAGGGAGATGGCTACCAGTGGCACCTTTCTGTGCCCCCGGGGTGGGTGAAGGGGCTGGGTGGTATGAGCGGGGCCATCTTGGCCCCCCTGCACCCAGCTGGGGTTTTTCTCCTGTCTCTTGGGAGTGGCTGAGCCGCAGTTTTGGCAACAGCTCGTGGGGAATGACGTACCCGAGTGTTTGAGCAGGTGAGCCTGAGCAAGCGCGGGCCGTGACTCAGATGCACCCGGCTGCTGCCGGCACCGTGCCAGGGCCACCCGGTGCTGCAGGGTGGGGGGTGCTCCTGGGCTGGTGGGAGGTGATGGGGTTCTGGGCGCAGTGCGGGGTACGGTGCCTCTCATTGCGTGGGTTTCTAGGAGCTTGGGTTAATCTAAATCTTGATTGAACTAAGTGCTTCATCGCTGACTTCGTTTGAGGTGGGTGAGTCACCCGTTGAGTCAAGCTGTTCCCATGCCAGGTGGGGGACCCGAGAGGGGACGCTACCTACGCTCAAATGTGACCGCGCTGCACAGTCCAGAACTCCCCTGACACTGCTCTCGTGCTAATCCCCTTCCTGGTGCGCTCCTCGCACTGACACCTGCACTGACTGGAAATGCCATCTCTGCTCCCCCCCCCTTTCCCCCTTGATCTCCTTTTCCAGCAGCGCCCTGGCTAGCAACAGCTCCAAGCCCCGCAGCCTTGGTGCAGACCCTGTCTGCAGCTCCGTGGTGGCAGCTTCCACCACATCGCTGGGACTTTCCCTGTTTGGTGCTTTCACAAAGTCACGGCTCGTGGACTCGCTGCGGTGTCTGAGCCTGTTGCCTTGTCTCGGGTGTCCTGGCCGGGGATGCTCAAAGCCTCCATCCCAGCTCGTGCCAAAATCTCAAACAGTAAAAATAAAAAATGTGCCCTTAGCTGGCAATGGTGAAGCTCCTTCGCTGCAGGCTCGCAGCAGGACCTCCAGCTGAG
>VXBL01002507.1:757825-782355 GCA_013400195.1 Aramus guarauna | reverse complement strand
CCCCCCCTCCCTGCTTCTCCTCCCCTCTTTTTTACTCCTTTCCAACTGGCCTGGTTTGCTGCTGAGAAATTGGGAAAACAAACAGAAAATAGACCTCGGCCTTGTGGATGCTGCTGTCTGGAGGATGACGCAGGCGACCCAGTGCCGCTGCGGCCCGGGGAAGGATGCACAATTGGGGCTTTATCTTCTCCATCTTATGTCTGTGGCTCCACGCTTTGCAGTCGGGGTTCATTTCTTGGTTTTGGAGCATCTCTCGAGAGGCTGGTTGTAGGGAGCCCCACGGGCTGCAGAGAGGCTGTTGTGAGCGCAGATAATGAAACGCATCGCTGGGGTGCCGGTGTCAATCCTGTGGCTAGCTGGCATTGCCAGCCGGTGGCACTGAACCCCAGTTTTACCCATGTGCTGGGAGCACCTCTGTGTGCTCCGAAAAGGGCTGCGCCTTTGGCACCGACTGCTTATCCGGGGGCACCTCCCTGCGCCTGCCCCGGCTGTTGCCATCTCCTGATGGCGGTTGCTGCTTGTTTCTTGTAGCAGGAGGGAGGTTTCACCCGCGTGCAGGCAGAGGATAGCGGGGGTGAGGGTCCCCATCCTGCTGCCACTTGCAGGAACCACTGTGGAAGCACTGCTAATGCTTGTTTCCTCGGGGAAAGAGAGGGTTTTTTTTCCTAGTATAATCTAAAAAAGGTTTGTCCTCTTACTGTCTTTTGTACTCAAATCTAGATTTAGAAACAGTTTTGGTGAAAAGCTGAGTTTTGCAAGATCTAGGGTTGCTTGGTACTCTTTTATGACAGAAAAAACCCCACCAACCCCAAAAACCACCTCTGAAAATTTGTCCCTTTGTACGCATCTGCTGGTCTCTTTTCAAACTAAAACTTTGTTCACAGTTTCCTCAGCTAATTTCCAGCTGAGTGCTGGTGCAGCCCCTCGAGTCCGATGAAACGCTCGAGTCCTGGTGGGCTCAGACTCCTGCCCTGTATCGCAGCTCCCATCGCCGCTGGGCTGGCGGGACCCTCGGAGGGAGGAAGGTCGGTACAGAGGATGCTTGGAACAGCTCTGCAAAGAAGCTGAGCACGGGCTGGGTTTGGAGAGAAAGATGTCTCCTTACCCTAGGCAAAATAACACATAGTCAAACTTTAAATGGAGTTTTAAGAGGCTGAAATAAGTGAAAACCTGCTTTGATCTCCTAAAATCTTGTCCGTGCTCTGAGGCAGCCACCTGTTAGCTAATAGATGGGGGGTGTAAAATGTACCTTTGCTGCTGGTGTGGTCTTACCCTGAGCGGGAGGGCGAGGGTGCAGCTCTGCTTCTCACGAGCCCTGGCTGTTGGCAGCACCCTCTTTTGCCACTCAGGCAAAAACATTTTTCATTTATTATATAATGGCTGAGCGTGACTGACATAGCTAGTCAGGAGCCGGAGCAAACCTTTAACCGAGCGGCTCCTCTAAGGCTCCCTGAGAGGGAGGGCGATGCAGCTGAACGACTTCCCATCTCTTTGCCAAACTGGGGCTGGTCCCTGCCAAGAAGCCGCGACGCGGGGGCTCGGGAGAGCGGGCGGGTGGTGGCGGGTGCCTGGGATGCTGTTTGCAGGGCTCGGGCGTAAGTGAAAGCAGATGTGTGATCTCCGGGCAGGCCGGGAGCATCACCGGAGCCGCTCAGACTGGGCGTCTCGGAGGATGCTGTGAAGTTGGGGCCAGATGCACTTAGGCGCCTAACTCCTATTGAAGTCGGTGGGATTTGGGCTTTAGAAGCAGAGGCTGTGCCAGACCGTGGACTGAAAGGCTCCTGACCTGTTTAAGGCCAAGCTGAGGACTATTGTTTGCCTACAAGCAGGCTGCCAGGAGCCGTTTCGGACGCGGTGCCTGTGCTAGCCCTCTCCTTGTGGGTGCAGCTGGTTGCCTGTGGCGTGGGGGGGCCTCTTGTTTGCAGTACCCAGACCGAGAGCATCGACGTGTCCTTCTGCGCTCTGAGCACCCCTGAAACCGTCCCTGAGATTTAAGTGGGGCAGGCAGAGGGAGTATTTTACTTGCTGTTTGTACTACTGGGAAAGCAAGGCGTGTGTAAACCTGTGTTCACCGATGGTTGCACTGGAGCTGTGTGTCGTGGGGCAGTGCCCTTGGTGACCCTCCCACCCATGTTTTGTGGCTTTCTTGCAAGGAGTGTGGAGGATGCTCAGGGATGCAGGGGGATGGCTCCAGCACTTCTATCTCGTGCTCTTCCTTTGCCTCCCACCCTGGCCCGGTGCCCCAGCTCGTCCTCACTGCTGCAATGGGGAGGATGTGAGGAGGAGGAGCTGCTTTATGGGAAGGGGAAGAGTTGAGCCCTGGTGTCATTTCACGGCTGGCACGGTTTGGAGCACGTGGCTTTCAGGGGAAGGGTAACTGCTGGGAGCCAGCGTGGGTGTGGAGGGTGTCGAGATGGTGCAACTGACCCCGGGGAAAGCAGAGGTCGTGGAAATACAGGCAGTGTGAGGGCAGAGAGAGCCCAGGAATTTCATACGGGCATCGCTCCTGCAGCAGGGCAGGGAGGGGGGTGCAGGGGGTGAAGCTGCCGCCAGCCCCGGGTGAGCGAGGGCAGACCTGTGGGCAGGGTCCGCAGCGGTGTCCTGGGGCAGCCCGTGCTTCGGCGGGGGATGTGGAGGATGAGTTTCGGGCGCTCAGCATCAGGAGCTTTTGGGAGCATCCCCAAGAGCAAGGGAAGATGGGCAGAGCTGGCTCCTGGGGAGGGGCGGGGAGAACATCTCCTCTGCACGCAAATCCAAATTATCGGGAGCGAAACTCCAGTTGAGGCAGGAATAATTGCGGTGTAAATCAGCTCTGTCCTGGCTTTGGATTTCAATAGCCTTTTTAATTTATTTAATAAACCCTGTGCTATCCTCTGAGGACTGGGGAGGGCGAAGGGGGAGGACGAACCTCCTGGTTTTCAGCCCGGTATTACTAAGCAACCGTGTCCTGAAATTCACAGCCCAATGGAGAGAACTTTGTTTACCAGGAAGAAAACACTTGAAAAGGGGAATCTTTGGCGGAAGCATGACGGGATTAACGCTGGGGTTTCTTTAGGCAGTTTTGTTGTTTTTCAAGGCCTGACCTTAGTGCTCTGATTCGCTTTTGCCAAGCGACTCTTTCCCTGCCTAATTTAGAGCGCGGTATTGTGCTGGGGTGGGAAGGGGGAGGCGGGAGGGCCAGGTTTGGCAGCGCAAATAGGAGCCTGAGATTATCTGGTTTAGAGCAGAGGGAGTCGATCATTAGATGCCGTGCTTCTGAAAATCCCGCTGTAATTAATTTTCTCCTGAATTAATTAGAGGGAATTGTGAAGGGAGGCTGGGCTGGAAGGTGCGGGGGAAGTTTTTTGGGGTGATATATAGGTTGTTGGCAGAGCGGGAATTAAATCGCCGCCTTCCCCCTTCCCAGACTGCTCGCTAGAGCAGCTCTCGCCTCTCTGCCATGACCGGTGCGTGGGCGAGAGTGCAAGGTCCTGTGCACAGCAGGTCCCTGGTGAAACCGTCCCAAGTGCCGACTCAGGGTATTTACCCCTTTTTCTGTGCGTGTGCCACCGGCACAACCAGCATTGCAGTGGGATGGATGGGACAGGCTGCTCTTTGGGGCTGGCGTGGTGAGGCCGGCAGTGCCGGCTGTGCGAGGGACCGTCTCCAGGTGCTGCCCAGGATTTGTCCCTCGCCAAAGGGGCCAAATGTAGAGCAGGAAATTCAGTCGCAATTTCTGGCTCCAGCAGAGAGAGGGTTTGGGAGATGTCGGTTTGTTCTCGGCTTTGCTGTGTAACACGGGTGGCATTGCCGCCTCGGCCCCGCTCAGAATCAGGGGAGCGGTTAGCGATGCCGTGAGCCTTTAGTGCACGAGCACTTGGACACAAGAGGCTGTAGGAATGGGGGACCTGTGTCCTGGGGTCCCTGTGCTCAGCAGAGAGGTCTCCAGCATCGTCCCCAGCTTGGCTTCCTGCATCCAACCCTCCACTGGTGTCACAAGCAGCAGAAATTCCTGCGCTAGTGCACTGGTTTCTACCCTGGCTGGTACCTGTAGGTGCAAGAAGGGGAACCCCCCGTGCGGGGCAATCCTTCCCTTGGCCTCGCTGGCATCTCCGCTAGCTGCCAGGCGGGTGGGCCAAAACACACACGGGGAGGGGAGGATGGGGAAAATTCCTGTTGGCTTTCACAGAGCTGTGCCTGCAGCATCCGCGCTGGTTCCAGGGATGCGCTTCATCCTCCGGAGCTCACCTGCTCCTGCCGAGCCGGGGCGAAGGCTCTGCCTGCCCCGTGGCCCCCAGCTCCGGCTGCTTTGTGGCTAATCCTTCCTTCCCTGCTCGGGGCTGGCGGAGGCGGGTGGGAGGGGAGGGCAGGCTGACGAGCATGGGAATCTGGAAGGCTATTCAGTGGTAATTATCGGCCTCAATACCGAGTGAGGGGGAAGAGGGGGGGGGAGCTGGGAGAGAGGGGAAGACCCATGGGGAAAAGCAGGGTGCATTGCCACGGAAGGGTAGCGGGCTGGGGGCAAGGGGAGGGCTGAAGGGGGGACACCTGCAGGCAAATCCTCCCTCCCCATGCTGAGGGTGAGGCGGGTGCCATGTCTCTGCTTGCATCTCCTGCAAGTGCCTTGCTGGCCAGCTGGTCCCTGGGGGATGCAAGCCCTCAGCCCGTGTCTTGGTGTCAGGGACCCCCAGCCAGCTCCTGACAAGCTGGTTGTCATTGTGTGGTGCAATATGCTACTGCACCTGTTTAATTAACCCCAATTAGTCCGAGTGCTGTACCTCTGTATGAGCCATGCATACAGACCGCAGAGGTCCTGCGACGCGGGAACGGGAAGAAACCAGACAGTGATCTGCAGGTCCTTCAGGCTGTTTGGGAAGCCCTGCCCAGAGGGGGTTTGTTTAACACTGGCTTTTCCAGTTCAGGATACTTCTGAAGTAGGCTCCAAGGATGCTGGATCCAGTGTCTTGTGTGAGGAATGGTCTGTGGTGCTGGAAATGGAGCCGGTGCTGCTGTTTGCTCCAGGAGCTCTCTGCTTATCACCTGGCAAAGGCTTTGCTCTCCTAGCCCCAGAGCACCTTCCCAAATGCCTATCAAATGTCTCTTCCCCTTAAATTTCAGCAGAGCTTTTACTTACCAGAGATTGGGTATATCCTTCCTGCCAGATTACCAGTAGAAGGTATCCTTCAAGGTTTAATCCCAGCTCTAACAAGCTGTGGCACATCGTCTGCCTCGGGCATTATCCTTCACAGCATCCGAACGTGGTCACCGCTACGGGGACCAGAGCTGGTTTCTCCAGCAGTTTCCACCCCGTGCAGACCAAATCTGACAGCACCATGTGTGCACTGAGGGGGTCCCTGCTCTTTTCCTGTTTTTTTTTTTTTTTTTTTTTTTTCTTTCCCCAAATCTGGGAGACTCACAAGGCTGTGCTGAGCCAGGGGCTCAGGTTGCGCTTCCCAGGGCCGGGCTGCCACCGAGCCTCCGCGGTCCCGCGGTGCCGGTGGCCTCGCCGTGCCGTCCTGCCGCAGGTGCGCTGCCCTCGGCATCGCCGGGAAACCGGGACCCGCTTCTCTCCCTGCCGCTGCGTCTTCGGGGCTACAATGCTGAGGGTAATAAAACCCCTGAGGTCCCTCTGCCCCGCTCTGAATGGGAGCTTTGTCTCTGCAAAGAAATGACTTGAAACCGATCTGGGGAAAGGCGATTGTTATCTGAAGGCTCCTGAACTGTTTGGATCCTGACTTTGTTAGAGATCTTGTAATTTAAACTTCAACCTGCTTATTAGAAATTTGAGATAATAGTTTAATAATAAAAAGCAGATTTTTTTTTTTTTTTCCCCTCTTGGTTTCTGTGTTCCTGTCCTCCACTTTCTCCCAGCTGCTGTGGATATTTAATAGTCTGATATGGCCATCCCCCCCACCCCCCTGCCCTTGCTTTTTTTTTATTTAAATAGTGAGATGCAATGGCGAGATGTTTCTCTTTGAGGCCTGCCAAGGAAAGATCAGGCAGGTCTGTCCCTGCGGTCCCCTGCGTGCATTTTGGAGCATGCCGACAGGAGCTGGAGGAAACGCCAGCTTGTGAGTTGTCCTCGGTTCGTGTTGGTCCCCTCCCCTGCGAGAGCCTGGAAATCCGTCCCGGTGAAGGGGGTCCCCTTCGCCGTGGGGGTCCCATCTGAGGAGTGCTCTGGACCCTCCCGGTGCTGTGCTCAGCCCGCTGCCCTGCCCCGTGGCTGCAGCCCCGCGGTGGGGTGGGATTTGGGAGCTCTTCCCAAGAACGATCCTCATTCAAATTCCCCCAGCTGGGCAGCAGCTCCCTGGCCCGGAAAGCGCCTGCGGGGAACGTGTTTGGACATGTGCGGGTTGTATTAGCATTCCTGTCGCCGTACCACCCCCCCCGCCCCGTGCTGGGGGTGGCCACTTGCCATGGGGCTGGAGGTGTCGGTCCAGAGCCCCCGCCGGGTCTGGGGTGCTGTCTGGCGAGGCCGGCATCCCACGGGGCTCCCCGGGGGGTTTGTGTGCGTGACGTGGGTGGGCAGCAGCCGTGGCCGGGCAGTGACAGGCGGTTACGTTCTGTCCCGGTTCCCCGCTGCTCGCCCCGATTAATGGATTTTGTAGCGCAGGCGAGGCTCGCTGCTGGGAGCGCGGTGCCAAAGTCTGTGTCCGGCTGTATCGCCGCGGCTCTCGGGGTGCAGGGATGTGAAGGGCCGGGGGGGAGCACGGCGTGGGTGACCCCAGTGGGTGTGGGACCGGCCGTGGCGGAAGCCATCCCAGCAGACCCACGTTGTTCTCTGCCCGTGGGTACCACGGCTGCCTCCATGCCATTGCGCTGGGTGGCCCTGGGCGAGATGCTATGGCTCTGTCCTGGCTTGGAGGTGGCCACCGGGCAATCGCTCCCCCAAACGTGGCTCGGACCCCTGCTGCCACCCCCTGCTCACATGCTGCCGTGTCGTGGTGCTTGTTAACGCGCTCGGATCCGTGGGTTTAGCTGGGGCTTCGTGCTCAGAAGTTGGAGGAGTGGGTTAAGACGCAAGACAGGGCTGTGGGTGTTGGAAACCTGCTGCTACCCGGGTTGTGTTTTGGCTCCGCTCGCCACGGAGCGCCTCGGGCTCCAAGGATGCTCTTGGTGATCCTCGTGGGGAGTGAGGAGCCTCACAAGGGCATCCTGGGGGTCTCGGCACCATTGCAGCATAACCCTTTCCAGTTGTGCGTGGTGCAGAGAAAAACGTCGCTGCAGACAGGCAGGGTTTGACAGCGTCACCCGGAGCGAAAGGCTGGGGCTCAGCCAGGAGGCATCTGGCAACTGGAGCTTTTTCGGAGGCCGTTGGATACTGATGGCTCCCGTGGCTGTCGCTGGCTAAGAGGAATGAAAGGGAGACAGAGCTCAGCCGGAGCCATGATTAGTTTGCAAATTTGCTGTTTAATGACTGTAGTCGGGCTCATTTGAAGGCAAAGATCAAACTCACGGTGCTACCTGTGTGCAGTCGTGTTTGTGAGCTCCAGGCTTGCTCAGGCACTCGGATGGTGGCACTTCACCCCGGGGCTCTTCCCAGGGTGGGCGAAGGGATGTGCTCCCCCCCTGCACCCCTGTGCTGGCGATGGGCAGCCCGGGGGGGAGAAGGGGAGATGTATTTGATGCGGCGCTTGGGAGCGATTTCCTGCTGGGCCCAGGTTATGTTGGTTCGTATTGGCTCCTGCTCTGGATGCCACTTCCATGACATCATTTGGCTCTTGAAGAGTGGAGGAGGTGAGACACTTCTGAGCGATTATCTAGTGCAAATAGCCCATGGTAAATAGACTCAGCGAAGTATTGACACTGAGACTGTTTCTCTTCCTAATTTCCTGCTCTAGGAGAGTTTGCCCAGTAGCCAAAAATAAGGGGGGGGACGGGGGGGGACATGACCCAAACCCTTCAATCCCAACCTCAAACCAAGATTTCAAATTTCAAGTCAGGGCATACACTGCTGTCATCCAGGTAATTGTATTAGCAGTTAATGACATAACTTCCACCTGGGATCTTGGCCTAGGACTAATTTTAGGAAATGACTCTCTATTTAGTTTGTTTATATTAGCTGGGTATCTTCCTCCTGGACCGGTGCTCTGATGTTCTCACCGTTGCATTGCCAAACCAATGGTCCCTGCCCTGAATGGAACTAATTTTCCTGAGACAAACTGTCCTAAAATACATTAAAATTGGTGCCTGTTGATGTGCCCCGTGATTGCCTCCTCCCTGAATGGCACTCCATTCCCAAGGTGACGAGGGATGAATGCAATCCTTCAAGGCTGATGCACCTGAACTGGGATAACCAGCAGCTTTCCCACTGGAAGAGCACCGCGTACGCTCCCTGTCCCCTGCCCAACCTCTCTGTCCCTGCCAGCAGCTTTGCTGTGCTCTCTTCCCACAGCATCCTCCTCGCTGGCCACACGTGGGGCAAGACCCAGCCTGACACGGGGGCTCCGGCCGCATCCCGGGCGCAGCAGATACTTGGCATTCTTGGGCTGGCAAACTTTAACTAACAGAGCCCGTTTTTTATTAACCTGCATTTCCTTCTGGTTCCTCTATTACCTCTGCAGAAAAGAATCTGACCCCTTGCTCTCAGCATCACCTTCACTCTCTTTTTTTTTTTTTTTTTTCCTTTTTTTTTCTTCCCCCCTCCCTGCTGTTGCTTTGTGGTTTGGGTGAAACTCTGGAAACCCCTTCTGAGGGTCCCAGTGCTGGCCAAGCGATCCCTCGGCTGTGTCACCGCTCCCTCCTGCCTTTGTGCAAAGCTCCTGAGAGAGCTTTCGGGCTGGCACAGCAGCGGCGTTAAGCCCGTCATAGGTCCCTCTTAATTAAATTTGAAAACTGCTTGGATAAGAGGGCTTTCTGAACGAGTCAGGTGCTGGGCCATGGGCCTGAACGACTGCCACAGACTAGCACTACCACCCACAGTCCTGATCCCCATGACATGTGTACAGATTACAGAGAAATCCCTCAGCAATGAGGCTGCTTTAACTCCTTCATGCTCTGGGGCTCTTGCTCGGAGCTCCGAGCTGTCCCTGGAGCCTGGCCCTGGCAAAGGCACAGGGATGTGTCCCTGTGTCACCTTCCCGGGGGATGGATCAGCAACCGGTGTCCGTAGCAGTGGCGTGGGCAGTCCCTCCATCCCGCGGTGCCGGCGTGGAGGTGTGCTGCAGACCTTGCAGGGTGTGCGCAACCTGTCCGGGGAAAGTGCCATCTAAATATTTGCTTTGGACGCATCACGTAATGAAAGAAGGAACATCTCCCAGGCTGCGGCTGCGTGGCCAGCAACGAGAGGGAGACTTGGCGTCACTGTTTTGCCGGGAAGGGGTGGAAGTGGACAGAGTTCCTGCCTGGGAGGTTTTACAAGGTTTTGCCAACTGGGTGTTCAGCAACCTCGAAGCTTTCCCCTGCTCCTGTTCCCAAGGCTTTCCCTGCATATGCGTGCTGGTTTCCAAAACTCGATGCTTGCCTGGGATGGGTGAGAGCTGGAAAAAGCCAGGCAGGGCTGCGCACGCACGGGGCGACGCGTGACTTTGCGAGAAGCAGCAATGACTTCGCCTTTTATCGTGGCTCCCAGTTCCTAACGAGTGCTTTGGTCTAATGGCAGTAGGTATTTGCAGCGTGAGGGAGAGGTGGTTTAGGAGGAATATTAAAAAGCAATAATGCAGCTTGTTGAAGTATATTGAAGCCTCCTTCCAGCCTGGAGTTTTGCTGGAGTCAGGGGTTTTTGTCTCCTATTAAATCACATGTTCCCAAGGAGCCTTTGAGCCTGGCGCACTGGGCACGTTTCAGAGCCGGGCCAAAACCAACAATTATCTCCAGTTTCAGGAAATTTGAAGCTGCGGTTAACAGTGTCTTCTTGAGGACTGACAGATGACACAGGTGGCTTAGTGTGCAGCCAACGCTAACCCCGCGCGTCGATGGCATTAATCATCTTGACAGGTTGCGGTGTGGCAAATTGCTCAAGGTGGGTCTCCTGGTTTGGGAGGTCAGGGGTTCAGGTCTTGGAGGAGGTTTGCGTGAGCACGGCTTTGCAGCCGGCCCTGCTCGCGGATGAACTGGCTGCATTGGAGCCGTGTGATCCCTCCCTGTCCTAGCGTGGCTCGCTCTTGCTATTTCGCCAGGCCAGTGGGTGCCGAGCAGAAATCACTCCATTGCTTCCTGAAAAGAAAAAAACATAGAGGTAGAAATTTTTATAGGCTGTTACTAGGTCTTTACCATTAAGTAAGGGCTGAGGGAATGCTTTATTTGCTGAAAAGTTGACTTTCGTGTTTTCTGCAACTATTCCGATCAAAAGTATCGAAAACTCGGGGCTCCAGACACCCCTCTGGAGGCAGCTCTGCGTCTTTCCCCCCTCGTTCTGACCCCAGCTCCTGTTTTAGTCAAGCTCTGTTGGTTTTGGGTTCACGAGGAGAAAAAGCAATTGTCTCTCCTCGGCGAGCGAGCCGACAGCCAACAATTTCCCAAGTCCTGTTGGTAGGTCCTGGGATCTGCCAGCCCGAGGGGGTGTTCGGCATCTCTGCGTGACTGGAAAATCCCAGTCCCTCTTATTGCGGGGGAGCGGGGATCACGAGCTCGCAGGAGCTGCTACCCGAATGCCTGCAGTAGGGAGGAAGGATATGTTTTATCAAAGTGAGTCCCTGCTGTTTGAGTTCCTGGTTAGGAGCTTGATATCATCTAAAAACCAACACAGGGAAGTAAACAATGACTCTGGTTTTATTTTAGTCCTCTTTTTTTTTTTTTTTTTTTTTTTTTTTCCTTTCTCCCTCCCATTCATTATTTAACCTTTTAATTACTGCGAGAGTAGCTGAAACTGTAAGTCCCACCAGATGTAATGGTTTGTTTGTTGGGAAGCCTCTGCTGCCGGTCCCTTCCTGTAATCCTGTAAAAGCTGAAAAGAGCAGGATTTTTTTTTTTTTTTTTTTTTCTAAGGCAGTTGAAATGAGTCCTCCTTTGGCTGTTCACTGTAATGGCACTAGGTGTGAAAAACCCTCTGGTATTTATGAGCAGATGTGATTCAGGAATAATAAAGACCTGAGAACCTGTCATAAGATCGTGTGGATCAATGAATCATCTGCCAGATATGGAAAGTTTGCGTATCAGGCTACATACCTGAAACCGATGCTATTTTTATGGTGTTACCTGGTGGCAGTGAGACTTCTGGTCACTGAGCAAGTCCAAAGTGTCCCCAAAAGGGAAAGAGACCTGAATGCTTTAGAGAAACTTCACCAGGAAAGAAACTTGAGTTGACGAGAACCACCACTTACTGCTGCATGCAGCTTTGATGAGGAAATTCATATGTCTGTTGAGCCATGCAGAGAAAACAAATATCACTCCCATCAGCTGCCTTCAAAGGAGAAGCTGCCTACCCCTTGGGTTTCGCCAGCCGCCGAGCAGTTAGCATGGCACCCACGTGCCTGCGTGCTCAGAGCCTGGAGAAAACGTGCTCTTTGCACAGGTCCACAGGAGGGACCTGGAGGAGGACGGTGCTGTGCAAACCAGGCAGCAATTGCACGCGGAGCCGCCCTGCGCCAGCATCCCTGGATCTCTGGAAATTATCAAGACTGAGGGGATTTGTGTTCCTTAGCCGGTGCCGGTAGAGAGCCACTGAAATGCTGTTACCTGGTCTATCTTCATTTTACATCAGCTAATGGCTGACCAGGGGCTTGAAGACTTTGCTGTTGCTTTTACAAAAGCCTTTCTTTGCTGCTTGTCTTCCTTTCTGCGGTTTTCCTCCTGTGCTTTCTCCCCTTCCCTCTTCCGCTCTCCCTTGCTTGAAGTTCAGGGAAAATATGTGCAGCCTTCCCAAGAGAACATTTTGGCATAGTCATAACTTGTTAAATACTGTAATTAAAATATTTTTCTCATTAACTTGGAAAGTAATGCTTCTTCCTAAATTATACCGGAGGATTTTTTTTTTTTTTTTTCCTAATTAAGTTGCCAGTTTCAACAAAAGTGCTTCAGAAAATCCTGGAGTCGTGAGGCTGCCCTTGCTGGATCCCTCAATCTGCTTCCTCCAGCCAGTATCATCTGCAAAACAGGGGGAGGTTGTCAAAGATGATTTTTAAAAGGGCTTGTGTGGTGGGGCGCAGCTCAGGTTCGTCATGAGTAGATGTATCAGGCTGTGCTTGGTCTAGTAATGTCTGGTGTTTCCTAGGTTTCTCAAGGCGATGTGAATCCCTTGAGGGTCTTGGTCTGGTTTTGTGTTGGGAAGCTAAGGCTTGAGTTCACTGCCATCGGGATGCTGTTGGAGCCTTCGTCCTCATGGGCTGCGCAGGCTGATGGAGTGAACCAGCACAGCAGGAAAAACCCCAGGCTGCAGAGGACTTGCTCCCTGCCCTGTCCTCCGCTGGTTGCATGGCACTTTCTCTCCTCTGTTAAGCTTAAAGCAGCACCCGGACCCAAGTGTTCACAACTTGGGACTTGCACGCAAAACAAGGAACGGTTTCCAGTGGCCTTGATGACTTTCTACATGTTTACAGATTTCCCTCTAGGGATGAGGAGGAGGTTACCCATAGGCCTTCTGGAAAGGGCTACAGGAGCTGAGTCCTGGAAGAGTAATTTTCTGCAAGAAAGCCATTGAGGAGGTTTTTTTTTTTTTTTTTTGCATTAAGTGTAGTACTGGTTCGATTCTGTCTTAGTGGCTTTTCAAGCCTATTGCTTTAGACTTCTTGTCCTTACTCAGATGCGAAGGTGTAAGAAGGCTTGTGCAATGGTCCGCGGAGCTCAGCGTGGTGGAGTACGCAGGCTGGGTTAATGCTGTTAACTCGAGCATCTTCTGAACTTGGCTGTGGTCCTTGAGGCTGTCTTTTGAGCATTGCCCCAAATTCATCCCATTCACGTGAAAAGGGTGCAGCTGGTGGGGGCTTGTTCTCTGTGGGTGAATTGCCACCCCACAAACTTCTCTTCTTGCAGAGAGCTCAGTCCACCTCCTCCTTGCTGCAGCTGAGGTCCCTGCTGGTAACGCCTAGGGGGGAGCTCCTGGGGAGATGCCTCACCTCCTAAAAGAGTTTGTTTGATGTTGTGAATCATGTTTTGAGAAAGTCTCCTTTTAAAAAAACAGATTTCTTTCCTGTACTTGAACATTCCCCCTCGTGCTGGTCTCTTCTTCCCAACCGTGGACGGGTTTGGGTTTGGGTCTGGGCAGAGCCGGGCTCTTTCTTCCCCGTGGTTTTCAGCATCCGCCCTGGGATGGGGGGAACGGGAGCCGTCGGGTGCTCCGAGGGCTCCCCGCAGCCGGCGGGATCTCTCAGGTTACAACCCCAACAAAACGCCTTGTTCCGCTCCTCCGACAATTACCTGTCCGCAGATCCCAGTTGGGTGTTTTCTGTCAAGCTGGTGATTGCGGTTCAGAGCAAGGACAGACTTATGTACACATCACCCTGGCAACGTTTAGGTAAAAGTCTCTGAGAAACACTGGGGTGCATATTATGGGCTATTCCCTTTTTCTGCTTGTGCGCATGTGGGCTTTTTTCCCCGACACTAGCCCGAGGTGCAGGGAACACCCGAGCTGGTTTAATTACCTCCCCTGCCGCCTCGTGCTTTTGAAAATCTCTACCTTGTGTTGTTTTTTTTGAAAAAAAATTTTTTTTTTTTGACTTATGTCTGTTCCAAACCCCGTTGCAGATTTGTGCCCAAGAGTCTCGCCGCAGAGGCAGACCGCAGCGCGTGTGAGCTAACCCCGAGGCAGGGTGCGAGCAGAACGGACCTGGCTTGGGCTGGCTGATGCGAACAGCCCAAGGGCTTTGTACCGAGAATGGGTGGCCCTTGGGTTTACTGAGCATACGCCAAGGTTAACACAGCAGCATCTGGAGAACCTTCTGCATTGAGGCTGCTTGAACGCAACTCGGGCCAAACTTGTCACAACTAATTTAGTCATCTAGAAACGAAGAGGCTGATCTAACTGGATAAGTCAACCCACCAGTCTCGGATCTTTATTTTAGGGTGGGATGTAGGCTCCCAGCTGTCTCCTTTGGCTCCCAAGGGAAGCAAGGCAGTATCTATCTGAAGGGGGTGACTGCCCTGCTTAGGGAGAGATGCTCCTCTCCAAGGAGCTGATGGTGTTTGGGACGCTGGGACGAAGGGGTTGCATTTATTCCTGTGCTTCAGTGAGGGCCTTTTAAATAGTCAGGGGGGCTTTTAAAGAGCAAAGCAGAGGACTATATAAAACCTAGTAGATGCTGGGTGTAGTAAGACTAAGCTTATGGGCCACTTCAGTTGGGCTAGAGAGGGCGTTTTACTGACCTCCTGCTTTTTTGAGGCTTCTGAAATAATCTTAAGAAACTTTAATCTGAGTGTGCCCATGGGACTGTGAACTTCAAGGATGTCCTTGTGCGCTGCTTTCTGAAGCTAACCTAAGTTTTGAAGCATTCTTGGGCTTCTATCTTAAAAATATGATGCTGTGCTAGACTTTAGCAGTGCACTGGAATGCGACATTCCCAACTTTTTGCTTTTCTACCGGTGGTCTTCAGATACCCTGGGCCGATTGTTTATCTCTGTATCCCTGTTTCCCCTTGTGCAGAATGGGAACAGTGCCTCCCTCCTGCCAGCACAGGTTGCAAAATATGTTTAATGTTACTTCTCCACTTGGGAAAGGAGTAAACCCTTCTGTGCATTTGCGTTATTGTTGTCTTGGGCAGTTTCAATAAAGGCATTCTCCAAAGAAGTGCTTTTCGGAGTCCTAACACGTTGTAGAGAGGAGACAACGTGTTCGGTCTTGTCTCACGCACAGCATTTGCTCGCTGTAACCAGTTCATGGAAGAGAGCGTACCCAGTGCCGCCGGGCACCCCCAGGGCTCGTGGCCAGGGCACGCGAAGGTGCTGGAGACTGAGCACGGACCAAACAGTGCTTGCTTGTGCCTTGCAATTCACGGCAAGGTCCCTGACTCTCAAGGGGCAGATCGCATTAAAATCAGCGTTTGGTTTTCCTCATTGCAAAGGTGCAGAATTTTGGAGAATATCAGTTTAGATCGGCTCCCGCCCCCCCACCCCGCCAGTGATGCTGCATCCTGGGGCTTGTACATCTGTATCCATGAGCAATACGTTTTGTGGGTGGCAATGTCAGATTAGCTGATGGAATTTATTAGCTCTGGCGGAACCATTTTTAGGCAAGATGTTTTTGCAAACAGTATTTCATCATAAAACACTGCTGTCAATCACCTGTAGGCAAATGACTCTCAAAAACCCAGCCCTAGATTGAAGGAAGTGATAAGTAGTTCTGCTTGTCCTAAAAGCTTTTTTTTTTTGTCTATTTATTATATTGCTGGGTAAATAATTATTGGCCTCCCATTCCACAGAGTGGGGGTGGAGGGTCAGCAAGTGTCTTGAAAATGGTTTCGGTTCTGCATTTGATGGCAAAGCCAGACGTTTCCACGAGCAAACAGGACTGACGGCGCTGCGTTCCTCCAGCCGGGTTGGCAGGCGGGTGGTCAAAGGCAAAAATGTACCTGAGCTGCTGTAGGAGCTCTCCCCTGGCTGGAGAGCTGAGCTGGGAGAGCCCCGGCCACGGCTGGGTCAAACCTCCAGCGCTGCAGCGATGGTGATGGACAGATCCGGGCTGAGGTTGGTGCCAGATCAAAATGCAGAAAGCTGGGATTTCTGTGTGGCTGCACCTAGGGAGCAGCTCTGATTTTCAGTAGGAATTGTTGAAATGAGGTGACTTTTTCTCTACAGGGACCAACCGTGAACGGGAGTCTGGGAACGGCTCCTCCTTGGCAGTGTTGTCTTGGCTGTGCGGCTGGAGATTAAGTCTTTAATTGGGTGCAAGCAATCAGAACTTAAATACTAATTTACATACCTGACATATTGATGGCAAATATTTTAAGGATTGACTCAGTATAGAAGCAGCACCTAAAAGGGGTGAGTGGTAAGAGATGAGGTGATGCATCTTTCCAAGAAGGCGTTTGATACACGAACACTCCCAACGCCAGGAAACACAGAGACACCCAGGGCTGGAAACAACCAGCAGCCAATTTCTTACTGGAAAATAAAGCGTTTGGTTTTTTTTTTTTTTTTTTTTTTATTTGGAGCTTAATTAAATGCTAGATCAGCTTCTGAGGAGGGGGAGAGTAAATTCTCCATCCCTTGGAGTCTTTAATGAGATCAAGCAGCATTCTGAAAGACCCGCTGTCACTGCAGCGCGAGCCGCTGGTCCGTGCACAGGACCTCACCGTCCCAGCTCCCAGCCTTTGCCGCTGCACCGAGCCCTCTCGGCCGTGGCAGCTATTGGAAAAACATCTCCCAGGAAGACTGTGGGTCCATCCCCGGGGCCAAACCACCCCCATGCCCACGGCAGGGCTGCAGCGACCGTGCGACGGACCGTTAGCCGGGGCTGGTTACAGCACACAGCCCTTCCAGCCTCCTGACAGCATCTCCTCGTCTCCAGCTACTTTCACCACCTCCGTTGTTTAACCGCACTGTCACTTTTCTCACCTGCTTGTTTTCAGTGTTTTCTCTGACAGTTGCTTTTTATAATTGTGATTTCCCCCCCNNCCCCCCCCCCCCTCCCCTCCCCGTTGCTACCTGTTCTAGCCCTCAGGCGCTGAGCTCGGAAATGCATTTGCTGGGGTTTGCCCTGGCCTGTCGCATACATCATCTGGCAGAGGATGGCGTGCATCGGTTTGGCATTTATTAATCGTTACAGCTTCACAGAGCTGCTTCTGCTTCTTGCGTTTTCTTGTCCAAAATTATCTGCTTAAGATAACAGAGCAGCGATTGGAAGGGGGGAAATGATGTTCCTCGTGCCCTTGTGCGGGCTGCTTGGGTGCACATACTAAACACGTCGTTTGGAAATTTTGTGTCTTCAGAAATTCGCAGGGATGCAGGCGGTGCCCACCCCTGTCCCCTTGTGAAACAGGAAAGGGGTGGGCTGCGTGTAGCATTCGTACGGTGCTGTCTTTTTATCTTTGCTTATCAGTTGAAAATGAAGATTAATAGAGGCCAGGGGTTGTTACTGCTTAGTAGCTCCCCGTGCATACGACCTTTCCCTGTTACCAGTAAGAGAAAATCAGCTTTTGCCGTTGACTGCCATCTGGGACACCCCAGGGCTTAATTTGTGAAGCTCTAGAGAAAATGATGCCGCGATCCGACACGGCTCTGCTCCTCGGGGTTGGCATGCTGGAGGACGGCAGATTTACTTCCAAGCCTCTGCTGACTTCCCCGAGCCCTCCCTGCCTGTAACGTCACGGCAAGAACGTAAATGCAAACAGCGGAGTCTCAAAGGTCTCCTGGTTCGGGTGGTACTCTGCCTGTGAGATGTGTTTGATCCCAGCTCCCTTTCCCAAAGGTAAAAGCGTTGCACAACATCACGCTCGCCAGTTAAATGGAGACTTCTCATCTTTCCTCTTCTCTGGAAATATTTAGCTATCAGCCAGCTAAGGGCAGAAGGAACTTGTTTCCAGTACGATGTTTTTTTTCCGTCTACACGTAATAACATCTTTAACTGCATGTAATTAACTCAGAAGTGATAGGCTTGTAATTACCCAGCAGAAGCCTGTGAAAAGGATTGCGTTAATCTTTATCTTGGGAACTTTATTAACAAAGATGTTCTGGGCCGTTTTGGGATATGCCGCAATGTCTGAAGCGGTGCTTGAGCTGTGCAGAGCCCTGGATGCAGCAAAGGCTGTTGGAGGGCTTGGCTTCAGCCCCGGCATGGCCCTAGCAGCAGGACTTGCTGCAGATGCCTCCAGTTGTTGGTTTGCTGATGTCTTCTGTTTTGGAGGTTCGTCTGGGATGACAGAAGTCTACGCTTCTGGACTTTGCTCGACACCGTTGATTTCTCTTGTTTCTGTCTGTTCGTGGGTGTCACTGGAGGGGTGGGGATGAGGAAGCCTGTGGTTAACTTGTGGAGGCTATGCCGTGTAGGAAAGACTCATAAAGTAATGACATGATGTGAAATGACTGTATAGCTCTGGAAATTAATACTTGAGGCTTCTCCTGTTTGAGTGTGATGAAACCATCACAAACTTAGTATGTGTGTATTTCACACATAGTAAGAATGCTGTAAAGAAATGAGATTTTGAGCTCATGAGCTTCAATGGGGGGCACAAGCTTAGTGACTCTATTTTTTTGATTTGCAACTCGCATCACTTTAGCTTCATTATCCTTCTGACTGGGCAAGACTAGTTGAGTTGGTCAAACGGAGGTGACTCAGAGCTGAAATCACGTCGGAGCCTTCTTCAGAAGTTTTGAGACAAATAAAATCATATGACGTGCCCCTGGGGATTAGACCCTGAATTGAAATTAGAGGACATTATTTGAGGGAAATCTGCCCTGATGTTGCTCTCTGCAGCCTGTGATTTGTGAGCGAGCAATGTTTCCCCTTGAGGTTGTAGCCCCTGCAAGATGGACGTGGTGCCGGGAGGCGAGGCACGCCCTGGATGCTGTAATGTTACTCATGATGGGGCTTTGGGCAACCTGGGCTAGTGGAGGATGTCCCCGCCCATGGCAGGGGAGTGTAGAACTAATTGATCTTTAGGGTCCCTTCCAACC
Organism: Aramus guarauna; assembly: GCA_013400195.1. Lineage (NCBI taxonomy): Eukaryota > Metazoa > Chordata > Aves > Gruiformes > Aramidae > Aramus > Aramus guarauna. The sequence continues at coordinate 763,893 of VXBL01002507.1, read as the reverse complement.
CAAACCATTCTATGACTCTATGAGCAACGCCCTGCAGCAGAGAAATGCGATTATTTAATTTTGCATCTTGGCTTCTTTGGATTTGCTAGAGGTAGTTCTTGGTCATTGTCCTGGTTTCAGCTGAGAGGGTTAATTTCCTTCTGGAATCGTTCTTGTGATGTGAACTCATAAGTCTTTGGCATTTCATGGATGTTGGTGTCACATCATATCCTTGGCTGCCTTTGAGTCTGTGACTGGCTGGAGACTTCTCAGTGCTCCACCAACTGCTCTGCAGGGCTCATCGACAAGTTGTGCTGCCTGCTCCAGGTGTAGGATGAGGTGACAATTGTCTTCTGGGTCCAGCTAATGACCCATGTGTCATCTGACAGTGTTGGTGACTTCAGACAGTGCACGGTGCTGCGGTAGAAATGGCTGTCTTGTTAACACCAGGGGATTCCTGTGACTTGGAATAACAAAGTGGTGGGTAACACAGTTAATAAATGTATAGGTAATTGGTGAACAAGAAAAAAACTCCCAAGCTGGTTAAATAATTTATTTGGTAATTAATTATTTATTTCCTCTGTCATTTGAGAGATTAATAGAGGAAGAATGGTTCATTGATTAGGGCACTGGTCTACTTCTTTGGAAAAGGAGTTTGTGTTGTTCCCTACCATGGCCATCTTGTATAAGTTTGGGCAAGTCATTTATGTGTTTGTCTCCTTGTGTTCTGAGGCTAATTTTAATAAATTCAGTAACTTGTGCATCTCGTGGGGGCAAAAAAAATATGTTGTCACACTCAAAGCAGAATACTGTTCACATTAATAGTGAATATATAGCAGGAGTAGTGGTAACTACAGTGAAAATGTTCAGTTTAAATAGGTGTTTTGAATAATAATACTTAAGACTTCAATATGCTTCCAACATACATTAACTAATTTGTATGATGCTCCTGTGCAGGCGGTGTAGGGACAGGCAGCATTGTTTTCAGTTTGCAATAGAGAAAGTGAACGCAAGCTATCTTGTGCTATCAGAAAAGATCGTAATGAGCCTTAATAGCTCTAATTTATAAACAGACATGACAAGTTCTGCTTTTACCAGAATGATTATCCTTTGGAATGGGCTCTTCGCCTTCTCCTTTTCTTGATGTCTCTGAATCAAGCCTGGGACTGTCGTCTTGTATGTGTCCTTCAGTCCTAGTTGTTGGGCTCGGTGTGGGCATTGCAGGATGCTGGCACATGAAGAAATTAGAAGAGAGCCTGAGACAGGAGAGATGTACTCCCTGGTTGAGAAGTCCCCTGAAAGGTCCCAGACCTTTCCAAATACCAGGGCTCCCTGCATCCTCACAAACTGGCCGTTCGCTGCAGGGTACCGAGGGGTTTCTGGCTCTGCCGGAGCTGTGCAGGCAGCCATGGCCCTGGAGCTGAGAGGGGAAAAATGCAATTCTGGATTGCAGGGAAAATTAAGCCCTTTAGGACAAAATTCTAGCAGGACACTTCTTGATATTTTTACTCCCTTTGTTGCACGGGTTGGGTAAAATTCTTACTTTCTGCACCCTTAAATTTTAACCCATCTGGTTCTTTGTTTTAGGTCCTGGAATCATGAGAACTTCCAATGACTTGGCAAATCTCTCTGAATCACTGACGTTTTGCTGCCATCTCCACCCATGCCTGTCCCTTGCCTGCTCCCTCGCCGGGTGTCAGTTCTCCAGCCTACGTGCTGAGAAGAAAAGTTAAAAAGGTAAAAGTCTGTAATCTGATTCCGCAGTGACCTGTCTAATCCTGTTCCCTGGTACAGTGAGAGCTGAAATACTTGTACTGCAAAACAATGACTTGAGGAGACTAGAGAAGGACGATGAGAATCTGCAGGGATTTATTTTTATATTTTTTTTTTCCCCCTCCACCTTCTGTCATTTTTCTGACCGAAAGCTGTCAGCGGGAAAGCATGGGCAGCAAGGGAGAGCTTAGGGCTGGGTGTATGGGCAGCAATGCATTGGATCCCTATTTTTAGGAGAGTTAGGGTATGGTTTCAGGCACCTCAAACTAAATCTGCGTGGTAGTGGCTGCACTGAGTTGTCCTGGAGGTGAAGGGCTCAAATGTGATGAGTAAAGCACTGCAGCTTCACAAAGAGCTGCTGACTATGCTGTGTTCCTACCTGTGGAGCTCCCAACAACTCCAAAATATTTCCAGACTGGGCTGAAAATGAGGGTTTTGATATATGGTTGGGCTGTGCTGGGAGTGGCTGAGCTTTCCAGGCTTCTCTGGGATGGCAGCCCAGACCTTTGAGCATGTCTGGTTCACACCTGGAGTCCCAGGCTGCTGCCCTCCTTGTAGGACCAGGGCTGGTCTGCTGGTGTTCCCTTCATGTTGACTTTGGGTTGGATCAGGGAGCTTATCCCAGGATTCCAGGCTGTTGTGGGGCTTTCCTGTTGTTCCTTGTGCTGTTTGTGTACGTTTGTGCAAAATCTTTCATGGACGTTTATGGCCATGTGGGCTTTTTTTCCCCTCTAGCTTGTTGTGGAGAAAAAGCTTCCCTGTACTGAGCCTTGATGCAGGCTCCACTGAACCTACCTGCCTCTGCAAAAGGTTGTTTTGGAAAAGCAGCCTCTTCAGATGAGAAACAGGTTTGTTTCAATGGGTTCTGTCTGCTCGGTTGAAACCACAACATGTTGTGTGAGCTGTGTGAGGTCTGGATAGCAGAGGTTATGTTTTGAGTTTGCTGTTGTATCAGAGAAGTGTTCTCATAAGCTGCTTTGTCCTCTCTCCTGGAGAGTTCCCTGGAGACTTCTCAGTGCTTTTCCCTTTACCAAAAGCTCTGGTTTGCTGCTGCACTGAATTGAACCACGTCTTCAGAGCAATTTCTAGCTGGGAACCTGAGTGTGCAGTTCCTCAAACTTCATTTTTCTTAGGTGTTTTGGCTGGGTTGTATTATTTCCTTCCTAATTTTTTAGGCATAGCACCCTCCGTTCCATCTGGTATTGCCAATGCTGTCGATGCAAGTGCCGTAGTGTTGTAGAACAGAAGGCTTGGAGAGATACGAAGTTAGTCCAAGGTCAACTACAGCAGTGCTGGTGGTGCAGGTATTGAGGTGGACTCAGGGCATCCTCCTGCGGAAGGAGCCCCTCTGCAGAAGGCTGTCATGGTTTGGAGGGGTGGCTTGAGGTTAGAAAGCTTAGGCTGGAGCGTGGCTGGCTTCTGTCAAAGCTGCATCCAGCAGAAAACACTTCTCATGGAATTCATGCAACCAGGGCTCTGTAATGGAAAATCTGCCACACCTTAAATGCTATCGTATTACTCATGAACGCAATACTGGTAATTAACTGAGTTAAAAACCAGATCTATTGCATGTCAGTTATCGCCTAACAAGTTGGCATATCTGAGAGATGCATCAGAGGCCGGATGTGCTGGTTTCCCACCTCAGGTAAGAGAGGTCACCTGCCTCGCCACCAGTGGAGATTCAATGGATCTGGCCACATTTAAATATTGTCTTGCTCATGTGCACGAATGTGTTTAACACTGCTGGGCTGCAAGGCTATGAAGCAAAGTCCTCTGTTGTAACGAGATGCAAAATGTTCAGTAGTTTCATCACAACTTTTTGCGTCTCTGTGGAATCTTCTTGCATCTGCTGATTGCTTCTGACATCAGAAATGTTCTCAGGCTTCACCCTGATCCAGAGCAGTGCTGTGTAAATGCTGCGCTGGATTTGAGCTCTTGGTTGCTAACCTGCAGTGAAGGCTGTGGGAACTGATGTGATTTCCTGATTCAGCTTCTGAAAGAGGAAATCTGAAGGCACCCAATGCATGCAGGGTAACACGATTACAACACCTGGGCTTAAATTTGCAAATAATTTATGGCTGTGAGTTGCAGTTCAAATCTTATTCTTCATTTTAGTCTTTGCCTTTAAATCTCCTATTCCAGGACATGTCTTATTTCCTTCTTATTTTGGAGGCTGTCACAGAGCTGAGGTGCTTGCGTGCTGCTGAAGCACTGCATCTCATCTATGTTCAAACTTTGAAAGAATTCCAAAATGTGTGAACTTAGTTTGTCTGCAAACTTCATTATTTTAAAAGTAAGGAAAATTAAGTATTTGGAATCTAAAAGGGAACACAGCTTTGACTTTCTTGGTGCATACTAGGAAAATTTTGATTGCTAAAGTTCAGGTTTTCTAGGTACCCTAATGCAGAAAAGTACCAGGGAACGTGTTTGGTTTTGCATTATTCCATGCCTGTAATGACCCATCTGAGTTTGCTCAGGCTGGCAAAATCTGGGCAGAGATGTGACAACCTTTGCTCTGAGACCTCCAAATGGCGGAAGACCCCGAGTGCTAGGGAGAAGGCTTAGGAATGTGATGTGGATGGGTTGGTTTTGGTCCTTGAGGACCGGGATGGCTGGAGCGAGCACTGCAGCCTGGAACAGCTTCTCCACCAGTTCTTTGCAAAGCCCAGGGTTCCCGAGCAGTGGCTGCTTGACAGAAAGTGTGTGATGAGACCAAGTGCATGGTCTTAACTCAAATCTTGCCTTTTGAATAGTAGTGGGCTGCTGTGCTTAATCATTCACTGGCGATGCGGTAATCTCAGGAGGCTTGTCCATCTTACTTAGAAGTGGCTTTAGCTCACAGATGACATTTGCACCGGGATGCGCTGGAAATGAGCTGGCACTGAGCTTAGAGGGAATCAGAAGTTCAGCTGGCTGAACCTTTCTGACCAGGAAGTCTGCTTGTCTGCCAGATAATCTCCGGATTGCACGGACCTGGCAAGGAGATGTGCCAGCGGAGGTGGGACAGATCAATGCTTGAGCCAGCCCAGCCTCTGCTCTGGTGTCTCTTAAGCTGCTTTTCTATTTCACAACATCATGCTGAGCTTCCCCGATGCCAATCCTAGGCTGAAGGGCCAGCTGGGAAGGGAAGTCCCTGTGCTTTCTTTTAAGTACATAATTGGTTTTCAGTTTGGGGCGTGTTTTTAATCAGCGCTGTGGTGGATCGTCCCCATGTGGAGAGTGGATCCCACACCTTCATTTCCTGCTCATTAGCAGGAGAGTACAAAGCCTTCGCAACAGTGTCTCTTGGAAGTCAGCGAGAGGTTTCCTATTGTCTGCAGCGGGAAGGACCGATGCCCTCAGGCCCTGCAGATTCTTCTGCTTTCCCTTCCAGAACAAGCCTGGAAAGCTGTCTGGGAGCTGAGCGATGGAGGAGCGCTCCTCCCTGCTGCCCATCCATCCTGCCTGTCTTCATCCCACATTTGGGAACTGCCTTTTCCTCCAAGTTGCTCTTGTTCCCATAAGCCAGACTTAAAAGAAAGAGCTCTCTGTCTCTCTGGCCGGGATCCTGATGGGATGTTGGCCGGGTGATGCTGTCGGAGAGGCGGCTTGCAGCCTGGTGCTGTGCCCCGGCCCCTCTGTGTGATGGGGCTCTGTCCGTAGGAACTGGTTGTGCATCTTTCTCACCTACCTGGTCTGCCAAGGTCCTGGCATTTACCCTAGATGTTGCCCACGATGAAGTGCCCGATGTCCCAGATGTTCTGGATTTTTGTGGTGTAATTCTAAAATACTTTGGTAACACTCAAAGGTTTTTGTTTGAAAACACTTGAAAGCTGCTGCAAGTACCGAGTTGTGTCGATGTTCACGTATGTTGTGTTATCTCTGAAGCGTTGTGGCTCAGCACTGTGGTGTACAAGTGTACAAAGCTGTCCTCCGAGAAGTTTATGATCTGTGTGCTGTGTTTTCTCGGGGAGCAGTAACAAGAGCTTTCTGCAGGAGAGGCAGAGAGCCTGCTGCAATGAGGAGTTTGGTGGTTTGGTAGGGCTCAGCTGTGCCAGCTCCAAGCCCAAAGCTGTCTCATCTCTTGAGCAGCCGTTGGATGCCTTTGCCATGTGCTACGGAGGGGAAATGCCACTTCCATCAGAGATTTACATAGGGACTCTGCCTGATTTCCCTGAATTTTGTACCTAATTAAATTCCAATTCTTGAGCCATCAAATTCCTCCAAAGACAACACTTTTCCCCCTTGGTACCTTCCACCCAAGGTACCTTCTTTTCTGCTCTCCAGATGTTTGATCTGCTGTGTGGCTGCTTTGCCTCAGTCTTTCTCTTTTTTTT
>VXBL01002507.1:734491-757781 GCA_013400195.1 Aramus guarauna | reverse complement strand
TTTTTTTTTTTTGTCAGACAATAAATCATGTTTTGCTTTCTTCAGACATGTGGGGGAGATCCCAACAAGATTGATGACAGAGAAGGGTGGCTAATATTTCCCTGTACAGAGAACAGTTTTGTGCAGTGCAAAGCACGGAAGCGATGCAACTACTTTCTTGCGGGATGATGTGGGACAGTAAATCAGAGAGCTTGTTCTCATCTCACCACAATCTCTGAGGCTGCAGCGTGGGAAGGAGGTCACATCTGCCTTTGGAGCAGGGTGCTGGAGGAAAGGGAGATGCTGTTGGTGTAGGTGTTCTCCCCAAACCATGCCATCCTCCCACTGCCCACGCCAGCTCCCCTGCGTGTAGCCCAGAGGCTGGGGCAGGGCTTTGGTAGAGCAACAATCAGGTGCTGTTAAGGATGGGGTTGCCAGATGTGTTTTGGAGAGAGGGTACGCTGTGCTGTGTGGGATGTTGGCAAATACTGACTGCAGGGAGCGTCTGAAAGGGTGGACAATGATTTAAAGCAATGCAAAAAAAAAAAAAAAGGAATTTTTTTTTTTTTTTTAATAAGCTGTGTTTGTGTCCATCTTCGTGCCGAGTCTGTGCTCAGCCTGCTGCAGCTGGAGGCAGCCAGCGAGGTGTCCTGCGGTGCAGGTAGCGCTTGGACCTCTGCTGACACAGAAATACCAGCTATATTCCGTTCCCCTCTGCTTCAGCAGGCAAGCGCTGGCAGTTCCCAGCTGCCCATCCCGTTCCTCAGACGGGCTCTGGTGGTCCCTGCTTGGAAGGAAAGAATAACTTCACATGAAGGCTGTACTGCTCTTGCTCTCGTCCGTCCGGCTGGAAGCAGGACAGTAGGCGATTCCCATCCCCCTGGCCCTGCCGCCCCGCTCCCCCTTCTCCCCCGCAGCCCTGCCTTGCCCTTTTGTGGAGATTTATAGAGCCGAGTGGGCTGAGAACAAATGAGCAGACATTAAGGCGATGTGTTCTGCATACTAATGACAAGATACTGCTTCTGCACCTCGGGGCAATACTGGGTCAGGCCAGTTTAGCTGTAAACTTTATTTATGTGCTTATTACATCGCAGCTGCAGTTTGCCGGCCCGGGCCGAGGGTTTAGGGATGTGTCCGGCAATAAATTTTGTTTGTTTATTTGAAATAAGATGCCCCTTCCCTCCAACCCTTCCTCTCTTCCCTTCTTGGGGGGGGGGGGAAATCCCTTCTTTGCCATCACAGATTTGTGAGCAGAGCGGGGAAGGTGGGATGAAGATCAAGGAAGGAGAGGTGATGAACGAACTTCATGGGGAGCAGTTGGATTTATTTAATTAAGCCTTGCTGGTGTAAGGAAGATTTTACCCTGCTCTGCAGGTAGCAGTGGGCAGAGGAGAGGAAGGGTCTTTTCATCAAAGCTCTGGGAGACCAGGAATCCATTCCTGGCTCTGCCACTGAACCCTCTGGCCAGGCACGGTCAAGTCCCTTTGCCTCCAGCCCCACCTGGTACCCAGGGCTCAGACACCCTTTTTTTGCCCATCTCATTTGTACCAGGGATGGGCTCTGGTACAAGCCGTGGGGAGGTGGGGTTGTTTTGGGAGAGGACTTGCTCTGTACTCCCAAGATCAGTGGAGAGATGGGTGGTGATTTATGCCCACAGCAAAGATGTTCTAAAACATCCTATTTTTATGGTATCCCCTCCGGCCTCCAGCCTGTTTCCTCCTCGTGTTACATCTTGTCTCTTGGGTTTATAAGCGCTCTGGGGGCAGGGATTGTCGTTCTCTCTTGTCCTAGCTCCAAGCTGTTTTCTGCCTTGCTCCATCATTCAAAGCAGTAAAAAGCAGGGAGGACACGATGAGTTTGGAGCAGGAGCTTTGCCCACTCCTGCTCTCGTGCAGAGAAGGTAGGAAAGGCTGAGCAGAGCAGAATTCGTTCCTGTGCATTTTTCAGATCCCCAGCCTGGCTGAGGGTTGCTGTGATATAAATGAAGGATGCCCTCTCTGGGCTGGTGCTGGGACTTGTAAGTGGTGAGCCCTTCTGAGGATAAGGTGTTATTGCCCTCATCAGCCCTGATAGCCGGGGCTGGGCAGGGCTGGATGTGGTCACCTGGAGCTGGGGAATGGCTGCATCAGGGCTGGAAGTGAACTGGGCCAAGGCACAACTGCTGGCAGGGCTAAGTGGGGAGCTGGGGTGGAAGAGGCTTTGTAGACCCCATCACCTCTCTGGTGAATCCACCTCCAACATCTCCATATTGGTGCCCAGCTCCAGGATGTGGCTCTGATGTTATCTGCTGTCAGATAAGCCTGGCTGGGCAAAAATTCAGTCTGGCAAGCAGGCAAGGACTCTCTGTACCTCTGTGTTGACAGAGATTTCAACAATAGCCATGTTGAGCGTACAGCCCAGCTCATTTCTCATCCGTGAGTGAGGGTCAGAGAGAGTTTAGGTTGTGGTAGAGCATCATGTGCCTTGTAGGGGACCAAAAACTCCTGCCTGAAAAAAAAACCCAAACCAAACAACAACAGGCCACCTAAACACTCCCAAGCCTTCTCCTTTCTGTTCCCTGGACAGAAACCTCCATCCCTACCAAACCTTCCCCAGGGTAAGCTGTCCCAGCACCACCGCTCCCCGTTGCCATGCGGTAGACTTGAGCTGTAATTGGGGTGGACTTGATTTCCCAGGCCCTCTCTCCTGGCAGGGGCTCCAGATGTCCCCGAGGTGATGGACCAGGGCTGGGGTGAGGCAGAACGGAGGCAGCGGGAGGAGGGCCTGGCTGCCGCAGGATGTGTCCGGGGGCCCTGGCAGGAGCGCTGCTGGAGCAGGCTCTCCTGGCTTGCAGCCTGCTCTCTCAGCCGGAGGTAACAGGCCAGCCGCAAATGCCGAAGAGGAGATCAACGGGGGGTGGAGGAGGGATGAAAGAAAACAACCTTCAAAAGAACATGCCCTGCTTTTTTTTTTTTTTTTTTTTTTTTTTTTTTTTTTTTTTATTGAGGGGAAAGGTACTGGACTGGTGAGGACTTCTAATGAGCCTTCCTCTGGGAAAGTCCTTCTTTTGCATTGAATCCAGAACTGCCCTTGCTTGATAAAAATATGTATGTGTGGATGTTTGTATGGTGTTACATATTGCTTTGTTGTTCCTGCTCATTCCAACACCAGAAGACTTGGCAGCTCGTAGGCATGTTGTCCGAACCAGTCTCTGGAGGGTTGTCTCCCCCCTTCATTCCCAGCTTGCTCCTCTCCACCATTTCTCTAACAGAAAATAATTTTGCAGCTGAAGTTGGGGTTCTAGACATAGAAATGGGAAGGAATCCCTCCATGCTAAGAGTTTTCTGCATACATCATTTCAAGAGGTTGCCTGTTTTGGAGAGCGTTGTTGCATGTGCTATCCTATGGCTGGGCCTTGGGAGGGAGAGGACTGTCTAAGGAGGCATTGTCCTACTGCTGTGGTGTCCTGGAGTGAAGGTCAGTAGCATGACTATTGACTTAACTCAGAGATGATTCCTTTGCCATTTCTGCCATGAAATCTGAGATTTGATACCTTTTCAAAATGAGCTGTTGGGTGATCTCATGAATTTAATCTTTGCTGCTCTGCAATACCTAAAACTGGGAGGTTGGATGTCCAGGGTCCCTGTCCTGTGCCTGACTACCTTCACAAGTGCAAAGAGCTCCATTTCTCCTGCAGCCTGTCATTTACAAGTCTTCCCCACTGACTTAGAGATTGGGCAGGATTTGTGTGTAGCAAGCCCTGGATGTGCCCCTTATTTTTATATCCCCTGTTTGCTCTTAGATTCTCTGCAAATCCATTACTTCTCTAAGTGTTCCCAGAACTCAGGGTGTTTTGGAGGTCTCTGGAGGGCTGTTTTACCACTTGTGAACTCTATGTGTAGACTCAAGCCCCGTGCAAGAAATGGCCTGGTGACTTTATCGATGAGAACTCATCCCTACAGTGCCGTTGAGACCGGCTGGCTCCCCACTTAAACCCATGGGTGACCCTGCTTGTGGGAAGGAGGAATGAAGAAGAGGAGGAGCCCTGACAGGGCAGCTCAGGGCAGGATTACAGTACCAAGGACCCATGGCATGCTGATGGATGAGGTTGGGATGGGGAAATGGTGGTGGGATGGGACTCCTGATTTCTGCAGACGAAGCCCAAGGAGGAGACCCCTGCTCTCTAGTTGCCCTTGTTAGAGGTTTCAAAAGCTCTAATTGGGGTTTTCAGTTTGCCTCTCCCAGTGCTCAGCCCAGGGCTTTGGCTCAGAGCCTCTCGTCAGCTCATGTTCTGAGCATGAAGCCATGTTTCCAGGTGAAACCTTACCCCGGAGGAGGCTCTTGTGCTCCCCTCCCTCCTTGGCCAGCCGAAGGTTTGTGCTTTCGGAGCGGATGTAGGAGTTTCCTCCTCATGGCCTTCAGGTAACTTGCCCACCTGCGGCCTCTGAATCAAACTCAAACTTGTTTTTGCAAGAGCAATTGCGGAACTAGGCTGGGTTTGCAGGAACACCGCTTTCCACCAAATCCCCCCCTTTGAGGAAACCTCCCAGCACCCCCCTCCCCGGGAAGCCCCAGGGGCTGTGCTGTGATGGGGATGACTGAGCATGGATTAACCCTTCCAGCTTTGTTTGTCCAGCAAGTTTAGGCATCCATCCAGGTCCACAGCCAAGACATCTGGTGCAAGGGTGCTGTGACTGTGCTTGTTACCAGCTCTGCACCCCTGGTCTTCGGGGTGCAAACCGGGAGGGGGCCGTGACACCAGGGTTAACGTATTTTTGGAGAGGGAAGTTTTCTGCTTTGTTGTTGGATACAGCCTCTCAGCCCCACTGAAGGGAGCTTTTAGCATGCAAATGCACTTTGCCTCATGCTTTTTAATGTTTTACTTCTCGTAATTGCCGAGACCGGTTGTAATTTTTGAACGTGGCCGGGTTTCCAAAAGCAGCTTCCCCTTGAAAGTGGTTCCTGTTGCTGGTGAGATTTGATTTCTGCCCCCTCCCTTTTTTGGTCTATCAAGTTGAAGCACGCAAACGAGTCACCCTGGCTAGTGTTAGTGCTGGAAAGTCCTGAGGTGTGATCATGAAAAATAACATGTGTTAACCTTTGAGTGTTGTTGTATTATATTTTGTTGTTGTGCTTCTAGTACAACTTTGCTGGGAAACAATAAACATTTTGGGCCAGAACAGATCATCAGCTGCGTAAGCCGCTGGAGCTGGTCCAGCGGAGCTGCACGGCTTTGCTCTCGGCAGAGGCTCCTGCCCCTCCAGCCGCCCGGGCGCCCGTTGGACGTGACATGTCTTCATGACACTCTTTGTAGAGATGAGCTTTCCAGAACTCCAGCTCTTAACCCTGAGCCTGGATTGCAACACCACAGCTCTCCCCAAAATTGGAAAAATATCGGTGCAAGCTGTCAAGATGTTATCATGGTCGTTGCACAATATGCTATTCCATAGAGGGCTTTCCTGGGGAAGTGGGGTTTGAGATGTGCTGTCCGTCCATCCATCCGTCTCACTGTCAAGAACCAAGTCTTTCTGCATAGTGTCAACAAAATTTGCTGGTGTGTCAGAGGTATAAAATACATCAAATTCCAGCAAGTTTTGTGTAGACAGATGAGGACAGAAGAGAAGGTCCTGTTTGAACTCTTGCTGAAGGGAAGAGTGCAACCTTATTTCAGCTCAAGCCTACTGGGCATCAGAGAATCTAAGTGTGGTGTACCATACTGCAGAAAGCCAATCTTCATGGGTTCCCCTGCTCTCACTTTCTGCTTTCTCCCTGAAATCTTTGGCTCCAGAGCATTGAGAGTCTCAGCTTTCATAAAAACTCAAGCTCTGACTCTCAAAGTTAGAGAGAAGCATGAAAATGTGACTCTCAGAGGACCTGAAGCTTGCAAAACTCAGCAACGCTTGCAGGAAATTTGGCTCAAATTTGGTCTCTGGCAGTCAGGCGAGATAGACATGGTGTCAGAGTTTGTTAGGAAATTTGCACTTGAGTGTTATGCTGATGGATAATTTGTCTGTTGTTGGTCTATATGAGCTTGTGACAGGACAGGCACCGTGAAAAGCGAGTCACATCTGAGAGTGCTGTGCAGGGCAGGTGAAATTTCTCTGTTAATTGAAATGTGCCCTTTCTCGGTTGTTTCAAGCTCCTGGCAGAGAGGCTGAGGGTCCTCCAGCCCCTTCCCCAAGATGCATTTTGCAAACAGAGAGAAGACGAAGGCGCCTGCCCCAAGGAGCACGTGGTCCGTGCAGGTGGGGAAGGGAAAGAGGCACAGGGAGGTGAAGGGACATGTTTGCGGCCATGATGCTGCTCCATGGGAGAACTGGGATGAGAAGTCAGGTCACCGGTGCTCCAACTGCTGAACTCCCCGGGATGCCGTGCAGGCTGGCGAGGGGCCGGGATTGTAGGTGCCTGCACTCTCGACTGTATTACCAATTTCCTCCTCTTTACAGTTACTGGCTGCGCCATCTCGACGCTGACCTTGTTCTTGTTTAACTTGGCTTTCACTGCGGCTGCTGCGTGTTCCTGAGTGACGGATTTTTACCTTCGTGCCAGTGGGTTTGGGGGAAAGGACATAGCTTCACTAACTTGTTTAGGTTGTGGGTCTCTTTTCTAAGGCCCTGAGAAAAAATATCCCAGAGTGCTCTCATCCTATAAAATATATCCCTTCAGATATTTTCTGTCCGTATCGTATTAGTGAGCCAGCGCTAAATAAACTGGGATTCCGTACAAGGGCAGCATGGGTCCTGACTTCTCTTTCTTAGTGTGAGCATTTAGCCGAGACACCCAAATGAGTGGTTTTCCTTTTTGCTGGTGGGCGCTTCCAAGGCAGTGCAGTCCTGAGTGGTCTGGGATCCGTTTGGAGCTGCTGGTCTCCGAGGGATGACGCTCCTCCAGGTGAGACACCATCGTTATGTGCCTGAAGCTACGAGGGATGGTAGGGGTTGGTCTTCTAGCAAGGCGAAGGTTAGGAAGACTGTGAGCCTATGGATGCTGGTGCTCGTATGGGGGTCCCGAAGGGTGACACCCGTTGCACTGACCACAGCACCTGCCCTTTGCTGGGAAAGCTGCTTGCTGCAGAGACAGCCCCAGCACGTGTGCGACCAGAGCCAGGCACCCTGCCTGCGCGAGTGCCGATCTGAGCCCAGTTCTTCGGTGCAGCATGCGACAGGAGGGGGATGAAGGAAGAAGAATAGCTCTATCTGCTGGGCAAGCCGCTAGGGATGGCGCTGGAGAGGATGAAAGGGGAGAGCTGCCATCGCAGCGGTGATCACAGCAGCTCGAGCGGCTGCGTGGGCAGCTGGGTCACACGGGCAGCGACTTGGACCCGCAGGATGCTTCCTCCCACCCTGGTCCTTTTTGAATTGCAGTTTCCAGCTCAGTGGAAGTGGGGGCAGAGAAAGCCCCAGTGAGGCTGAGCTGGCCACAAACAAAGCGCTTAAAAAGATAAAGGGTGAAAATCGCTTTTTGGTCTCCCGTCGCCTTGTCCAAATTCACCACGAGTGCGTGGTGGATGGTGGTGGCCCGAGTCCTCAGTGAAGAGGGACAGGGCATCCTCCCAGCGCTCGGGCAGCAGTGACCACGCTGGGCGGTTGAGCCACCAGCATTTCAGATCTAATGGCCACCGAGCCCATTGTGGTGGCCCCAGGCATCGCTCCACGCTGGAGTGATCGTGCTTTGCAGGAAGGTCCCTGCGGAGCCCAGGTGCCTCCCCGCCACCTCCGCCTCTCCCCGGGCGTTTTAACTTGTTTCCTTTCGGCGGAGGAAACATGACTTTTCCCATTGATGGAATTCAGCCCCGACAATGCCGAGTGACACAATTTCCCACTCTGAGCATGCCATCGTGCCGCAGCCGATGCTGCGATGCTGGGTAGCCCTTTTTGGAGCCATCTGCATGACAATGCGGCGTTCTGTGCTACCATTAGCTGCCCTTTTGCTATTAGTACCTAATGAAAATGTAACCATATTTAACCCCCCACAGTCCGAGATTAGCGAGAAAGGGGCCTAAGTGGATTTAATTCTTTTGTATGGTGAGCATCAAACTCTCCATTTTGATTGCTCTGTCCCCTCTTCCCCTCTCCAGCGGGAGAGGGAGGCAGGAAAGCTGTGTAAGGCTAACTCTATCCTCTCAGCTGTCCCCGGCACAATGGGCAAAGTATCTTTTGTGGCATTAACGGCTTTGGCTGGGGGCTGGGGGGAGCCGGGGAGGAGAACAATGTGTGAGAAGCTGAGACTGTGGGTTTCCCACACGGCCCAATATGTCTCCCCGCACCCCCCTCTGGGACAAGCAGACCTGCAGCAGCCCAGCCCACNTCTCGAGAGATGAAAATCCTTTCCTGGCGTGAAAGGAGAGGCGTGCCTTAAATCCCCTCCCTCGGACGGACGGGGCATGTCATATGACGGCCAAATCCACCGGATTAGTGTGTGTGTGTCTGCGTGCGTGTCCTGCTGGGGGCTGGAGGCGGGGGGCGGGATGCCCGATATCTATATTCCTTCCCTTCCCCCTCTCTCCATATTGATTTCTGCCAGGATATTTATTCATTGCACCTGCTGGCTGCTGGCCTCCCGCTGCCCGCCGGCCTTTCGCTGCGGTTTTGAAGATCCAACCTTGGGGCAGGGGAGCAAAGTACATTCTTGACCCTTTTCCCGTCTCCCATCCCCCTCCGTTTTTCCCAAATCTGAAGCGGGGAGGGGCGGTGGAAAAAGGAGCTGTCGCGGTGGCTCTGTGCAATGGCAGGATCTTTGCGTGGAGGTGGGATCTCCCCAAGGATGGGCGATGTGACTCGGGTCAGGGGATGGGCTTGGGTCTGGGTTGATGGCACAGTCTACGGGCAGATGTGGGCTTTGGGCTGGTCGGCTTGCCCTGCTCTGCCCAGAGACTCCACAGGACCAGGAATACAGCCTGGCCCCCAACCCCACCTTGGTGGAGACCCCCGCGTGCCCCAGCCGGTCGCGGCTCCAGACAAGTCGGGCGCGGAGGAAGGACGGTCCCGTCATGTTTGTCATTGCTTGTGGGAACCCTGATGTTACGGATTTCTGCCTGTGGGAAGGAACCACGTACAGGGTCACCTCCTCCTTCCACATGGGAAGAATTGAGGCAGAAAGCTCTTAATTGACAAAGCCAATGTCATGAGCGAAGTCGGATTTGGAGCCAAGAATAGCATTTACTACCATTTAAATCCTGCCTCTGTGTTTTTAATGTCCCAAACTCACAACTGTCTTGGTTTGCCTTCAGGTTTTTTGACTCGTGCTGCGTCATTTTGTGCTGGAATTCCTGCTTTTTCCAAGAAAACAGTTTTTACAGACCCCACCAGCCAAACCAATGTCTCCCTCCTGCCTGTGACGTGAGAACGTGCGCGCTCATAGAGGCAGTCTGCCTCCGTTGAGATGAATTTAGCAACCGGGTCTGCAGCCTCCCATCTGTTTCTGTGTGCACAAAGTCTTGCTTAGGAGGAAAGAAAAACTTCTGTGGGACAAGCACCGGGATGAGGGTGCAGGTGATGCTCTGGGTCAGTATGGAGGGGGTCTAACAAGTGTCAGCACCCCTGTAACAAAGGGGCAATGGTACAACAGCCCAGGGCTGAGTGAGGTGACCTGTCCTTGCAGTCTTGCTGCAGGTGAGGTTTGCTATACATGTGCATAAGTTTGGTAGGGTGTGGAAAGCACCTTATTTCTAAAGAAACATCGATCTGCTTGCAGCAGCCAGCCCGCTGGTCCATGCCGACCCTGGCTGGCAGTGCTGGGCACGGTGTGCCTGGCCATCCCTGGGGACAGTGAGCGAGCTGGTGGGGACGGGCTGGGGGCACAGGTCTGGAGGCAGATGGCCATCTCTACCATGGTCAGCAGCTGAGGGGAGGCTGGTGGGGACGATGGTCCAGCCATTGGCCTGGGCGGCTGTGCGGGAGGGATGCCAGAAAGCAGCGCAGTCTGGGATTGCCTCCTCCAGCGGCCTCGCTGCATTGCCCCAAGGTGGGCACCACGGGGCACAGGGCCGATAGCTCCTGGGGCAAGAGGTCCCCAGCGAGGAGATGCGCAATCCTGGTGATTTCAGAGATGCCTCAACTGGAGGGTGAGCAGGGATGGAGAGCCAGGCCCTGGAGGGGCAGGTGATGTGCCCACCGCCTTTGGACCAGGGATGCTGTGGTCCTCAGCGGGACATAGAGGTGAAGTGCTGCAGGGCCCCGACCGGAGGAGAAGTGTGCGAGGGGGTGGGGAGGGGCGGCGGGGGACGGAGGAGGCTGCTGCTTGTGTGAATGTGCCCCCGCTCATTGTTCCGGGGCTTTATTCTCCGGGCTTCGATGGGACTGATTTAGAAATCCTAATCAGGGAGCAGTCTCTGCGCCTCCCGAGTGTGACACAACTCGAGCTGCTCCGGGGCGCCTTTGTTCCCTAATGACAGCTGACTTCATGCAGCAGTGGGAACAGTTTGAGCATAACTCCACACCGCCGGGGCTGGCAGCTGCAGCCTTAACTCTTTCTTGCCCACCTGCACGGCACAGCGGGACAGGGGTGGGGAGGGGGGGGCCTGGGAGGAAGCGTTGCCCAAACGCACGTAGCCCGTGCAGGGATGCTTGGCTTTACCTCTGGCACATCTTCTGGAGAGAATAAAGCTGCAGATGTAGAATTTTGTTGGAGGCAGTGGGGGTAAGAAGCAAAGTCATTTTCCAGGGGCTATTTTGAGCGTCTGCTGCAGGTATTCATAGGGAAACAACTCAATCCCACCGCAGGGCAATGTTTGCTGCTGCCTTGGAGGAGGGAGGCTGAATTTCAGAAAGTATATGTCCAGTTTTGTTGATGCTTTGAGCGTTAGAGAATGTCTGCAGCCTTAGGTGAGCGTGAAGTGCTTCCACGCTGGCTGCGGGGCATTTACATCACTTGCATTGAAAGTAAAAGGCATTGAGTCACTCCAAGATGTTCCCGGAAGAGATTTCTGGCTCTGCCAGCAAAGAGCTGGAGAGCAATTGTCATTCTCTCTCTCTTGGCCTCTGTTTCTTCCTTGGCAAAGCGGGGCTCGTGATACAACGTCCGGGACAGAGCTGTGTTACTTAGCATTGGAAATGTGCTTGGTGATGCTTGCTGGGCCAGTGCTAGCAACAGTTAAACCCTTTTCCCCTCTCTGTTTGTTGTCAAACCACTGCTCTGACCTGGGAAAATACTTCTGGAAAATTACCCTTATTAAAGGGGGGGGGGGGAGACCCGGGAGTGGCAGAGCTGGCTGGGCCTGATGGGTTGCAGTCCTCTCCCCTGCACTGCGGCTTGGTGCTCACGCAGGCTGGGTGAGCCCACGGCAGCTCTGCCCTGGGCAGCTCCGGCGGGTGCAATTACCAGATGGGTCTATACTGGTTTCCCAGCACCTGTGTCCCCTCTGCTGTCCCCGAACCACGGCCGCCCATGCTTGGCCAGGGTCTCCCTGACGACAGGGCCACGGGATGCTGTGCAGTCCATTTGTCACCAATTGTCACTGTTTTGTTCTGCCTTGTATGCGCACTCGATTGTGTCACGGGGGAGGTGAGGAGGAGCAATCAGGCCTTGTCTAATGGGCTGCGGTCTCCCGCTGCGGGGGAAAAGCAGAGGGTCTGCCTGTGGAGGGAAGGGGAAAGGGAAAGGCAGGCACTGCTGCTGCGCCTGCCGGGAGCATCCCAGGAACCAACGGATGGCTCCTGCCACGGCTGCGGGACAGGCAAAGATCTTTGCGTCAATTGGGTGAGAACTTAGGACAAGGATGGATTTTTGCAGTGTGGCTGTATCTCTGCAAAGCAGAGGGGTGAAGGAGGTGTCAGCCCTTCTTCTCCTTGTAGTGTTGGCAGGGCAGTCCAATGCCCCCAGCATCTTCCACGGCTACGTTTGCTCCCTGCCGTGCTTGTGCATGGCTGGGGGATGGGGTTTATTCTCACCGGGTCCCTCCTAATCCAAAGGGAGGTGGGTGTCCTGCGGGACAAGCCCACCCCAGGGTACCCCTGACCAGTAAGGTTTGGGAGCTGCAATGCCCCCGCAGGGGGTGTGTGTGTCCCGCCTCCCAGGTGAGACTGCCGTAGGCTTCAAGCTGAAGATGGTTTAACACCTCATGCAGACCCCAGCTTCTGAGCAATTCTTATTTCCCACAAGCGTGTTGCTGAAAGGCACCTGATGTATTATGGATTTTGGTCTTCCTCTGTTAGCATATGTCAGTTTTTGGCTGAAGATGTTACCTTGTACTAAACTTTTTGGGTTTTTTTTTCTTTTTTTTTTTCTCTGCCCCATCATCCTCAACTTTCCCAAAGCAGCATGATTCATCTCTCCCTGCTTCTTGGCTCCATTAGCCTGCTTTTTTAATTTTTCAGTCTTCCAACTTCAAGAGCCACCAGGACTAGCTCAAAGTAGAGCCGTAGCCAGCTCTGAGCCTCAGCACCCACATTCAGGTTTTTCTGTAAACCCCTAATTCAGACTAGGCTGGCCAAAACGTTTATGGGAATTTAGGGAAGCTGTTCAGCATAGGAGGTTGGGAAAACTTGAGCAGTCAACCCCAAACCAGGCAAGCTGAGACGGTTCCAGTTTGGCTTCCAGACCTGGAGCTCAGCATGAAATACCGCAGAGGGAAGGGAAAAGAGGGTGTCCTTGGCAAAGCGTCAGTGGAGGCAACTGAAACTGCCGAGCTTTTCCAGCACACGGTATTTGGCAGGTTTCTTTCCTTACTCCCTGGTGGTCATCGGTCCACTTCTCCAAACCACTGCATGGTTCAGCTCACTGGGCTGTACAGGTCAGGGGAGACTTGGGGGATGACGGTATGGTGGTACTATGGATCCCTGGGTTGCTTTTTGGTGTTTTTTTTGGGTGTTGTGCCTGTTGCCCACCCAGACTTTGCCATCTCTGAGCCTGGCAGGAAGCTGCTGCTTGAATGGGCCCTTCATGGTGGTTGGATCCAGCTGAAATGTGGCCAGGAGAGCAGGTTCTGGCCTGGAAAATCCATGCTAGTGCCATTGATGGAGGAGAAGATATGTAGGGAAGAGCAGGAGAATATGGTAAGGTTGGCTGCAGGACTGAGGGGAGGCTTGTGAGATTTTCAGTGATCCCTCTATCCTCACCACCCACCACCACCATGCTACCTCCTGGTGAAGACCAGGCAGAATTTTGAGAGAGGACCATGGGGTAGTCCCTCATCCGCAAAGCTGGTGAGGTCCCTGTTCCGGGGAAGGGCACAAAGGTCCAGGAGCTTCTGCAGAAAATGAGTATTTTCTCTTTCATGTTGTAACTGCACAATGCAGCAAAGCACGGAAGGGAAGGACTTCCAAGGAGGGAGCTTGGTTAAAGAGGATCCCAAACAAACAACTGAATTTCTTCAGTCTTGGACTTTTCCCTAAAGGAACTGGAATGAAGTTGCTGCCCACCGTGCTGTGGAGCAGAGGTGGGCTTCTGCTTGGCTGCAGCACAGCGTCTGGAGGCAGCTGCTGTTGCACCATCGGGAAGAGGTTTTCAAGCGGTTGGCTCTTGCCTTCGAGGGGGCTGTATCACCTTGCTACTGGTTTGCAGCGAGAGTCCCCCCCATCCATCCTTCTTGCCAATGCACCCACCTCATCCTCGCACCCCAAAACTCACCCCTGCACGGCAAGGCTTTTCCTTCAAAGCACAAACCACAGACCCTGGTGCGTGCATCACCTCTGGCCAGTTGCTTCTAGCATTTATTTCTCGCAGGGGAGGGCACGGGGAGCTGCTTCCTTCCTCCGCCTGGCCGCTTGCTGTGGTGGAAGGGGAAAGAGCACGTAAGGGCTCTGCCCTGGGGGGAGTTTTATCTCCCTTTTGGTCTGGGGTGAGCAAGGTGTGGGGCAGGAGATAACCAGGCTCCATCACTCCTTGATATCCAAGTCATGGCTGAATGGGAGCAGTTCAGAACGTAGAAAGTTGAGCTGAAAGGTGTCATTAAGTGCATCGGTGTCTCCAGGGTGCCCAAAAGGTGAGTTACACCACGTGTGTTTATTAATCACATACTTTAGGGTGTCTTCTGATCGCTCAGGAGCGAAGGACCCTTTCCTCCCCAACGCTTTGTCCTGTGGCATATCGCAAATGTGACTTGGAGCCTTTTTCCTTAATGTTTTGGACAGTTTGGGGACCCTGTGGATTGGAGACACAACCATTGCATCTATTTGGTCCCCAGTGGCTCACTCAGCACCCTGGGGCTGGTTCAGGGGATCTCGGTGCAGAGGGTGGTCGTGGGGCTGGGGGTGCTGCAGGACTATGAGGGTGCAGTGGGAGAAGGGAAAATGGAGTTTGGCTATGATTAAGTTCAAAAGGGAGCAAATAGGATTTATATGGGCTGGGTTTTTTAATTTGAATGAAGGAAACAATGCTGATGGTGAGCAGTGCCAGCCTGGCAACCCAGGCTGAAATTTATAGCAGGCAGCTCTTCTTTCTCAGCCCTGTTTTCCTCCAGGTGCAGTACTGGGAAACTTGCTTTCTACTTGAGCCAAGCTACTCCCGTCCCACTGCTGCCAGCCCTGGTTCGGGCTGCCTGGGCTCATCGTTGCTTTTCAGGATCTCGAAAAGCCCTGGGTGATACCTGTCCCATAGCCGTGATGGTTCTCTGTCCCTTTGGGCTTTCTGTTTCTGCCAAAGACGGCTGTTTCTCAAATTGCTCCTCAATCCATGGGCGAATCTGTTCTTGCAATACCTTGTCTGCGAGAGGAAGTGTCAGAGATGATGCAAATGGTTTTTGTCAAAATATTTTTGGAGGGAATAAAAATAGCTCTTGGACCAAAATCTATTTCTGTTCCCGGGAAGGAGTGCTTGTTACGACTGTTTTCTACAGATGCTGTCAGAGCAGGGCTGGAAACTGGAAGTGCTTGGTTACGCCTTGCTTTTCAGATGAAAATCAGTTGGTTTCCCACAATGGCAGAAAAAGCGTGGGGAAGAAGGGGCTGGTTTCTCCGTGCTAACGCGTCTCCCTCGATGGAGCTGAGTCTCTGCCTCATTAACTGGCCAACCTCCTCCCTCACTCCCCAGGCGGAAAACTTAAACTGGTTTGTTTTCAAAATTGCTTTTGCAAAGGTAATGGAAAAACATCCATCTGTAATTGTCCCAGTCCTGTAGATAGAGGTGATAGTGCGCAGATCGTATGTGCACGCAGGATGTCTGTGCAGGCCAAGCAGTGGTTGCCCAGCCCCAGGGCAGAGGATGCCCTTCCTGTGCCGCAGGGCTGGTACTGCGAAATTGGGGGCTGAAACTACCTCCTTCTGTGAAGCCCTGGAGCTGTTGATAAAAATGTAATTTGACGGGGTCTTTTTAGCCCTTTTTAATTTGTTTTTTCCTGATATTTTGTCTTTTTTTTTTTTTCTCCTTTTTCCCTTTTGAGGGTTGGGTTATTTTTTTTTTATTCTGGCTCGGCAGTGTGTTCCCACAGACAGGCTCAGGGTGCGTCCCCCAGCTCCCTTGTTGCAGGCAGAGGGGCAGCAGCCCCCAGCCCGGCTCTCCGGGACTCTGCGTACAGGGCGGTTGTGTCCTCCTGGGATGGGCATCAGGATATTGTCTCCTGGGGGACGTCAGGCACCGTCCTGGCAGTCACCTGCATGTCCTTAGGCTCACAGAAGGAGTTCTCAGTATGGCGTGATGCGGGGGAAGTTGAAGATCTATGTGACCATAGTCCCAGCTCTGCAGCACCTCGGGATGGGCGCGTGTCTGGTAGAGGCAAACAGGCAGCGCTGCCGATTTGGGAGAGCTGGACGAGTGGCTTCCAGTGCACGTAGCTCACTGGAGAAATGATGAGCAATGGCTGGCTTGGCCAGAGGTCTGAGGATGACTTTCATGCCACAAGTGTATTACCCTGAAATACATTTATCTTTGGGGCAGAATGCAGGTGGTTTTTGCTCATTGCAGAGTACCTTTGGATACGCAGTGAAGGAGGCGGTTATATTTGGGTTTGGGGAGCTCACGAGAGATGGATGCTTAAGTTACCCTGGGTTACAAGTACTAATATTTCCATCAATGCCATGGGGGGTTGCAGCTGGGGCAGAGGAAGGCTGTGGGGGTTTGATGCTGGAGGAGCTGGATTTGCATTTCCAGCTGTGGGAGCGCAAGCCCGGCTGATGGGGTTATGTGGAAGCGAGAGCCTGGCTCCGGAGCACACGGACGCTGCCGGGAAAGCCTTCTGTGCACGTGGCCTACGGGGATGACGGCAAAGAGGGGGTCCCGAAGGACGCGGGCTGCCAGCTTTGTGCAGCTGCTCTCCCGAGAGCCAGCTCCAGGAATCTGCATTTGCTTTGGCTGCACGCTTTGCGCAGAAATGGTGGTAATACAGTGCTCCGGGAGGAAGGAGGGGAGAGAGAGGAGAGGTCTTGTGCATTTCCAAACACGATAACGTGCCTTGTCCGCATGGAGCCGGAGCTTTCGGGCTGCCCTCCCGCAGGGCTGCAGCTCGGGTGCGTGACTGTGGAACATGGACCTTGGGGACCGTCCCTGAGCAAAAGGCTCGCAGGTTATTTTAATTGACCCGGTTGGAATTTTTTTTAACCAAAGCTTGATCCTTTCTTTCCTGAAACCTAACTAATTTTTGTGGAGAGAAGTTTGGATCTGAATTTTCTGGTTTTCAGCTGTGAAAATGGCTTCTCCTCCATCCTCCCCTGTGGTTTCCCTTTTGCATTTTCATTCCTTTTTTCTTTCTGTTGTCTCAGTAAAGGAGAAAATTAATAAAGGCAAAAGGGGAAAAGTAATCCCAAGAACTGAAAAAGCAAAAATCAAGAGGCTGAAAAGGTTTGAAAATTTTCATTTGGTTTCTTATTGAAAATGAGAAATACTCCTCCATTTGAGGAGCTGGCAGAGTTTGATTTCTGTCCAGAGCAACACTGACCTGTTGCTGCCTCTGGTTTTGCTCAACAATCTCGAATACTGAGCAGGGTTAAGTCATCCCTTTTAGCAGGAGTGGCTGGACGTAGTCTTGGAAAAAAAAGCTGTTCTTGTAAGTGGCTGTCTCTGCTGTTTCAGCTCCCCTGGAGACCTCTGGGGGGAAAAGCCTGTGGGATCAGGACCCCCACACCCCCCAGTCGTGCTGACCTCTCTCCACTGGTGATTCAGGGAAAGTGGGTGCAGCTTGGCTGAAGCAACACAGGCCTGGGATAAGTCCGGTCCAGGGAGTCTGCACATTGCCAAAGTCTTTAAACTGGGAATTGAACCCAGTTTGTCGCCTTGATTTCCAGTCTCCTGACTCCTCCACGGCATCATTCTTCCCTTGGAGACACCTTGGGCTTAGGCGATTGCTGACCACTCCAGCCGCTCTCCTTGTTCAGTGCTGGTCTCCAGGAGCAAGAAAGGAGCAGAAACGGTAAATGAAAACGGGAAAGCTTTTACTCCTCATTTTTTCAATGGTATTTTTATGTCTGGTGCCCTGTATGAGCAAAGAAAACGGTGGCCCATCTGTTTCTAGCACCATTAAAGGCATTTGACTGCATGTGGGCCTCAAAAATAAAATAAAAATAGGACCCTTCGGTCTGAAAATGTCAAACGCTCTTTCATCTTAGACAACCCCCAACCGGGACCATATCCTCCCAAAGCTGAGAAGCAGGAGTGGGTTCCCACCAGTGTTCATCCCGGCAAAGGCATCTGCCCCCTTCCCCTCCCCAATTTTTTTTTTTGCAAAAGAAGGAAGTTAGACACTTGAGGTTCAGGCTGGCTGGTGACCTCTCAGTGCCGCTCCCCTGGATCTCTTTGGCTTCTTTCCTCCGACTCAGCAGACTTCTTTGGGACTCAGGAGTGAAGAGGTTAAAGCCTCTTTAACAAGTGTTCAGAGGAGGGAAGTGTGTTTGACATGCTTTAGGACCAGACTGCAAGAGGGCTGCACCAGCAGGATACAATTAATGACTGGGAAGAGAAGATTGCTACAATATGGAGTTGCTTTCTCCTCACCCCTGTCTGTCTTGCCACTTGAAGCCGTAGTCTGCATTATGTCCCGCTGGGAGCCCACGCGGACTTACGGAGACCCATCTCCTCTAGGATGTACTGTAAAAAAAATCGGCATGGTGTTACCTCTGCTGATTTGGCAGCAGTGCACCCTCATGAAGTGTAGTTTGGGTGTAACTTCAGGCTTTGGAAACTTCTGCTAATTAAAAGAACATTTTAAAGGTTGCTCAAGATACCTGCATAAATACTTAGCCTTTTTGACATGAAAGCTCTTTTTATTTATCAGACTTGGAGATAGTGTAAGTCCTGCTGTGTTGGAAAAGGGAAGAAAAGGATTTTAATTTAGGAGAAAATGCTCATTATTTCCTTCAAAAAATCTTTGAAGTTTTGTGTACTTTTTTTTTTTTCCATCACATAGGGGTTGATGTTGATACAAGGTACTTTGGCGCATTCAGAGCAAGCGTAGGAGCGGGGGGCTGGATTGCTGCGTGGTGTCTGTGCAACCGCGCTGGCTTCTGGGAGAGAAACGGGGCCAGATGTGCAAACCTGCCCAAGTCCCGAAGGACGAGCAGGGGCTGCGTGCAATGACTTGCGGACAGGATTCCCTGCCAGGTGAGGCAGCTCCAGCCTTTCTCAGCAGAGGACCTGGGGAGGAGCGAAGGAAGGAAGGTGTTGGACATGATTGTGTTAGTGGAAGCGCTTGCGAGAGTGTGTTTCAAGTGTCTCTGCATCTGATCCGCAGAGGATGCGGGTCTCTTTCCCAAACCCAGGGCAGAGCCGTTTGGTAGCTCACCGTACTCATTCTGGAGGTGTTCAGTCCGTTATGTGGTTTATTGACTAAGGCGACAACCATGATGTTACCGTGATGTGATGCTCTTGCAGAAGAGTGG
This sequence comes from Aramus guarauna, assembly GCA_013400195.1. Lineage (NCBI taxonomy): Eukaryota > Metazoa > Chordata > Aves > Gruiformes > Aramidae > Aramus > Aramus guarauna. The sequence continues at coordinate 739,080 of VXBL01002507.1, read as the reverse complement.
GGATGCTTGTTGTCGTGCCATCCTCTCTTGCCACAATGGAAAACTATAAATCCAGAGACTCATTTCTGATTCTTTTCCTAGCCAAAATATGTAGATCTGTTGGGTGAAATGGCTCCTGGGGCCAGTGTTGGCTTGGTGGGACTGTTGGGCATGAAGACCCTTGAAGACAGCTATGTAGGCAGATATGTTTCTCCAACCTAATTTTTAAGTAGGAAGGGCATGTGAAGTGCTTCAAGTGTAAGAAAAATTCTTATAATTAAGATCTTCCCCCCCAATATTTGAAGCAGAACGTTTTAAGGGCTCATGAAGTTCAAAGGAGCTTTGTTTGTCCCTTCATACAATTTGCGTGTGTGTTTCCCTGCTGCTGGGTCCCTTCCAGGTCTCAAATGAGTCAAACCAGCCCTTGGACTATGGGACTGGTTTCAGCCAAGGACTCATGCAGGATGCGCATGTGCTCCAAGTGCCTGTGCTGCTATTCCCAGGCTGTTGGGCTTCTTACCTCATTCCTTGGTTTGGCCTCAATGGCTTCCTGCACCGCTGAATGGATGGGTCTGGGAAGCGTGACTGCAGCTGGGGAGGCACAGGCAGCTGCTCCTCCTGGATGCTCGTTTTTATTGGAAACAGCCCTTTGAGCAGGGGAAGTGTGTTGTCCTGCTTTGGGCACTCAGACCTTGGAAATTTAGGTCTAGCTGAGCCATGGCCACCCATTATGGCACCAGGTGACTTCTGCAGCTCCTCTGTGCTGCACCTCCCAGCCTGGGGAGGACAGTCCTTCCTCTTCCTCGCCCCTTGCCTGGCTGCCCACATTCCCGTGAGGTTGGGTGGCTCCTCTCCCTCCGTGTGGGGCTGGTATGCTGAGGGCCTGATCTGGGTAAGAATCCCTTGGTGCTACTGGTGGGGTATAAATAAGTGGAAAAACCACTTGGTCTCCCTGGAGATGTGCTTAGGGTAGGGTATTATTTTTTATTTTCTTTTTTGGCTAACCAGGCCTACACAACAGCTGTTGAGCAATCGTTCGTCCTCTAAAAACAAATAAGGAGCAAGTCTGGTGGCCAAATGTTGCAGGCGCGTTGTAATGACTGTTAGCAGATTGCATTTGCAGTGCGGGGCTGCTTAACAAAACAGCTGCTAGGTTTGCCTCCCCTTCTCCTGTGTAACATTAGTTGATAGCTGGTGTTGCTGAGCGGGGAGAGGGGGACTATCGCGGAGCAGGCTGGGATCCCCGTAGGACGACGCTTGCGGTACAAAGACATCGTGTTGGCCATAGTGCTCTTTTAGCATTAAAGGTTTGAGGTTTTGTGTCCCATGAGCCGGAAGCTGCTTTTCTCCCACTTCATCTTCGTGCAGCTCGATGGCTCCTGGGGTTTCTGCATCTGGCTGGGAGAGGGACATGGTGAGTGGCAGTGAAATGTCTGCATCCCATCCCAGTCCTTGTGCTGGAGATGGCAGAGGGACAGCCTGTGCTGCGTCGCGTCTCCTCCTCCTCCTCACCTGCCTGTGAGCATGGCTCTGAGCTTCAGCTACTGACCCCCCTAAAGAGCTTCCCAGGTGAAAATCAGACAAAGGTTGAGCATTGCTTACCACTTGTATGAAGCAATAACTCTATTTGCTGGTTCACTCAAAAAAACAAACAAACAAAAAAAAAACCCACCAAAAAACCCCAACCAACAAAACCCCAAACCTTGAAAACTGAGCCTGGGTCCAGTTAAGGGTTCTTGGTGTAACACCTGACATCTGGATTGAGATGGAAAGTCTTTCCCAAGATAAGTCTGCTACATATGGTTATGAAAAAACCCTTAACCATTTTCCTCTGATTATTTTCATTATTGTTATTATTTACTGGCATTTTTTCAGCCTGGATAATGGAAAAAAGCTGACCTGATTTCACTGTTGCAATTTCTAGCCCACTGTGCTGTGTCGGTCCAGCGTACTAACAAGATGCTTCATGGGTTTGCAGATCTGCAGGAGATATAAGATCGGTAGTGAAAACAGTTTTTGCTGCTTAGATCTGCTGGAAGCATTTTTCAGTTGTGAAAACTGCTTGATTACAGTGTTTACATTTCTGCTTTTCAGTAAAAAAAAAAAAAAAAAAAAAAAAAAAAAAGAGTAAAATAATGAGGGAAATGACTGCAAGAGCCCCATGGGCAAGGTTGAGCTCCGAAAGTCCATTCCTCAGGAACGGACTTGTGTCCCCCCGAAGCATTTATTCCAGGATCTCAACACCTTCAGCTGCCAAAGTCCCTGTTCCTCCCTGGGGCGAGCAGAGGGTTTGCAGTGCTCCCACGTAGGTTTTGTAATGATATTTGGTTTGGTGCTTGCAAGGAGATCCATTAAAATTGCAGTCAGATTCACCTTCACGTAGGAGCGGTTCCTGATGGCCGGGGAAGCGGCACGTGAAGAAGTTTGGGATCAAACTGAGCTGGGATCCAGAAATCCGGCTTTCAGTCCCCACTCGGCGGCTGGGGTAAATCCCTTAAGCTCTCTAAGTCTGCGTTCTCCGCCTGTCGGACTTTCTCACACCCTTTATCCATTTTGCTCATTTAGGCTGGAAAATATCTAAGTTAAAAACTGCTCGATGTTTCCCATTTGTGCCTCCACTACCCCGCAGAGGAGAGCCCAGATTTCAGCCTGCTCATGCTGAATGTGCTGCTCATTAGCAGCACCCATCATCATCAGAGTCTACTGCAAAATACCCACAGATCCCATCGGTTTGGGTCCATCAAGCTGTTCCCTCTGCTGGGGTGTTGGAGCTTGTTACGCTGTCCTTCCTTGGCACCGTGGCCAAGCTGCCACATCGAGGACTTGACATCTTAGCTCCGCACCGGTCTTGGCTAAAAAATGATCGTATTTTCTTTGTGCTTTCTTGCACCGCGTGCTCCCAAAAACACATGCAAGACCTGAGCCAAAGCTTGCTGGAAAAACTGTGTGGTGGCTGAGCAGAATTTTTATTATTTCCCTTCTTTTGTGGTAGTTCTTGAGGCAAATTCAAGCTGAAACTTTAGAGGAGCTGATCAACAAACTTGTCTCTAGCTCTGGGGATATGTGGAACCGGCGTACGTCTGTGGGAGGGGATTTTTATAATAGTATTAATACTGATTACTTGCCTCAAAGCTTTGAGCTGAGATGGGACCCAGTATGCAAGAGACACAGAGACAGCATGGGGAAGGTGCCCATCTGTCCCCGCACATGGCCAAGAGCACACCACCATGTGTGGTATGGAGTGATGGGGATAACCTTCTCCTGTTCTCCTGCTCCAGAGACCCTGGGGATCTGTGTAAACATCACTAAAATAATACCAACACTTCACTAAAAAGAGTCTCCAGACCTGTATCTGAAAGATGATAATCTCATGTTCAGCGAGTTCCTCTCCCTCACCTAATGGGCTGGTCTTTCTCCAGTATCTTGGTGATACTCAGACACCGCTGAACCTGCCTGTCCCTCTAGAAAGATCAGTGTCCAGAGGAACCAGCCTCAATCTCCTGGTAGATATTCTTCTTCTGGATTGCAAGTTTCCCTCATAATAATGCTTTGCATGACCCTCTCACGTGATGCTAATTAGCACCAAGCCTGTCTCTGTATAAGCAGCATTATAGGTAATGATGATTGCAGCCGCTCACTCTCCTGGTGTAATTACTCAGCCCCCAGCAGCAATCCATTTTGGAGTGATTCGCAGCCAGGACCTTGTGCAGAGCAAGCTGTCTCACTTGTGAAAGGAGACATTATAAAAGCATGGTTTGACGCTGGGTGTTTGACTTGAGCAGTGGCTGGTCGTTTCCAGAGATGGGCTGGGAATGAGTCCGCCTTGCGTCACCCAGATATGAAGGGGGGTAATGGCATCGCTGGTGGTACCCAGAGCCAAGGGCTTGCTGGGGGAGGGGGTGGTGGCTCTTGAGTCCCAACCCGAGTGCCCGGTACCTGGAACGGGACCTCTGCAGCTCAGAGGCGTTGGCCTGAGCTCGGGTCAGTCCACTTAGATGTTTCCCTTCGAGTCTTGTGGCCTGTGTTCAAACAACTGATGCAGTCCTGTGTTTACATTGTCAAACAACACATCTCCGTCTCCAAACACTCGTCTTACGCAATCTGTGCTCTCCGTGTTTCCGCCCAGATCGGGAGCAGCTCTGCCAAGCCGTGACCTAATTACACCCAGGTCTTGACGATGGGGGAAGCTGAAGCGTGTCCGTGGAGTGGAGCTGGGGCTGTTTAACGCTTTCAGCGCTGCTTCCGCGTGGGCAGGGGTCCTGCGGCACAGGACCGCGCCGTGGAGACGTGATGCTCGCTGGCCTTGCTCTGGAGGGGTGGGTCGGAGGTGCAACGTTTTGTTGCTGCAGCCTTGCACTTAAGGATGGTATCACAGTGGCATTTAAGGTTTTGCTACTAATCTTACTATTGCAGTTTTGGTTGTGGATTTTTTTTTTTTCCTTTAAAATACTCCTTAGACTGTTGCTTGGTTTTTTTACAAACAATGATGTTAACAGCTCAGAGTTGTCCTTTTGTTGGTTGTCCAACTTTTGGCAAACTTTCAGCATGCTGTGATGAGAAGACCCTTAGCCTGGTGCCCGTCATTTCTAGGCTGGTATGATTTTTTTTTT
>VXBL01002507.1:702231-715104 GCA_013400195.1 Aramus guarauna | reverse complement strand
CCGCCCCTGCTGGGGCCGTGCGTGGGGGCAGGCACGCGGAGGGAGGGGGGACCTAAGGTACCCCAAAGCCAGTCTTTTGGGGGGAGGGGGCGCGTCCCCCCGCGCCCATCCCGCCCTGCTGCATTAAATCCCTGTATTGCCCCGTTCTGTTTTTTTTTTTGTTTTGTTTTTTTTTTTCCCCCCCCTCTTTCTGACATTATTCTTCAGCCCGGTGGCCCCGTCTCGTCCTTCCCCGGCGGCCTGGGCTGCTGCGGGGTGACGGACCGGGCTTTCCTCTGCCGCTCGGTGAAGCCTGTGCTGGAGCTCTGCAAGGGGAAGGGAGGTGACCTCTCCCGTCCATCTCCCCCCCCCCCCAAAAAAAAAAAAAAAATTTTGCTCAGTTGACCAACTCTTATCATCAAAACAACAAAAAGCAAACAAGCACTGGGAGCTTTCCAGGGTTATCTCTAGATAAACGCAAATATTTCTCTTTATAGTGAATTACACCGTATCTGAGTTTTCATTAGCAAACTGCTTCTCCGTGCACCTAAGAATTAAATATCACTGATGCCGGCAGGACAGAAGTCATTATCTAGAGACACAATAGAGCAGATTTCATCTTTCGAGGTTCAGAGGGGAGGGGGTATTTGGTGAGAACTGAATTTCAGCGCAGATGTGTGCGAAGGCAGCTCCAGTGTGCAAGACAAGCTGCGCTCCTTCCCCGCGTCCCTCCCCTGCACGCTCGGCTCCACGAGCGTGTTTGGGGGGGGGGAGAGAACTTCCACCAGTTCTCCCTTTACAAAATACGCAGTACATAATTTTTCATTTCAACTCGAGCGTTAAAGTTGGTGCTTTATCGAAGCTGCTTTAATTTGCAGCCTTTGTCCTGTTGGACAATCCTCGGGGCAGTGGCCGGCTCGGTAGCCGTCCGCTGGTGTGGATCCCTTATCACGATTGTCACCGTTACGTTAATAAACGCGTTTTAAAGGTATTGGAAACAGCACATGAAAAAAAGTTAAAAAAAAAAAAAAAAAGAGAAAAAGGCAGCGGGGGAAGGAGCTCTGAATAAATGCATTTGAAAGCAATCTCCCTGGTAGACCCTGCTTGTCTTTTGCTATCTTTCCCTCATACATTTTTTTTTTTTCCTTGCAAACTTTTGGAAAGTAGTTTTCTTTGGGTGAGTTTAAAGGTAAGTGTCTGTCCTATTTCCAGAGCCTTTGTCTGAAAGAACAGGGGGACTGAGAGCAGAGGGTGATTTTTCTTCATGAGCATTTGGGGTTTCTTCTGCCTGCAACACCGAAGACGGTTTTCGCAGCGTTGTGTATCTTTACTTTGCTAAATATGCAGTAGTCCAAGAGAAGATATGCTGAATTGTGTATCGTTATTTGCAGTGAAAAAGGTAAACTTGTAGTAAATGTTAAAGGAGATAATTTTGAAATATTTTCCCTTGGCAATTTCAGCTCTGGGCTAGTGCATGGGTGGAATTTAGCTCAACAAATCTCTTTTAATGTATGTATTTGTTATAGGAACATCAAAGAAAACTCAGGCAGTAGATTTTTTTTTCTTATCTCAGCTGGAGCTGCTGTAGCAAAAATCTGAACAAATGTACCTGGAGGAGAAAAATATGGTGACAACAGATTGTTCCATGGCTTTACTGCTGATTGGCAGAGATAAACACAAAAACAATTTGGGAGGATAATTGATTTAATGAAAAGTGTAATAATTAGAACATTTTTCATTCTGAAAGTCCATCTGCTGAAAGGGACTCTGCCTTTTCATTACAAAAGAATCTGTTTTAAAAAAAGAAAGTGGTTTGACAAGTTTGAACAATAAACAAAAGATAAATGGAAAAGCGCTTTCCAGTTATGTTATCCTGTGTAATTTTATAATTTCTGAATTATTATTTTTAATTCCTGTTCTATGGACTATTTAGACAATATGGACAAGTTGATTAATCACAGTCGTTTTACAAGGTTAGAAGTTTCCTTTAAAGTGACAAGCTGTTGCTGCTTTTACGTCAGGATGGAAGTTTTCTTTTCTTTTTAAAGAATTAACATTGTTTTATCCTAAGTGGCAAGCTCAGATATCAGGCAAGATTTTTAGCAAGAAGCGCGTGGATTATAGCCCTCGTTTCATGGTTTTTTTCTGCCTTGTGCTAAATCAAATCACCGGTTTTTAGGAAACAACCTTTCCAAGCCTCTGAGCGGAGAGTGAAGGAGACAGGAGTTTTGGTCGCACAGGGAATAGCACCCGCGTGGGGTATTTTGGGAGGTTTTTTCTCTCAAACCTTACAAGTAGAATATTGATGCGCATCGGCTCTGTTGTGCTGAAATAAGTTGTATTTTACTGATGTTTTGTAGGAGCTGGAGGGGGGGGGGTTGATCCTGACTTGACCCTGATTAAGTTTGCTCCTTCCTGAAGCCCGTGTGCCTCTCCTCCCCGCTGCAGGCAGTCCGACCCCCCGGCCGAGGGATGGGTGTTGGACGGGCGCTCGCCTCACCAGGGAGGCTGTGATGTCACCCCGTCCCCTCTGACCTCACGCCGGGCCAGCGGCGCCTCCATGCTCTGGCACAAATCGGTTTCCCCTGGTCGATGAGAATCCCAAGGAGAAGCTGGTGCTGGGAAACGCTTCGCGTTTGCCACGGGGCGAGATGGGGGCAAAACTGCGAGATTTGGGTTATAGTGGAATTCTCTAAAAACAAAGGCACTCCTGCACCAGATCTCTTAATTTTGATATCAAAACCGTATGGATCATTGATCGATGGCACAAAACATGAACGCTTTTGAATTTGTCTGGGACCCTCTGCTCCGGTGGTTCTGGATGGCGGCTTTCGGCAGGCGAGTCCTGGGGGTGGTGCAGCGCAATTAATTGCGGTGTAATTAGCGCTCTCTCCTATAAAAATCACTCCCTGCTAAACAATGACATTTTATTAAAAATTAGAGTTGTGCTGTGTCCCACCAAGCACAATTCCAGCAGCCGAACAGGCTTTGCGCACTCCGGGTTTTTCCTCGCTAATAAAGAGGGGCTGAGAGCCGGGCAGGATCAGCCGTCCCCTTGGTCACCGCCAGACGTTTCAGCGCAAGATATTCGCATCTTAGTTAATTTTTCTCCATCACCTTTTTTCAGTCGTGCTCAGGTCTCCAGGGCAGGTATCTTACATCTTCCCAATTCGGGTGTTACTGCGTCAAGCGACACGTATTTCCTTTTCCCATCTCCGAAGCGTTACGGAGGCAGCACGGAGCTTGCGTTTTGGTTTCCAGCGTGACCTGCCCAAGCGCCGTGGAACCGGCCGCGGTCCCCAGGACACGAGGTCGGTGTCGAGCCCCTTCCGAGGTGGCACTTGATGCCGCGACAGTTTGGAGCCGGTCCGGCGATGCCGTCGCACCGGGGCTGCTGGACACGTCTGCCGTGGCCTCGCCGGGCAGGGTTTGCCTTGAGCTGTGCTCGTGTCCCCTTTTGTACTCCATCTATTTATTTTTCAAAAGCCCGAGCGTTTCTCAGGCACATTCTGACATGTCCTTATCGGAAGGTCGTTGTACAGTTTAAAAAAAAAAAAAAAAAAGAAAAAAAAAAAGAGTGGTAGCTGAGTGGTGAAATGTTGAGGGCAGAATTGTCATTCATTTAGTAAATTTAGCTAAGAATTGCTCGATATTGTGTATTTATGTCGTTGTATTAATTTTAAAAAATCTGTTTCTCCGGCCTGTCGTGATAATACACCACCCTGAAAAGCCGCTACAGGCTGAGCTGGAGACGGCACACGGTGTTGATTTGAGCTTGGCAAACGCTGACCTGGGAATGGGTGAGAAAGCTGGAGGACCGGCATTTTTTTTCCCCCTTTTTCGGTGTGTAAGGTAACAGGGACCCTGAAGACTCCAAGATGAGTGCTTGAGAGATATTTGCCTTTATGGCATTTTAATTCCTGCCTAAAAATACCATCTTGCCGGACTCGCTATATAGAATGAAATGAAGGAAATTCAGAAGTTTTGGAAGAATAATCTCAGCGCTGCAGTAAAATTATTCTGATTATTTACAAGGGCTGAGCTGGGTGGCAGTGTTAATTTGATCACGTCTGTCTGTTTTAGCTATTAAATAACTGCACACTCATTGTGGCTGGTGAAATAGCATCACTTTAAATAGTGTCGAGATTTACCACTTAAAAAATAATCCCAGGAACACGAAGCTGCCGGGGGGCCAGATCCTGCCGGGGGTGATCAGGATTAGGCTGAGTCTCAGAGAGGGTGGTAAAGGCATTGTGGGCTTTTGGATCAGAGAAAGGCTTTTTCCTCCTGGAAAAAAAGTTTTGAAAATGCTGAAAACATGAGAATCTGAGAAAAGGAGGAGGAAAGACGGAGATTTTTAACTTTGCTAATAAGAAATACCGGTGCTGATCAGCAGCTCCCCAGTTTGCTGAGCTGCTCCCCTGCAGAAAAATCCTGCGACGGATTTATTCTCCCCCACATTTGGGAGTCCGGATCTCCGAGCTGAGCAGCGCCGGAGGAGTTTTAACACTCCCTGGCTCCCGCGCAGGCTCCGCCATAGTAAATAGACATAACCTCGCCGTTCTTGTCTGCTCGGTCTCCCACAGTTGGAAACCCCTGTGCACAACCTTGTACTTCACAAATGCTCTTTTCTGGAGATTAAAGCGATACGTTTTCAGGTTATTTATTTATTTATTTGCTCGCAGCACTTGGCTCGAAGCTCTGCAAACTTGGGTAAATGGAAAATTTATCAGGCTTAGTGAATGGAAATACCCTCCCAGAAGTGCTGAGCTTTTCTCCTAGGAGAAAAAGAGGAGAAGTATTATTATTATTATTATTTTTTCCCCCAAGGTGCACCTTTAACTAGTGTGAATACTTTTGGCCAGCTCAGCGCTGTCTGTCGCCGTGCCGTTGGCCGTGGATTTGCCTTGTTCGCCAGCCACAGCATCCCCCGGCCGTCCCCTCGGAGCGGATGTCGGCCGGAGCTGGAAGCGGTTCTCCATCAGATGCTAAGATAAATCAATCTGGTTCGAATCACGCAGGGTAAACTGATCAAAGCCAAAAGTAAAGCTCTGGTAATGAGGACAAAAGACGTAGTTTTCATTCATAACAATTCTGAGCTCTCCGGTAAAGGAAAAATGCCCTAGAGCGAATGCTGGCAACAAGTGGTCGGCATCATCTTCTCCCTATTTTTTTTCCCATTTTTTTCTTATAAAAGAACGAGCACCGCGCCATCCGTATCGCTGCCTGCGTTCACCGTGGCTTCAGCCTCCACCGCTCGTGCAGGGATGTGCGTGGCATCGCGAACGCTCGCTCTCTTAGTGAGGTTAAAGAGAAGTAGGATTGCTTTGGGAGGTATAAAACCGGCTTATAAATTAAAAAAAAAAAAAAAAAAAATCTCAACCCAATTGTAAGTCCTGGTGGATTCTGGTTAATATATATTATTTTTGTTTAAATTTTATTTTGGTCCGTTTGTTCAGTCAGTGCGCTCATATAAACGGCAGTCCGGGTATAGCATGGAATCGAATTAACATGCTGTGCAAATCGTACATGATGTTTCATAGTCACATACAGATAAATAAATGGCCGTAATTTTAAACCGGCCCTATTATGTTTTCCAAGCAATAGTTCAGATTACACAGCCCAGTAACAGCTTACAAGAAATCCATCAGAATTGGAAGGGGGAATAAAACTGCCATTCTCTCTACCTGTTTGTGCAGCTCCTCGCTAATGCAGGGAGAGCCCGACTGTTTATTTGGAGAAGTAAAGTTGTGGAAATATACTTGGAGGGTGTAATGTGGACAGCACGTGTTTCTGGGAGCTACCTGAAGTCTGTGTCCTAATGGCTTACAGATGTCCCTGGGTCACTGATTTCCTATGGGCCAACGAACGCGGCAGCGCCCACCCCTCCCGCTCTTCAANCTTCCTGTGGCTGTTCCTTAGCAAACAGTGATTAAACTGCAGCTTTATGCTGTCAAAAAAAAAAAAAAAAAAGGAGGGATGGTGGATATGGTGGTGGGGAGGGACGTTCGACTTCTGGAACTTGTAAAATTGTTTGTTTGGGTTGTTTCCAGCTCCCATCCCACCGCTGCTCCTGAGTGATTTCGAAATTCTAGCTGCCAGGTCTGTGTTCGGGTGGAATGATGATTTATTTGAAAAATAGAGAAATCTGCTATGGGATCACTTTTAGTTTGCTCAGGGTGGGGAGTTTATTTACACTGGGATTATTTATGTAAAAAACCTGCAGTTTTCTCTACTGAGTAATAAACAGGGATTTGTTTTAGTTATATATATATATCTAAACACAGACTCACGTATGCATGCACTCGTATATACTGAAAATATGTGTATCTGTGTCTTGCTGTTCCTCTTTTATGCCAAGTGCATAGCTATGTGCCCGAGCGCTATATAAATATTTTATTTTACATATAACATAAATCTTAAGATGTGTCTAAGAATTTAGATAATTTTTTTTTTTTGCATTTTGTGTTGTAGTTCTTTCTCGGGGCTGCAGGAAGTGGGGAAGGTGCGGGGTGAGCTCAGGGCCCCCCTGTCCTCCCCGGTCCCGATGGGCACCCACCGCAGAGGATGCTGAAACTGCCACGATCTGGGTTCACTCCACTTAAATTTGGGGATTTTTTTTGCCCTGATCTCTCTGCCGTTGGTTGCGGCTGTGTCTCTCCATCAGTTATGGGCAGGATGTGACTGGGAGTGAGCGCTGAGCATTTTCCTAGCCCCAAGGATGCTGCTGAGTGTGGGACATTGTTTTCCCGCTCCCCATGGCTGTGGAGGGTGTTCTGTCCCGGGAAGCAAGGGACACGGCACCGAGCAGCTCCCAGGCTACTTTTCCCGTGGGAAAAGCATTTCCAGGTGTTTTTAAGGTGCCCATTTTTGATGGTGGCGGCTGGATGACATTGCTGGGCACCCAGGGACCGGCGGGATGCTCCTAGCAGACAGCATCCCTGAGATGTTCATGGTTGTTTCTCCCATTTTGTCCCTTGTTTTGCTCCGTGCTGATAATTGAGGGAGTTTCCCGGGCCGGGGTGAGGACTGTGAGCCTGGTTCAAAAGGCGCTGAAGTTAAAGGCTGATGTTAAACACCTGCCCTGGGGCTGGACTCAGGTCCAGGTCTCCGCACAGACCCATCCCGACCTGGAGCCTCCAACAGGCAGTTTTAATTTCTCTCTAAATCATTATTTACTCCGTAAACAGAATTGCTTTTTTTTAAAAAAATTATTTTTTATTAAAACAATGAAATTTTGCAGGGACGTATAATTTATTTCATTTTCCTTCTCTTTTCATTTGCCTTATTTATGTACCAAAAGAGAAGGAATGGCCATCGCAGGAACCGCGTGCTTACAGTTAAGAGAAAAAATAGCATAACACTCATTGCGTTAAAATTAATATAGCAAAGCGGGGTATGATAGAAAAACAGAAATCGGGAGGGCAGGGAGTACTGGTTTTTCTGCGTCTGCCTGTCTACCTGCCTCTCCTATCTGTGACAGATTAGAAATATGCGCTGGCCATTTAGCTTGGCAAAAATCATACTTTTTTTGCACGAACATGAGAAAAAAATTCATCCTGCTGCTAAGTGGGAAAAGCTTATTCTGAGAATAACACCGTCCAGCTCCCAGTTTTTTACCTAGAAATGTTTGCTATGTCTTAATAATAACACAGAAAGTCTCAGACTCCATGACAGAATATCATTATATTTTCTGGTTTTAGGAAAAAACCTATTATAAATATGTCTCCGAATGGTGTATATATACCTTGGCTTGCAGTTTAATTTGCTGTCAGTCTGAAACCACTCTTTATCGTAATCTTGGGTTCCTACTCATAACATGCAAAACGATTTTTGACTTTGAAGAAAAGGATGAAAACAGGTGCTGCCTTCAGAAAAGACAGACAAAACGCCTCTTTCCCATAGCCCGGGCGAGGGAGCGATAGCCCGCAGCTCTCTGGGAAACCCCAGCCAAAAAAAAAAAAGAAAAAGAAAAAAAAGAAAAAAAAAAAGAAAAAAACCAGGCATCCCCAATTTTATTTTATTTTATTTTTAACATTTAATTCTGAAACCTGCACTTGAGAACTTAGGGCTACAAATTCTACTTGCCGCACTTATCCAAAATAAACTCTGGCTGAAGAATAATATTTTAGTGGAGTAAATGAAACGGCCGCAAAAGAAGCATCATGAAAACGTACCTTCGTGTGGAGCATGACTCCCGACTTAGTCCCGACTGGCTAAGCGCTGTCTTTTACAGCCACTTACGCTGGAGAGACTTTACTGGGAATTCAGGGGGATCCGGGAAGGGAGATGACTTTTAATGTGGTGTTTTTAAACATAGCCCAGGTGCTCCCAACCGACTGTTGTGATCCCCCACCCAGTCTGTCCTCAGGTAGTTAACATTCACCAAAATATTGATGGCAGTTACCTTTCCTGCCAGCTCTTATCTGAGTGGGCTTGAGTAGGACTTTGGCAGTGCCTGAAAGGAGGTATTGTTACCTTATGGGGGNAGCTGAAAAGAAGTAATTTTAAATAATGGGGGAAAAAAAAAAAAAAAAAAAAAAAAAAAAAAAAAAAAAAAAAAAAAAAAAAGGTAAAGAAAACTCGAAGAGCCAAGTTGAGAAACAAAGGAGGATTTTGGATCAGCGCTGCCCGGGACAGCGCTGCTCTGCCAGTCCTGGGACTGGACCGTCCTTATGCCACCGGCCCCAGGGCCTGGTGGTGGGGAATATTTGCCCCTTATAAACCAGCTGGGTTTGTTGGGATTTTTTTTTTCAACCCGTGCTCCTGTTAGTGAGGCTTCTAGCATCCCTTTTGTGTGCCTGAACTGGCACCAAACAGAGTGCGTGTGTGTACATGGGTGTCTCCTCCACCCTCATCAGTGCCCTGCATCCTCCTCTTGAACTCCTGCTCCAATTTCAGCCAAATTTGACAAAGAGGATGCTGAAGATAGCAGTTTTCTGGTAATTTGTGAAGATACAGTAAACCACTGAGAAAAAGAACGGCAATGTGAGCTTCCCATATACTAGACCTCAGAGAATCCACAGATGCTGAGGACTATCTGTAGGAAGGCAGTTTCCCATCTTCTGCTGCCCATACAACTCCTCATGGGCTTTTTATTTAGTCATTTGCTTGTCTGTCACCTTATCCTTTCTCCTGAGCTGGCTCAAAGACCGACCTTCAGGTCCAGAAGCAGATCCTTTATCTTTTGGGGTTTAACGGTCCAGGTTTGGTGTCCAAACCAAATCATGTCCAAGAGGTCTGTTTCTCTGAGGCAGTCTGAACAACAGTCCCTGAGAAGGTCACAAATCTGAGGTCTCCAAAATTACCTGAAACTACACAGATAACGCCCACATTTTTTCTGTATTACTGGGGTAGGAGGGATATATTTTGGGATAGGAAAAAAAACACCCCAAAAACCAAAACCCTGAAGAAAATAAAATCCAGTCTTACTGGTCTGGCAGCATTCGTGAAAGAAAAAGCCAGGAGTAGAACTGGGTGACTGTGGAGCGTGTCCATGTGTGAGAGGAGTCCTCTCTGCCTGGGTAAGGCTCTTAAGGCAAAGATCAGAAATTATTGGACTGGTTTAGGGGAATCTGGTGGATTGGGCTAAGGAAGTGCTCTGACCCGTTACCTCCCTGCCTGGTGCTGCTGCCCTCAGCCTGAGCCCTCCCAGGGGAATCGGTTCCTCCTGAGTCCTGGCAATCAGCACTTGGAGTTTGACCTTGCAGGATGCTGAGTGCTTTCAGCTGACCCTGTGGTGGGGCTGTGACTGCTCGGTGCTTTATGGGAGCTTTCTTCTGCAGCGGCTCCTGATGGCCCCAGGAAGGCTTTTTAGCAGAGCATTAGGGGTCCTCGCTTCAGCTGAGAACACGAGGCGGTTTGCTCCCCCCACATGCCGTTTCTCCAATCAAGCAGTTCCCTATCAGCCCCAGATGCTGATTAATTTTCAACATCTTGTGCCTGACTTGCCTGATCTAAGACCGTTGACTCAGAAAACAGGAAAGGTCAGTTTGACTAACATCTAACCCAACGCACCAGGCTTCGCATCCAAAACAAACAGCTGTCGCACGGTATGCAGGCGTGCTGGAGAAGATTCCCAGGTCTGTGTGCTTTCTCACTGTCCTGACATCCCAGGGCTGTCCTCCCCTCTGACAGCGGGAGGGGGAAGGTGTGGAAACCCTCACAGGTTGGAAAACCAGAAACATTTTTGCAGAGGGATTGTTTCAATGAATTAAAAAGGGGAGGGAGAGCAACGATCTGCTGAAATCTAGGAGAAGGAACGCATCGTTGTTTGTAGTGTAAGAACCCGGTTTCTAATCTCCTTTGCACAAGGTGGGACAACACCCTGTGCCTATGGCTTGGGGAGTGTTTTCTGTCCTGGCACGCCATGCCTGGTGATGGGCTCACAGGTCTGCAGAAAAGAGAGGATGAAATTCTTGGCACGGTATCAGCTTTCTGCTGCATTTTTCTGGCATGCAAACAAAGAGCTTGGCCAAGGAGACTTTGCTAAGTGACCGTGCCCTTGCTGTGCCACGGGGTGGCTTGTTCGGTGGAAGGATGTTGTTGGGGATAAGGAAGACTGGAGTGATGGAGGGATGCGGTGGTAGGTTTCAGCTGTGCAGTAAGTCATTCTTGAGAGGTACCTACTCTGCTGAGGTCCCAGCTATGGTGACCTCAGAGGTCTGAGTTTCAGGAAGCCATTGATAGTTCCCTGAGGCCAAATCAACCAGATGGTTCCTTGTGGTCTCCAACTCATCAAAACAGGACCCCAGCTATTAATATAGCTCACCTACAAGATTGTGCACGTATAGAACGTATACATGAAGCATGGGGTTTGGTTTGTACAGAATTTTAAAGCAACTGTTTTGTTGTGGAATCTCTGGACATAAAGTAGTCACAGTAATCCATCACTTCAATGACCTTACAAAATCCACAGAGTCAGTAATCTGTGAGAAAGAAATCTGTAAACCATAGTGCATCCTCCTTCTCTTCACTTGAGCTTAGACCTGCATCAGTTGAACAGCCTCCGTGTGGCCACGTTCCTGCAGGTGGGATGGGTCTGTCTCACAGCAGTGTGCGAATGGAAAGTGGGTATTTGTGGTCGATGGTTTAAGGGAGGCAGAGATACCAAACTCACCCAGAAGGTGTTTTTTGTTTTTTTTTTTTCCCTGATCCAACTGCTAGTGCAGTACCCTGGAAAGGATCGTGTATTGCAGAGCCACATTTGAGATGGTGCAGAAAAGGGCTGGAGGGAAGAATACATCCAAGTTCCTTAGCTTGGGAACTGGCGGTGGCCTGATGAATAAGGAGCCAACTGAGTCACTGCTGTAATTGTGCAGTGTTTAGACGTGGAAAGGGATACTGCATTTCCACAGTAATTCCAGTTAATGCTCCCCTGTCCTTCCCACCACCTCCAGATTATATTTCTAAATGATCTGGGATATTAGAGCAAAATCAGTAGCTGATTAGCCAGCCTGCTTGGCTGCAATCACACCTTTCAATGTTAATTACCTACTCCTTGAATCTGATGATGTTGAGCGGCAGCAGGCGAAGGCTGCTCGGTGTTTGGTATCATTGGCCGAAGACAAGGATTTAAAAGAACAAGGTGCCCGCTTGCCTGGCCAGCGGGAAATGAGCGCTCGTTTGCAAACGTGATTGAGGAACATGATCAGCTCTTCCAGTGGGCTTAGCCTGAAGGTGGCCAGTCTGGTAACACCGACCTGGGTGTGCACGCTGAAGGTCATGGGGAGGCTTTGCATCGCAAGGAAAGACAGAGGAGAAGCGAAAGTGTCTGCTACGGGGTTGGTGCCAGGTTCTGAGCTGGTGGTAGACGGTGGAGCAGTTGGTATCAGCAGAAATGCTGCTTGTCTGGTTGCTTTTCTGGGGAACTTAGGGTGTTTTGCTGGCTTGGTTTGGCTCGGTGGGAAGATGTTCAGCAGCTCTTGGCAATCTGTTGGAAATCAGGTTGGAAAGAGATGCTCCACTGTGTCCTCTCCAGGCTCCAGCCCTCCCTCCTTCTTTTGTAGGCTGAAGCAACATCTATATTTTGCAATTTTGGTTCTTCTGCTACTAAACAAACTTGAAAACCAGGCGATACAAGAAAAAGAGCTAGGCAACCATATTCACAAAGTTTTTCCCCAAAGCCCAACAAAATTGCCATATGCAGACTTGAGCTAGCGTGGGCTGTGCCGAACTGATTTGGTATCTGACCATGCCCTGCTTCTGGATGGCGAAATTTCTTCCCTGGCAGAAGACAAAGAGCCAGCCTGGGGCTTGTGGCCACCGCAGGGCACAAGCCCGGCCGGTGATGCTCGCAGAAAAGGTTTAGGAGGCTGAGCTGCTGCTTTTGTGCAGCCAGGAGGGGGGATTCGAGGTGAACGCCTGCAGCCTCGGGCCGGGGGCTGGCGTGGAGCTCAGGTGGTGCTGGGACCTGCACGTGGCGTGTTCCCATCATGGAGTTCAGGCAGAGTTCGGTCCCGGCGCTGGGAGCCGCTGGAGACAATGCAAATCCCACCTGCTCCTGCCAGCTGTGCGTTTCGCCCCTGGTCTAACCGCTTGTCTGCATATCACAATGAACCTCAAAGCTCCTGCATAAAATAACACTTTATTATTATTAATAATAATAAGTAGAGGTAATTTGTGATTCTTGAAACTGGCCCAAGCCACCAAATTCAGATCGAGATCTGACTTCAGCCTCCTGAATGTGGGGGTTTGGGCTGGTCCCTATGTATGCATGGGACCAGTTGTGAAATTTGGAGTTCAGATCCTAAGTCCCTTCCTCCTGCCCCTGAGCTTTCAGAGCTGCGGTCTGGCTCCAGGCCAATGTTTAACCATTATGGAAACCTCTCTCTTTAAGGGTGTGCCACCTGTCTCTCTTTTTTTTTTTTTTTTTTTTTTTTTTTTTTTTTCGGG
>VXBL01002507.1:674702-702160 GCA_013400195.1 Aramus guarauna | reverse complement strand
TCGGGTTGACTTGCAGCGGCAGCGTTTGCTATGGTAGAGGAAACCGTAGGGACTGGTGAGTCCGTGTGAATGGCACGGTGTGACCTCATCGGGCTTGATGGCCGTTTTTGCGTGCTTTGCCTGCTGGAGAGTCCCAGCCTTTGCAGTGGCATCAGCAGAGGCTGCAGGAATGTGGTCAACAGCAAGTGTAAGAGGTTATGGATGGGTTTTTTGGAAGAGCTGAGTGCTGGGTGGGGCACAAGATCTTGTTCTGGTGCTGGTCTGCAGCTATTGCACTTCTGGCTCAAGAGTGCTAGAACTAGATTGCTCCCATCCTATAAATCTTGTGGCAAAGGTGGGGTGGAGGTGGGAGAAACTCTGATTCTGTTAGGAGGGCAGATGGGTGAAAGCTTTTCCCATTACTGGGGCATTCACAAAAGTTTTCTCTGGGTAAATTCTCTTATGTCCAGTGAATCTATGTGATGTGTGTCCACAGGGCAGTCCTTTCTCAGTCACCACATCCATAGGCTTCCTTTCCTCTCCCTGACCATCTTCTGACACAGAGCTCCATCCTTTAGGAGCTCCTACCTTTCCCAAACAGGCTTCAAGCTGGCCAAAGGGTGAATGTATCTAAACAACGTTTGAAGTTTTCAGACTGACAGATCCATGGACACACAGAGGGAAACTACATAATTGTCCTTTAGAAAAAGAAGTAAAAATAAGAGAGGTTGAGGTTGCTTTTTTTTTTTTGTGTGAGTGTGTGTGAGCTTTCAGGCTGGGTATCGAGCACACTTCTTGTCTCATTTGGTTTTTTTAACATCCAGCAAGCAGAGTGGGGGTACCCTGGCCCAATTGCTGTGCTCTCTACCCCATGTGTGTACGGGGGTGTCACTGCCAGCAACCCCCAGGAACCAGTTTGGTGGCAACGGTGCAGCCATTGAGCGTGAATCTCCCCTGACTTCCGTGGCAGAAACAAGCTACCGCAGGAGAGAGCTGAAAGGAGCTCTTGAGGTCACACAGCAGGTCTGTCCCGGAGGCAGCCCAGTGAGTTCTCCGACCTCCATCTTCACCCAAAACCCAGGCAGACCATGGATCAGTCCTCTGCAGAAATCAAACTCTGCCGTTTGCAAAGCTGACCCGTGGTAGACAAGTTTTTGCAATACTGGAGGGTTTGTGTCATTCAAAACCAAATTTAAAAAAAAAAAAAAAAAAAAAAAAAAAACACTCCCACCANNNNAAAAAAAAAAAAAAAGCTCTCACCAACCAATTGGCATTTTTATTAATAATTTTTCAAAGCTGCAACTGTACAGCCTCTCCCTTGTTCCAACAAGCGTGGGTGGGAGAGGGTTTGAAGCCCAGCCTGCACGCCCGGGCGCAGAGGTGGGCGAGCTATTGCAGGCTGGCTCTGGCCAAGTGTTGGCTGTGGCACAGCTCTGCTTCCAGGGCTCAGGAGAAGCCAAGCCAGTGGGAATGTTCTCCAGCATCATTTTCTGCCATTCACAGTAATTTTTATTTATATGTTTGCTTTTTCACATGCGGATGGCCAGCATCAATGGCTCAGAGCTGTGGTTTGCATCCCAGAGCCAAGCAAGTCGTCTTGTCCTGGCTCAGCCTTCAAGCGAGCTGGCTTGCCCATGTCTACCTGGGCTGTTGCTATCTCTGCGAAGTGGGTATTTCGTTCCACAAGCTTCCAGCAGTTGGTTGCTGGCTGTTTGCATCATAAACTAGTGTTTAAAGTGTGGTTATGGTCAGAAAAGAGCCAGAGAGCAACTGTAAAATTGACATCCTAGGGTTTTTTAAATATTTATTCCTTGTCAATGGCTGTCCATATCGAATTTGCTCCAGTGAGATTTTTCCCTCCCAGATTCAGCGTGGCAGCTGGAAGCTGCTTTCCCTCTTTGCTTCGCATGGTGAAAGGAAGGCATTGGAAAGCAAAGGGACAGGCAGCCACTGCTGCTTTGAGTCACACAGGCTTCCAGGGAATATGCTGGACCTGGCTTAGACTGATGCATGCTCAGCCATGCCTAGTCTCAGTTTATGTGGGCTGAGTGACCAGGAGGACGTTGTCTGTGTGTGGACTCCCTCTTCCAACAAGCATGGGCTTGGGCAGCCCTTGAGAGGGCTACAAGCTAGGTGGTAGGTGCCCCGAAAGAAGACTTAAACCCACATTGAGCTGGCAGCAGAGGTCTGCCCATCGTGTTTCCAGAGAAAAGTGGCTTTTCCCTAGGAGGAATCCATCCGGGAGGCTGGTGACCATCCCACAGCAGGGATGGCTCAGACCAAGAGGGCTCTTCTGTGGCAGCTCTGGCTCGGAGCAACGGAGACTTGGACTCCTCTCCACCATCAATGGATTTTATTGTCCTGTGGGGTTTTGCTCCAACACTTAATTCAGCAGCTCCATTCATTTTGATCGGTACGTACATATATACCTTGGCACTTGGCTGCCAGGACAGGCCAAACGGTATTACGCAGTCCCGGCCAAAAAGCACAGGGCGAGGTAGGGAGGTTGCAGAAAAATTCCTCCCTTGCTCGGGTGAAGTTCCTAGAATCTGCGGGGAGGTACGGGGTGAGGGTTGGCACCGGCACGGCGGCTCCGCCAGCTTGGACAAGGGCTTGAGAAACTTCTCAGCTTGACTTCGAACCGCTCCGTAAAAAATTCAGGACAAACGTTGGAGGTAAACTGCTAAATCATGTCTTAAATCCCTTCCTCCAGAGTCAGATTCCACTCCCGGCCGCTTACGCGGCACATCTGGAGAGGGGATGCGAAAGTCTGAAATTCACTCTAAACACCCCTCCTTTCCCTTCCCACCTCCTCCCTGCTGACCTGAGACCTCCTTGAGCGCGGGCAGGGTTGGGGGGGGGACGCACGGCGCTAATTGCTGTCCAAAACGTGGGTGAGTTACGGCTGCTGAGCACACAGGGCTGGTTTTGTGTGCCGAGTTGGGTGTGGGCATTGCTCTTTCCTCACAAAGGCGAGACCTCCAGGATTCTAAGTTGGAAAAAGCCGTAGTCCAACTGCTAAGATCCTTCCTTAGCTTTTTCCCCTAAGATTGCTATTTTTCTTAATTGGAAGGACTCGTACAGAGAAAATCTCTAGGTGGGCATTGGGTGGTGATGGGACCGTGTGACCGAATTTGGTGTTTGCTTGGGAACAGCGTGGTCCAGAAAAGCTTCTGTAAAGAAATCAGTTTGGCATTTGATGCTAATGGGGGCAAAACCAGCGGTAGAAACACCATATCTGGGGAAACCTTGTCCGTGGTGCAAGGTTGGGTAGTTTTGGTGGGTTTTATTTGTGTAGTAGTGCTGGATGTTTGGGGGTAAGGGACATCCAAACGTCTTGTTTTCAGTTTGCTTTTAGGCCGGTACCTCAATTGAAACAGGCAGCTAACCCGCTTGGACAGAAATGGTGGGAGATGCAGATGAAACCCGTGCTCCGTCACCGTCAGGCAGCAGGTCTGACAGATGACAGACGATGTGCATCTTCAGTGGGGCGAGAGCAGCTTCTCTTTGCAAAAATCATTGTGTTTATTACTTTTCCGGTTCGGTTTGGAAAAGGCCTTGGGAAATCACAAGAGAAAAACAACTCCTTGTGAGACCTGAAGCTGCTTTGATTAAGGGTGTTCAGAAATCCAAGGAGTCCTTATTTTCTGTCTCTTTAGAAACTGGAAGTTGTTGGTGCTGTTGCCTGTACTTGCATGCAGGTAACGATGCGCTGAGATTCCCAAGGACCTGCCAACTAGTCTCTAGACAGAAAAAAAAAGAATTACAGATAATGCATTGCTTTATGGGGAAGGAGCAGATGGGCAAAGTGTTTTCTGCAGGTTTCTGTCTGTGACTGTGAAGAGAAAGTGGTTCGTTTTTGTAGGTCTGCAAAAAATTAAATCCGTCATATTTCCTAGTCCGGCTGAGGTTCTAAAGTCACAAATTAATTTTTCTTTGGCATAGGGCAAATTGTTTGCCTCCTGGGGCTCCCTTTGGACAGGCTACTGATGGGGACAATAACCAAATATGACAGGGCTGCATGTTGCATTTCCATTTTCTTTACAGAGCCCCACTTCCTTAAAATTAGGTAAGATTTATGATTTCTTCTTTGATACGCCAGCCAAAAAGAAAAGTGTCTTTAGCCCAACTTAAAAACAATGATTTTTTTTTTTTTTTTTTTTCAGTAGAGAAGTTCCACTTTGTATAGTATGTCTGTCCCAAAGAGTGCACGGAGGGTGGAATGGCCTGGCCTCCGGGTCCTGGGGAGTGAAGAAAAGTTTTTTCTTGAAAACCTGTATCCTGCTGATCCTACTCTTTCTCCCTCCATCACAAAGCAATGTCGTTTTGGAGCAATTTTAGGCTGTGATAGCTTTATTGTGTGTCTGATCACAGAGTCCCAGTTTGAAAATGGCTTCTCAAGTCTGAACTTTTATCCAAATTGTGAACAATATTTATATATTTTTTTTTTTTTTTTTAAATTAAAAAACCAGAGATAATCTGATGTTTCCCATCAGTTTGGCCCTGGGTTATTCGGCGCTGGAAGAGGATGGGCCAAAATACCCAGAGAAGGACAATTCTCACAGCACCAGCTTTCCGGCCTGAGGGTAGGGAGGAAGTGATGGAAATCTCCTGGGAAATCCTGTTCTCTTCTCATAGGATTCCTGGCCCAACTTTCCACTTAGTCCAAAGTTCTGTGGGAAAAACAATATATATATATACACACACACACGTATACACAGACACTTGCACGTTGCCTTTACTGGGTTAGTGGAACTGGCCAGTTTCAAGAGCTGTAGGCAGGACCTCTGTTCACTCCCTGCTGCCTTTTGCTGCAATAGTGTTTCAGGTAAATGTTGCTGGAAACGAGCAGGGAGAGGGAGCACAGCCACGGGGAGAGGCTGCTTGTGCAGAGGAGGATGAGGAGGATGGGGTGTGATGAAGGGCGGGTTGCTGGAGCTGGTGGTTCAGGGAGGAGTCTCTGCTGCTCCCAGAATATTGTGTTAAACAACCCGGTAGCAGCCCCAGCCTCTCCAAAAGCCTTTCCCCAAAGCAGGTGCCAGTGCAGGTATTTGGGCACTTTGCAGGCGCTCCTCCCTGGGGCTGTACTGCTGCGTCCCCGGGGTCCCAGCCCCTTTTAATGTCCAGCTGGGTTTTCTTGGCTGTTTCCCCTCCTCTGACCGCTGCTCACCCCCTCCCTTTTTGCAGGACCTTTTTCTCTGCCCTGGGGCTGTTTTGCAGGATTCTGTGCCCGCATGGTACCAAGGTGCTGCCAGCTCTGGGGCTCTTTTGCAGTATTTTGCTCCCCAGGATGGCACCGAGGTGTTCCCGTGTGTTGGGTCCCAGAGCTGCCCTGGATCTGGCTGCCGTGTTGAGGAGGGACCCCCTGTAGGAAGGCAAAATCTCTCCAGTGCCACCGCACGGGACCTTTGGCACCGGTAGAAAGTCCTTGACATCTCTTGTCACTACACCGATAAAAAAGGATCAGGGAGAGCGTGGGAAAGTCA
This sequence comes from Aramus guarauna, assembly GCA_013400195.1. Lineage (NCBI taxonomy): Eukaryota > Metazoa > Chordata > Aves > Gruiformes > Aramidae > Aramus > Aramus guarauna. The sequence continues at coordinate 696,695 of VXBL01002507.1, read as the reverse complement.
GCTGGGTTGGCCGAGCCTGCCCGTCCTCCCCCGGGCACCGCCGCCGCCTGCCCGCACCAACCGGCAGCTCTGCTCCCGTGTTTGATTTGAGCGGGGAAAGTCCACGTGAAGAATGAGAGGAATCCTGCTGGCTTGGGCCACCGGGATCAGCCGGGCCGGGAAGCTGGAGGTCCTCCCGTGCTGCCCGGGGCAGGACTTTGCAGGAGCACCCAGTGCAAGTGGGGCGGATGGCTGTTTTGGGGTCGTGTCTTCAAAAGATCTGGTTTTCACCCCCCCCACCCCCCCCCCCCCCGAAAGGCTATAGGGCTGGTTGCTTGAAAATGGAAGCACTCTCTATTGTGTGCTACTGAAAAATATCTTCATTTATAAGCCTCCGGTGTGTTCTTGGTCCAGAACTGTTTGTCCATCCCATCAGGGTCTTAAAAGTGTTAGGCAGGAGTCCCAAATGAATGGAAAAAGCTGTGAAGTCCAGGTGCAAGACATCTTATTTTGGAGCTATATGGTTTTAAATCAAAGTTCTTTCAATATCCGTATCTGCCTGTGGTTAATGGGTTACAGATGCAAATTGGCACTTCCAGCTCCTGACCTGAGGTGCCCTGGCCAGGTCTCATGACTGAATCGAACGGGGCCAAGAAATATTGACAGGCTGGAAAAGCACCAGACCCTCCACTCTGAGGATATTTTCCTTAAAGCTCCAGCTCCTGGAATCATGTGAATCCTGATTTTTCCTACCTGAAAACTGAATTTCAGCAGAGGAGAGCCACTTTCCTGAGCGAGCATGAAGAGTGTGAAAGCCAGATGTCCTTTTCATTCCTTTATTTCTTTATTTTCATTTAATGAGGAATTAAATTGTATTTTAAAGTGACTGTTTGATAAAGTTTGGGGGCACTTCCTGCTGGTAGCACCCGGTTTGCATGGCCTGTAGCCCCGCAGCACCAGCCTGACCCTAAATCCCCGGGGCTGTTTGTGCATCCACACGCTGCGATGGGGCTTGAGGGGATGCTAAATACGTTGGTTCACTCAGAACCGTGTCTGTCTGTGGGGTACAAGGCAAAGTTCCTTCCCAAAAGAAGCGCAGCCAGTCTCATGTATTTTGAAGGTGTTATCCCCAGCAGACAGACACCGCCGGGGCAGGGGTCGGGCTTTGTTGACGCAGAATTGGTTCACAAGCTCCAAAACGTGCTGGTGGGTGGTGGGGAGCACTTGGCTACATGAGCTAATTCTCATCGTACCCTGCAAGATTCGGCTGTTTTCTCAGGCTCTTCTGGGAGCGGTGGATTAAGGGCCGGGGTGTGTTTGGTTTGGAGGGTGTAACTGTTTATGGATGTGTTTCAGAATGGGATATTCGGAGATGCCAAAGTGAGCACAAGTCCTCTAACAATCAGCTGGGGACCTGCGCTCCTAAGTCACTTCATCCCTGGAAGAATCCCGTATTTCATGTGGATACGGCTGCTTGGGGACCAGGTTGCTCTTGGGAGGTAGTTTTTATTTATTTTTTTTTTTTTCAGAGACATTGCTTTAAATACCATGTGTCATCCCCCCCCACTGCTGCATTCCCTGGGTTTTGTGAATGTCTCTGCAGCACAACTGGGCGCTGCTAATAAATCTAAAATAAATGAATTACATTATTAAGAAAAAGCACTTCATGGCAAACAGCTCCTGATGTGCTTTTGGGCATTTCCCAAGGCTCGGGCTTTGCTGCCTTTCTTAGGACGGAGCCCAAAGTGGCTGCTGCTTAACAGCCGTTTTACGGCGAGGGAAGTGAGGAGGAGCAGGGGATGCTGTGCAGGGCAGCGGGTGCAGGGCACGGTCTGGGTGTCCCTTGTCCCTGTTGCATCGTCTCTGTGTAGCAAGGCTTTGCAAAGGATAGGTTATGGAGGAGCTAAAGGGGGGTTAGCAGGAAACAATGTGGAAACACGAGGTTTTTTTTCCTTCTGGTTTTACTGAAGTCATTCCGGGATGGAGTCTTAGCTTTACATCCTGCATCAAGCCCGCATCCATGCGGAAACTCACTTCGGTTTAATCAAAGTGGCCAAATGGGCATAAACTCCTGAGCCATTTACTCTTTATAAGCAGCTTATTTCACTTTAGCTTAAGCCTGCTCCTAACCCATTGATGCCAAAGAGCATCCCCGGAGCCAGTGGCACCAGGGCACCCAGCATGGATCACAGTCACAGGTGAGTTTAGAGCGCTCAGACACTTTTGCGTTTAGACGGGCTGTGAACCGTCAAGTCTTGGGGCATCACTTTGGGGATGACGTCTGGCTGGAGCACTTGGTACCTGGCTGGCGATGGCAGCGATCACCCCACCTGCCTTCGCCTCCTTTGGAGGAGTGTTCACGCTCCCCGGTCCAAGTCTTTGCTGCTCCTCTTGTAACTGTGCTCCCAAGGAAATCTTCAAAGGCTCAGTCCTATCAATTTTCCCCACCATATGTTCTCATTAAAAAATTTATTGTGCACTTTATCTTAGGATTATTTGCCATCAATTAATAAAACATGTTGCAAGCTTCAAATGAACATTCTCCCCTCCCCGCTTCCCTTTAACGAGGGAAAGACAGAAAAATATGAAAAGAAATTACCATGACAGATGGTGTTTTTTAACCTTTCTTTTGCTCGATCTGGAAAAAAAAAAAAAAATCTCAGAATATTGACATGCGTTTTTAATTATGAGCTACATCACTTGAAGGCCTAATCCAAAGCTTACTGAGCTCAGCGGACAGACCGCCAGCCTGAAATACGTTCACGTGTTGAGGTATATGGATGCTGACACATGGGCACGCGCCGGAGCAGGGTGGTGGGGACAGGGGCTGCGGGGTGACAGTGTGGGTGGCTGTGGGACCAGGTCCCCCCCCCGCCCCAGTCCTCCCGGTGCCAGGACAGGCAGGGAAAACTGCAAAATCCACTCCTGGAAGCAAACGGTTGGCGACGGCTGCGGCCGGCAGCTCCCGCAGGCATGCGTTGTTGGCAGCCAAAATGTCGTGTCGTCCTTGGCAGTAGGTGTCTGGTCTTGTGGTAGCGGTGGGCTGTGATGGAGGTTTAAGAAGGTGGCATCTGGGGGTTTTTAAAGAGTTCCCGAAAGGAGAGCACCCCCCTGCCGTGTCCCTTACATGGGGAATGTAATCCCCGATTTAGGGGTAGGCGGGTGATGTGGAGGGAGCTCAGTGACCCCCAGCTAACGCGTGACCCTCCCTCTCCTTTCCCACCTGATGAGATCAGGAGCAGGGTTTTTTCCCTCCTCTTATTTGCAATTTTGGGCCGGCTGACAGGAGCCGATTCCCGGGGCCGGTGGGGTTGGTGGTGGGGAGACGGGGCGGGAGGAAAAGCAAATACAACATCTACCAGTAGTCCCCGCGGATGCTGCAGGGCTGGTACAGCATGTACCCTGCGGAGCATTTGCTTTGTGTCTGTGCCTACCAGGGGAAAATAAATACAAAAATAATGCATACAGATGGGTTTCTTATATAAATAAATGTCTGGGGAGAGACCTGGCTGTGGGTAACCTGCTGGGAAAGTCCTGGTCAGATGGGAATTGTAGAGTTAAACACTCCAGTCTCACTTGGATGTGTCTCGGCTTTGATTTATACTTCTGATTGGATGTTTGCCTGGCCTGATCAGAGAGTTTGGGCAGCGGCTCATGTTGACACTTGGTGTTTAGCTCTGGGTAAAGTTTAAACAGGACTTATCATGGCTCTCACACCTCGCGAAGGCTTCCCTGGTTTAATAGCATGCTTCATGCCATCTCTTGCGTAGGTTTTTACTGCGTCGCTGTCCTAGATGTTGAAAAAGAAAAAGGTAAACTTGCAAAATGTATTCATGGAATAGCTTATTCGAAGCCTCTTCTAATTTTAAAATAACCCCGTTGCCCTCGAATCGTGTGGCCGTTTCTCTGCTTGCTTACGCTGGTATAATGTAAAGCTGGGAGAAGTGATGTGAGGTGGATGAAGGCGACCCAGCCTTTCAGAACCTGTGCACTGCATTGCCCATATTGCTCCTGTTTGCCCCAGAAGCAGCGTTGGGCTCTGCTGGGGCTCAGGCAGCCTCGTGCGGGAGGAGAGGCTTGTTTTTGGGGTGTAGCATTGCAATGAGACTTCAGCTGGGGTGGGTCAAAAGGGTAGCTCTAATTCGTGACCATCTTATATTTTTTCCCCAAAATTGTAATGGCTTCATCATCTTTTTCTTTTTAATAGAAATTGCTCAAATTAACAGCCGTGAGATTTGTTGCCCCACGTTTCTCCCGTCTGTAGAAGGATGGAGGTACCTGCTCTGGGTGCAGCTTTGGGGGCTCGGATGGCCAAGGGGGGGGTCCCGCGCAGGCTGGGTGACAATATTTAGAAGGGGATGGGTGACAATATGGTGACAATATTTAGAAGGGGATGGGTGACAATATTTACCCACTTACCCCAACTGCCGTCCACCTAATTTCAAACTCAGGGACCAGCAGAGAGGTGCATTGGAAGTGGAGTTCAACACAGCCATTCCCTGCCTGACGCGGGCTCTGGCTTTGGATAAAGCTTGTGCTAAATAGCATTGAACTAATTTAATTTTATGCTTCGGTTTTTATGAGTAACAATTAAGAAAAAAGTCAGTGGAACATAATTACAGCATCTTGAAGTGTAGTGTTACTGGGCCAAAGACTGAAATGAGGTTATGATACGACAGCCTTTTATCTTGGATCTGATAGGGGTGTTATTCATTGTATTAAAAGTTTGCCAAGAGAGGCTTCACTGAAAATTAACCCATGTTATCACAGTGAGTAATATCCTGGTTTTATCATGTGGAATAAATAAATAACACAGACTTTATGCTTTTGCTTAATGAAGTTACACTGAGTGCAGAGCAAGGAAACAGTGTTAACTCCGATGCAAGAAAACAGCGATTAAGGTGAGATGAAACTGGAATAGAAAGTGTCCCCAGTTTTCTTGCATAACGGCAGAGCTTTTATTACTATTAATTATATTATGCAATGGGAATAGGATGGAATTTGGCTCCATCCGGCAACAGACCGGGGTGAAAATCACTTTGCAAACGTTTCTGTGATGTCTCAGGAAAATTCCACTTCCATGATGCTCCCGACACCATTTTCTTGCCTTGACCGGTTTGTTTGGCTTCGAGCCACCCTGGCGAAACAACCCGTTTGGCCCAGCCCGGGGAGCCTCTTCCACTTGGGGGGAACCACTCTGGTTCCCCAACCTGCTGCTCTGCACCGCGGGACCAACAAATCCAGACTCAAAGTGACGTGGAGTATCGGCAGCGCTGATGGGGAAAGCCCCACATTGGAATCATAGAATATCCGAAATTGGAAAGGACCCATAAGGATCATCGAGTCCAACTCCCAGCTTGCGAGAGCTGAGGACTGTTTGGTCACGGCACGTGGTCTGGGCTTGCTTGAACCTGTACGATGGGCCAGAAATGCTGGACAGGCACTTTCCCTGGGTGACTGATGGTATTTCTTTAGGTGAGCAGCTAAATCCTACGGAACATGCCTGTGACACCGGTGGGAGCGGGGCTGGCAAAGTGGCTGAAGGCAAGGGAAGGGGAGGGCTGGCATCTGCCCGGCCACCGTGGCACAGTGCCTGGGGACATCCCGTCCTACGGCACGTGCTGGCAGGGCTGGAGGGGGTGCTTGCTCGTCTTGCAAGCCTGGGAATCGGAACAAACTGGCTTGATTAAGTGAGCGTTGTGATGGGCAGAGAGATGTATAGCCCGATTCTGGACTCCATTAGCCAAGACCCTGAAATTGCTTCACGTGAACAAAAGGATCATCCGGGATGTTAATCCCTTGCACCTCTTTAGCTTTGTTCAACCTCGCTCTGCACCGACGGGGGTTGCGTCAGCAGGCACGACACCGCAGGCAAGAAGAAACCAGCCGCAGCAGAGGAATTAGCTGTGCTTTTCACTCAAGGCACTCGCGGGACGGAGAGCTGAGCCGTGCCTGATGGGTTTGAACTCCTGGACTGGCACGAGGGAGCCTCGGTGCCTCCCGGGCACAGCCAGCCCGTGGGTCGGAGGGGTCCCCCGTGTCCCCGGGATGCCCGTCCCATCGCAGCAGCTCTGCACACAGAAAACACGGCGGAGCCCGGGATTGGCACCGCTCCTGGCTCCGGCTGCACCCAGGTTTCCCATCCAAAAAGGAACTTTTTCCTCCCCTTCTGAAATAATTACGCTAAAGAGCTTAAAAAACCCAAACAAACCACTTTGTTTTTTGTCCCTTCATGCCAGTGGATGTTAATAATACCAAAAATACTATTATCCTCTGGGCTATCATCATCTATAATACCTCCAGAAATTGCTTGGGTAGTTTTAATTATGTTTGTGCCTTTTCTTTCAGCCCTTGTTATCTCTCGGGTTCCTCCGAGCTGGGGGAAGGGTCACAGCACCGAAGTCGCTTCTCTAAAGCGCCTTTGTTTTCCCTGCGCAGGTATTAAGTTGATGGCACAACAATCCCCGAGTACATTAGATTCGCTTTCCTGCCCTCCCCTGCCTGAATGCAAACCTTGTGCGTCCCCCGTGCAGGGAGCGAGCCCGGCGCGGGCAGCCCGAGGAGCGGGCCCGCAGGAATGCGGGTGAACAGAGCCAAATTGTTCCAGCCGCGAGAAGAAGGGAAGAGAGAGGGAGAAGGAGAGAAAGGAAAAGCATAAGGGGTAGGAGAGAAGGAAGAGCTCGGAGGGGGGGGGGGAAATAATAAAAAAAAAATTCTTCTCTGTGCATGGTGGAGTTTCTCTGGAGATATTTGCAGGATAGTGTGGTGGAAAAAAATAATGGTTAGAAAAATAAGAGAGTCCTCCCTCCCATGTGTGCCCGTAAGGGGAGGTTTCTGTCAGCACGATGGCCTCCATGGGAAGGTGACATTTGAGAGAACAATTGCTGGGCTGTTGTACCGTGCCTGCTGCTATGAATGAAGCTTAAGAAAAGGTGTCCTTGGACTCTTGCTAAAACCCATCGTCTTCTGCATTCCCTGCGTGTGCCACTCGCTGCTGCTGCCTCCCAAGACGGGCCGACAGCTTATAAACAAAGCGGTGTCGAGGATGAGACTGGAGTACGCTCCAGCCTTGTTTCCTTGCAGGTGGCAGCAGCCGGCTCCCCGCTCGTCCCCGCTGCAACGCGGTGGGATGCCGGGGCCACGGCTCGGTGGCCCCCCCGCACTCCGGGAAGATCTGGCATTGCAGCAAGCGAAGTCGAGGACAGAGGTGGGGGGAAGCTGGTCCTGAGCGAGGGCGCTGGGGCAACGTGTCCTCCCAGAGCTGGGCCATGTGGTCCCCGTGAGTGGTGCGGGTGCTTTCTCGCTGAGGAGTGTGCAAGTATCGGCTGTGCACCCGCCTGGCACGCTTGCCCCGCTCGCTGCAACGTGTTCTGGGCTGCGAATTCGCCCGTGAGCGCGAGGGTTTCTGTAGCACCCTCGCAGGGGTGCGGGCCAGGTGATGGCACCGTGTTGTTCTGTGGAGGCTGGATGTCCGGGGTCTGCAGAGGAGCTGTGGGACCCCCGCCATAGGCGAAGAGGATGAAAATGAAGAGCGTGACTTTGGGATGGCTTTGCATAAACCCTCGGATATGTAGGTATGTATATGCCTATATGGTGTGCCCTCCCTCTGTTCCTGGAGGGCACGTTCAGCCCATGCAAAGACACACTTTCTTTCCCCAACCCGAAATGGGAAGTAAATCAAGTTTTTTGCTGCTGGGAGTTTAGCTTGTTCAAAGGTAAGGAGACTATATAGCTGTATAGGGCCTCAGCAGCACTTCCGTGGGATCCCTCCTCCGACCGTGTCTTCTCCTGGAGCAGGGCTGAGGAATGGAGCTGCAGTGATCCGGGGGGAGGGATGGTGGTGGCTGAATGTCACCTGGCACCTTCCTCTCTTCACTGGGCTTTCCTCTCTGGCATGCTCTGTTTTATTAACGGGTTTGACTCATTTCTTGAAGATTGGCAGGCATTCACAAAAGATATGAGTAAAATAGTAACTGTATTAATAACTTAAAATAGAAATCTGTGTTGTCCGTATACAGGTACACAGAAAAGCGTGCTACACGCTGTGCAAGTGCAGAGCTTTTATCAAGCAGAAAATTTATGATGATTGTAGTTTTGGGCTGTGCATATGTTTTTGGCTAAGAAAATTTTAGGTTGCGATGAATATTTAGGACATTACAAATTTTTGAATGCCTCCCTGTGGAGTTTGAGTATTTTTTCTTTTCTTCTGATGTGTTACTTGGTGTTTACCCAGAGGTGAAGCCTCTCAGTGCTGCACTTCGTTGTGCTGTTTCTGCAAAATGGAGTGAGGTTAAGGTGGTAAGAAACGTGTGTCCTCGCTAGCAGAATGACGGGATGACTATGGGCACCTATGAAAGCCTGGCCTGGGGGTTAAACACAGGCTCAGGTTCAAAAGAAAGATTTTCCTTTTCTCCTTATGCTTTTTCCCCAGGGCAAATTACTTAACGTATCTCTCTGCCTCAGTTTCCCATCTGTTCAACAGGAGTGATGCTAATTCCGAATATTCCCAGTAGTGGCGAGATAGGGAAGGGGGGCAGAGTCTGTGCGGTAAGCGGTGACCTATTCGCTTAGGCGGTAGCAATGAAACTGCCGTTCCTGAAGTGTCCCAGGGAATCATGCTGGATCTGCGCTGTGCTAAATAGCAAGGATCTGTTCTGAGCACTGAGCTGAACAGAAATGAGTGGTGAATGAATCAGAGGTGGAAGAAAAAAACCCAGTTTCTCTTGAGTTTGTCATTGGTAGATGTTAGGGGAAAGTCTCCTGTTGGTTTTATTTAAAAAAAAAAGAGAAAGAAGCAGATGCAAAGGACGCCTCTGACACCGTATCTGATAAAATATCGCGTGCAGCACTAAGCTGAGAAATTGTCTGTCACCACACTCCCATACTGAAAATCTACGCAGGCCATAAGCTCCTCAGGACAGGAGTATGTGATCTGTTTGGTGCTACTCCGCGAGTGCAGTGCATCACAGCTGCTTAGCGCATCACACCTCGGGGAACCAGCAAAGCGATCTCAGAGCAGCATTGCTGGGTAACGCAGCTTCCACGTGTGCTCAGGGGGAGCGGTTGTGGGGAGAGGGGTACTAACGTCTCCCCACCGGGGAGCAGACGTTGGCAGGAGTTTGTTTTTCCCTGTATACAACAGTGGCCATCCCTCACCTGATACTTTGCGAGTGGGTTTCATTCTTACAACGCTCAGTAAAGTTAGAACAACCTTTTTCTGTTTTACAGGGAAGAAACAGAGTTGGAGGAGCAGCTGTGGGACCTGTGCGAAGCCCTGTGGAAAATGGGAGAGACCACGGAAGGGATGAAACCCACCAGACTCCACTCCAGTCCTTATTTTTCCCCGTTACAGCCCAAGGGATGAAGAACGGGCACAAACACTGTATATAACCAGCCAAGAGCCCTGCTGTCCCTTTGATCAGTCGTGCGGCTCCGCTGGCTGAAGCAGGTTGGACCCCCGTCTGGCGCGTAGGGTGGGCGCAGTGCGGACCTGAGGACTCGTGCTGGCTAACTGCCATTTTCTGTTGGCCGATAGCACCGACCTTCTTCTTCTGTAGTGTATTTAGTTACTTTTTTTTCCATTGGAGAACAGGCAGCGCTGTGAGAGAGTTGGGAGTGGGTTGGGTGGCGAGGGGAACCTGGCTGGCAGTAGCCCGAGGCTGTCATAAAAGAAACTGAAACGGGAGTGTTAACGCTTTAGCGGAGTTTGGGTGAAATGGTTTTACTGTTCGGAAAGAAATTGCGGGAGTTATATGTCTGGGAGGGTCTGGGAGCATGCTGTGCCCCTTCAGAGGTCTGGGAGCCAGTGCAGGCTGGAAGGACGCTCGGGAACGCTGAGGGGTGCGTGTGCGCAGAGAGATGCAGAACTGCAGAATAATTTCAGCTGGAAAGAACCTCTGCAGGTCTCCAGTCCAACCCCACTCAGAGCAGGGCCACCCACACTGCGTCGCTTGGTGCACATCCTGTCAAGGTCTGAATATCTCCAACCTCCCTGGGTACCTGTTCTGGTGTCTGACCACCCTGATGGTGGTGAAAACAATTTGTCCTAATGGTCTGTGTCCACGCTTGTGACCACTGTCTCTTGCCCTGTGCCCCTGCAAGAGCAGCCTGGCTCTATCTTCTCTGCACCCTCAAATTAGGCAGTTGAAGACAGCACTAAGATTTGCCCCCTTCCTTTCTAAGGTTGATCAACCCAATTCTCTCAGCTTGTTCCCAGCTCTCTGCCTTCTTGGTGTCTTCTGCTGGACTCAAGCCAGTATGTCCACATCTGTCTTGTACAAGGGAGGACCAAGACTGGACATGGTACTGCAGATGTGGTCTTGCAGGTGGTGAACCAGCTTGAGCGGGCTGCATGGGGCTCTGACCTGCTCTCCGTTTCATAGGTCTGGTTCATTCAAAGATTAAATAACGTGCTGGCAATGGCGGCCCTTGTGTGTGCTTGCATCTATGCATCACGTCATGTGGAGAAGGAAAGGAGAAGTCCTCTAGGTTAGGTTTCTCAATCCACATGACTGTTCAGCTGGTGCCTACCTGCACAATGTAGACTTGGGATGTTTGGTTTTGGTGTTCTGGTCTTGTCCCATCCCTGGTGTCTTTAGGAGACCTCTTCAGCCAGCGTGGTCTTCTGCTGGCACGAGGCAGATTAACTCCACTGAAGTCAAATGCTCCTAGAACAACAATCTGCTGGGAATTATGAATAAATGCAAATAGTGTTTGTTTGATTTACTTTTCAGGTCTGGCCAGGAAACCTTCAAGTAGCAGCACTTTCCCTTTTAAGCAGGTAAGTGGTTTTTTAAAACATAGACGGGAATGTCTGTGCTCCTCTGTTTATCACTATAAATCTTTTTTTGCCTGAGCTTTTAAATAGTGATTCACATGGTAACTTCATGCCTGTGAAATTCGTGAACGTGAGGAGCTGATGGACTGAGCGGCCGTAGCGCATGGTGGGACACCTACTCCATGTTGGAGAGGGGGAGAGAAACCATGGGCGTGAGAGGCATGGGGTGATGGGACAGAGGAGAATGGGCTGGCGGGGACCTGGACAAGATGATGGTCGAGTCTCTGGTCCAGGCTGGGGGGCTGGTGGGATGGCGATCCCCAGCGCTGGCACACAGGAGGGAGATTTATTTAGTCTGGGGAATCTGATCTGTCAGGGTGAACGGGAACGTAAGGAAATTCTCTGAAAAGAGATGGTGAATGATCAAATCAGCTGAGATTTTTGGCTTAAATATTTTGGTTTTAAATTCTATAATAAAAAAATTATTTTCTCAACATTTTTCCACGAAAGGCAGAAACTTTTTCAGGGGAGGGGAAAGTGTAACCTAACCTCCAATTTTCTGTCCCAAACCAGTTTTGACCAGCCATACCAACAATGTAATCATCAGCGGGTTTGTTTTTTTTCCTCTCCTTAGCAAACAGCAGGTCAAGTATCATTTAAAAAAAAATAAAATCACCAATAAAAAAAAAAAATAGCAGCCTTTTGCCATACATGGCTGGTGTATTTTTCCTTTGGAAGTTGGCCACCCCAAGCACACACAGGGCTCTGTGTGAGCCTACCTCACCCTCCAAGAAAGAGCAGAAGAGAAAAACTCCCTGTGACTTGGATGGGTTCCTTATGGGGGGGAGGTGGGCTGGCGGGAAGGGGGGCGAGCGCAAGGCAGCATTTTGAACTAAGTTCCTTTTTCTATTTTATTTAGATTAGGTTCTGCTCAGCAGGGTGATTTCTTAATTAGAGCAGCCCAGTCTTGCAGGCCTGTCGCTCCAGACCCCTGCTCTGCCTTCTTAAGTTTCACGAGGGAAGTTGTCGTGCCTTATTTCCTGAGCTCTAATATTCGAGCAGTGTGCGGTGATTTCAATGGGAGGAAAAGACATGTAATTTAATCATCTTTATTAGATTTTAGGCGAGGGAGGGGGCAAAGCAGTAGGAACTGTGTCCTCTGCTTGTCTTTTGACTTTCTCTTCTGCTTCTAGTGGCCAGGGATGAGATTTCATGGGAGAAGCAGAAAAGCAATGATCCTAAAAGACCATGGAGTGATGGACTTTTTGCCCTCAGGTTACGAAGTTCTCCTGAGCAGTAGCCGTTATCTCTGTCTCGGGCAGATCCACGACCCTGCTCGGATCCATCATGGGCTTATTAATGAGTAGCTGTGATTGAAAATTTTGATTTTTAATCTGCTTGATTACGTGAAAGGGAATCTTGTCCCTCCAAAGGGTGTTGCTGGAGTGGGGCTGGTTCAAGCAGAGCAAATGGGGAAGCAAAACGTGGAATTTTGCAAATTTCTGGTGTTCTCTGGGAATCCAAGGAGGGCAGGCAGCGTGCTGCCGGGCGATCAGCCTGCCTCTGCCGGGAGCTGATCCTCGGGCACGGCTCTGCTCAGCTCCCGCTTACGCCGAGCGGGTGAGAGCTTCCCACAGCCCCTCTGGAGACAAGCTATACGAACAAAAACTGGGGAATTTTTTTGAAACTAGAGATGGTGAGGAAGAAAAGGCTTGTTTGACGGTAGTGGTATTCTTCCTATTAGACTCGCCGCGCAGAGCCGACGCGAAAGAGCGGAGGGGATGTAATCCACGCGCCAAGGGACACCAGGACCTCTGCGTTTCGGAGGGGGAAATCTGCCTGCGCCAAGACCCATTCGTGCTGACTCCCTGCCTGCATGTACGCAGCACATGCCCAATCTTTACTTAATGTAAATCCATGCTAATCCACTGATGCCAACGAAGCCGGGCTATTTTAGCCTTCGAGAGCCTAGCCTTCTGTGTCATACGCACTCAGCTGTGACTTTGTAGCTTAAAAAATATTAAGCAACACCCAGTGGGAAGCAAGGGGTGCATTCACATTTGATTCAACTGCAATCAAATTTTGGATTTTTTTAATAAATCCATTTTATGGCTGGAACAATAGCGAAAAAAGCAAATATTTGTTACCTGGAGACACCGTATTCTCTGCCTCTCACCACATGAGTTTTGGGTTATTATTTTTCTAGCTGGCCCTATGAAAGGCTCCTGTGGAGGATGGGAGAGGTTTATAACTCAGTAATAGGCTTCTCGCCTCAAAGTGGTTCCAGTCGCTCTCGCTGGGTTTGGATGGGATGGTTTCCATTACGTGCCGTCAGCGGGTGGGAGCCGGTCGTAATTACGTGCAGCACCGTTGCAGTGGGCTGCGAGTGGGTGCAGGGTGCTGCGGGGGCAAACGGGGTGATGCTGAGCCGTGGAAGAGCTGAAGCGCAGGTGGCTGCTCGCACCCTCCTGGTACAGGTGATGGCTGGGGAGAAAAACATCACCCACATCACCTGAGTATGGCAGTTACTTTAAAAAATGCTCTTTTTTTTTAATTTTTTTTTTTTTCCCCCCGAGGGGTTCGCTTTGCACTTGAAGAAGGAACTGCATCACTGCAGCTGTGACTGTATCAGGATGATATGTTTGAAGTGTTGCATTTAGCAGGTTGCATGGTCCCAAATCACGGGTTTTGGCAGCTGTTTTTCTGCGTTTTCTGTATCTCCCCACGTGCAGCTGCTCTGTGGGCAGCAGTGCTGCGGTGGAGGTGGCTCCCTCATTTATCCTACTGGGGTCAGGAGGAAAAATTAGCCTGAAAGCTTCCTCTTTGGGGACAGTGATGTGAGTCAGTAAACCACTGTAGTGTCATCTGTGGCACGGCGGGACCGCAGCTCCGGGAAACGGGATATTGCAAGGAGCAGCGGAGAGGAAGGTTGTGTTGGTGGTGCACCGGGAGAGAGGCACTTGCCAGATTTGGGGAATATGGTCCGGGCTGTGGGGAAGACCTTGTGTAAAAGCTGAGCGGGATGTGCTTGTCCCAGGACACATCCCGTGGTCCTTCCCATCCTTCCCCCCTGGGTGGGAGCCAGCTCAAAGCTGCCCTGTGAAGCCGGGGATGCTTTTGTACAAGGTGTTGCTTGAAAAGCCCACGATACGCCGTCCCCAGGCAGACAGGCTGTGACAGCAGCTGCAGGTGCCGGGGAAAACTTCTGCTAGTACGTCCTACCCGTGTGTTTGCATCACGGAGGGACCGAAAAAACCCCGCTACTGCTGGCAAAGTGAGTTGCTTCAGTTGTAAGCTGTGTTTTGGGGGGAAGCTGCAGCAGCTCAGAGCTTGGTTGCTGGAAAGCAGCTTGCCTTGTGAGAGAGGGAAAAAGAAATTACAAATTAAAACCAGAAAGCCCCTTTTCCCTCCATCTCTTGATGTTTTGATTCAAGGTATGCATAATTATAATCATTATTTTTAAAGGCAGCCCCCCTCCGCTTCCCAGGGTCTATGTTATCTCTAGAACCACCCTCTGACTTTTTATTGCAAAAATGACACTGGAGAGAAACTCTATCTGCTGGGAGTGAGGCAGCTTCAACCCCTCCTCCTCTTCCCTGAGACCATCCGAGCTGCAGGGGTAGGAAAGGAAGAGGAGGGAGTGATGAAGGTCACCTTCCGCTGCCCCGGGAAGGTAACGAACCCCACGCAAAGGCCCAGGTCGAGCTCTCCAGAGTCATTATCGCAACAGGCTGCGAAAGGTTAGGGAGGAAAGAGCTTTTCAGAAGTCTTTGCCCACTAATTGATTGCGAAGAGCGGAAGGAAGGATGTATCGAAAAAAAGAAAAAGCCCCACGCCGTTTGTAACCCCCCTCCTCCCCTTCCCAAAATGTGCAGGGCCAGGAGGCAGCAGGTTGTAGTTTTAACTGTAACGGAGCAGAAGGGAAATCAGATTCAACAGGAGCAGGGTCTCCTTTCAGTCTAATGGCAGATGTGGAAAATGTTTTCCAGCATCAGTAGTAAGGATGAAAAGCACTGAAGGCTGGGTTGTGCCCTGTCCCTGCCCAAGGCACGGCTGCGCTGACTCGCCTTTGCCCTGTCTGCAGCGTGCAGCTCTTGGCACGTAGCATTGCATGCCTTCCGCTCGCCTCGCCGTGCCAGCGTGTTCCAGCCCCTCGGAGCCACACGTGGTGGTCCTTTAGGGTAAAAGTTGCCCCACCGTGAGCAGATGCTGCACCCTATGTAATGCATGGACCTGGGGGGCTGTTTGGATCAAACGCCATTTGAGAAGGAAAGTGCTGTTTTGGGGCATGAGTGGGTGGGAATTGTGCCCCCAGCATTTGCAGCCAGGTTCGCAGCTAGCCCGGGGCCAGGAGGAAGCGCTGAAATGCCAGTTTGACTCACTGTCAGCCCACGCACAGGCAAAGTGCGCTGCAGCCGCTGCACAGGGGTTGAGCCCAAACCAGCTCTGGCCATTGATGGTGCCTGTCTACGGGCTGAAATACGAGGGCATTAACACAGAGCTTTTCTACAAATTCTCCTTCCTTACAGTGCACCAGCCTCTATGTTTCTGTAGCATTCAGAACTGGCCACAGACAAGGTCTCAAGACGTTTTCCAGGGAAAACCAAAGGACTAGGTGCTCCACGTGGTCCGCAGGGGTGGGCTGCATTGCACGGACTGGATGGAAGCTGGGCAGGAGATTTCTCCTGCTGATTGAGCCTTAGAGAAGCTGCTCAGCTCAGTACACTGGAGGGATTTTTTGAGAAGGAAGTCCATGCAATGATCGTGGCTTTCTGGTCCCAGGTGAGATGGTGCCCAGAAATGAAAGGCAGCTGCAGAATTTGCTTCCTCCCAAGACTGGATGAAACCAGAGCACGCTAAGGTGACACAGTGCAAGAATTAATCCACTCAAGTAGCACCAAAGGATTGTCTAAGTATGATGAGTATCTCCTGGAACAACATTGTGTCAGTATCTACACCAGGCTGTCTAATTTCATATTTCCTAATCAAGTCTTTGAAAAGAAAACAAACAATTCATGCCATCATCTAACCGCTACCTCTCCTTAACCTCTCAGTCTGGCTTCCAGACCCAGGAGAAAATGCAGTGGAAGGGATGAGCTGCTCTTCTGGGGACTTCTTTGTTCACACTAAAGAGTGAATCCTGATGCAACCTCAGGACAATAATTATCATCACTGTTATATTGGTAAGGAAGAAAAAAAAAAAAAGAGTTTTTAGAGCTGACAGGATTTGCCCAAGTCACCTGGATAAAATTGGGAACACTCCCTGACCGATCAGGAACAGACTGAGACTGGAAACCAGTTGCCTTGATGCCTTGCTCTAACCACTAGACGACCCACCCTGTATGAGCAAACGGAATAAAATTTGAACGAAAACAAAAATCTGACTTGAAAAATGTGTTCCGCATAGAACCAGAATGTTCAGTGGAGAAAAAAGGATGCAGTCCAAAGTTTTACTTCCAGGCAAACATTTCAAAATGGACTTATAATGTACCCTTTCATTTAGATTTTATATGAAGGTTTTACTTGAACTTGTAATGAAGATGGAAAAATCCGAGGTTACCATGGCTACTGGCACTTTGCCTAATACACTCAAATCTTTTTCCCCTAATAAAACAGATTTCAGAAACCCCCCTATAAAAAGGGAAGAGTTAAAGACCCTATAAACAACTGTAGGACGAAGAATATTATTCCATGTAAAGCAGGTTCTGATCATCATGGCGAGGTAATTATGTTCATTCTTTTTTTCTGCTCACCAATTAGGTCCTCCAAACCCAGAGTCCTGCTCTAGATGGTTCTCCTGCTAATAACTAGGAAAATGCCAGGAGTAAGAAAATCAGGTGATGGTGAGCAAAGTGCCTGGTACTCTTTCTGGGATGTTCTTGTGTTGGTTGGAAATGCATCTACCTTGTCATGTAGGAAGAAACTTGGTTATTTTGGATGCTCTGGCAGTCTGCAGCTCCATCCCAGCTGTGATGGACCCTCTTGGACAGGTATTTCAGCCCTGCTAGGTTCTGCTCAGCGCTCATGCCAGCAAAATTCAAGATAGCTCAGGGTCCCTGGTACTGCACGGCAGTTGCTGCTGGTGAGGTGATGCATATTTGACCTAAATCGAGGACTGGACGGGAGATCTTGTTTGTTTGGCGTGTATGTTTTTATGGTCTGGGTCTTGGCTGGGAGACGAGCTAGTCCGAGCCCTGATGCACAACTTGGATATTGCAGGCAGAAAGCAGCTGGGAAGGGGTAGAAGAGGCAGCTTGTAGCCATCTCCTCCTGACTGCTTGCAGCTCCCTTGCTGAGCTGGGAGACTTGGATGCAGCACCGCTCTTCTGCATGGAACTTCTTCCTGATATCCCTGCAGGGATGTGTTCTTTGTTCACGGGAGCAGAGAGGGGTCTGGCTGTTCCCTTGTCCTTTGCAGGGTGGTTGTCTAGTTTGCCTGATGAATACAGGTGAGACTGGGGCTTTTGTAGCTTTTGTCCTTGCAATTTCCCCTGGAGATCTTGGTGGGAGCTGATTTGGGCCATGCAGGAAAGAGGTTGGGCTTTGAGGTCTTCTCAGAGGAGGCTGCGCATGCTGAAGTTTCAGGGATGGATGGACAGAGTGTGTGCACACGGGTATCTCTAGGGCTGGTTGAAAAATGGTTGTGACATTCATGTGGGTAGGAGACAGCACAGACCATGGAGATGCATGATAAAACCTCCTGGAATTGTCCTGGTCCTGGCTCTGCCGGTGGGGTGGAGGGAACCGCTGATGCTCTTGTTCTCTTCAGGCTTTCGTGGCATCCTTTTAATGCAATGGCTCTTTGGCTTTTAAAAGTGGTGGCTGTCCGCCAGCCCGATTTATTTTAAACATGTGTTTCTGATTTGAAAATGTCCAGATCTCAAAATCTTTAATCTTCTCACACCTAAGGATTTTTTGTTTTGTTTTGTTTTTTTGTAAAAGGCTGAACCATGTGCACGGATAACAGTTAAAAAGCAATACAGACTGTTTAAAAAAAAATAAAAAAGAGGAAAGAGAAACAGTAAAAAAAAAAAAAATCCAGCTGGCACTCCTGTATTATCAAAGCAAGATGCAGCACTGAGAGCTGTGGATGCCAACAAATAAGGCTTTTGTTTGTCTCACCACTGTAATCACTGATGAAACTCCCTGAACTTAGTGCTGAAAAAGATCTTAACAGATCCCTCCAGATGAAACAAACCCCAGAGTATTTGTAAGGCTGAAACAGGTTGTCTTCCCATAGGTTTAAATCCAAACCAGTTCTGGTGCAAAACGGGAGGAATTGGGTCCCGTTGCTCCCAAAGGCTCAGCAGGGCAGGGAGGCTTTCCTCCTTGACCTGGGATTTGGGAAGGTCACTTGATCTTCCCTGCGTCCGCCAGGGAGGCGGAGAGGAGAGGAGGTCAGGTCAGCCCGGGGAAACCTCTCCTGGGGAGGGGACAGGAAGGACTCGGACATGAATCACCGCGAGGACTTCAAAGGAGGTTCCTGCCCTCCCAGCGCAGGAGGAACAGCTCGGGATGAGCCCAGCTCCACGCCGAGAGAGTCCCCAGGACGTTTCGCATTAGTAGCATGTGATGGAAATCAAAACTGACAGATTTAAAATGTGCAAGGGGAAAAAACTTTTTTATAGCAACCTACAATTAACGTGTGGCTCAAAGGGGCTATATATACAAACGTCTAACCGAAGACACTTGCTGCAGAAAGATATTTTTTTCAGGCATACGGCTTATTTAAGATCTAAACAAGCGATTAAACTTTTAGCTCTGCAGAAACGCTCATCACTTGCCAAAGTGCTCTGGGAGCGCTACCGCCGGCTTCGGCCGCACCAGCGTTAGCAACTGCAAAGCGAGTTGACCGAGCGCCTTTGCAGGCTCCTTCCTGCTGCATTCTCCTGCTGCCGGAGCCTCTGGTGCAAAGGTCTGGGCAGAACAGAGGTTCATTCAAAGCACGTCTGATAGATGGTGTCAACAACCACCTTGTGTTCCCTGCTCCACCACCCAGAAACAGCCCCCGCAGCCCCCAAGGCACGTTGGACCATCCTGCCACCACCGACGGTCGGTGTAGGGAGATGCTGAGGGAGGGTCAGCACCGTTGGTGGTACAGCCGTGCAGCATGTGAACGCAGCAGCCAGCATCTTCCCGTCCATCTCCCGGGGATGGTGTGCCAGCAGAAATGGGGGTGGGAGGAGAGCGCTGTGTCCCTGTTCCCCCCACGATACGCGTGTGGGTTGGGACTGCTGCCTCTTCTCCCTGTGCACTAAGAGTTAAGGGAACTGCGCAGCTCTGAAGATAAGAAACAGATGATAAAGGTTAGAGGAGGGATCACGTTTCCATTATGTAGCCTGTAAATGCAAACTAATTAGAATGCAGCCTTGTTTCCGAGAAAATGCAAAGAAAGAAAAAAGAAAAAAAAAAAAAAATCCCTCTTTCCTCCCCAGGAAAGGAGCCGAGTGAGCACTAACGGTCTGAGAATATGAAATAACTCAGCTCTGCTACTTAGATGCGCTTAGAGCTGGAAAATCCACATCAGCGTGCACGTGCAAGGTTGCTCCTTACCGCTTTCCTGGGGGTGCTGGAGGCAGCTGAGGAGGTGCGGGGCTGTCCTAGCCCTCTCCTGGGAAAACCGCTTTGGAATTTACCCCGTTCCAGCTGTCCCGCAGGACTGGAGGCAGCTGATCCCCACCTAAGTCGGACTGGATTCTTCATTGTGTTGGTCGGATGCTCAGCTGCAGGGGGACAGGAATTAAAGCCAACCCAGTGGGTTTTGGTATGTTATGAGATTTTAGAGCACCGAAGGAAGGAGTCTAGCACAACTTCAACAGTCACTGCCATTTAAGAAGAAAGCGCTTAAGCGTGTGCTACAGTTAGGCACGTTAATTGCTCTTTACACCAACCCCAATAGCTGCTGAGCTCTTGTCTTACTAAGGCAGAAGGGAAGCATGCCCCTCAAATTTTTGCTGACCTGGTGCCTAGGGGTTTTTTTTTTTTGCAAAAAAGGCCTAAATGCCGGTTATTTCTGGGACTTTAACGCCACCTATCCTTAACCATGCCCCAGGAAAGGAGGGTAGGTCCTTGTCTGGTGACTTAGAGACACGCTGCAGTTTCCCTCTGTGGATCAGCTGGATGCGGATGTATGACCAACATTGAGTTTCTTTTTTCTTTTTTTCTTTTATTTTCTTTTAAACTTTATTTTTCTCTCCTCTGCAGTTCATTAGCATCTTCCCTTTCCTTGCTTGCTTTTTCCCCCCCCTTGCTTTCTTCTGGAACCTAGAAGTATTTCACTGTGGCTTGCCAAATGATTTCTATCTCAGTGAAAAAGAACTTGCTATTTCCTGAAAACCTACCACTGTTTTCTCTCTCTCTCTCTCTCCCCCTCTCTAATACATTCTGAGTATTGAAACAAATCCAGGTAACTTGATAAGAAGTTAATGAAAACAAATGAATTCTGTTTAGCAAAGGTGCATTGAGGAGAAGGGCAGCAGTGTTTGGGAGGGAGGGAATTGTCTCTGCTGAAAAGAGATTTCAAGGGACATCTGGCTTCAGGATGCCCCCGTGCCAAATTTTGCCGGGGAGAAATGGCAAAAGAAGAACCTCTGTAGTTTTCCACTTGTATGGTTTTTTTCATTCTTATAGATGTTGTTTGTGAGAAAACTCTGGGATGATGCGGTCTGGTCAATACAATCTGGTGTGGTTTCACTGCCAGCTGTTTCGCGCTTGTGGGGGCGGAGAGGGGCTGCGCTTGCCGCCTGGCGAGCCCCAACCTCCCGAGGAGCCCCCGGTCCCAGCACCGGTCCCAGCACCGGTCCCAGCAGCCACCCCCGCCACCCATCACCCCCGCCTGCCCACAGCCCGACCCACCCCAGCACCCCGTAACACCCCGAGGAGAAACGTGGCTGTTGCTGCCAACGCCAACACAAATCCCAGTGATGCTGGGCAGGGTCCTGGGGGGTGCAGCATCCAGCCCCGCTCTGGCTATTGCCCTCGGGCCAAAGCGTTTCCAGTGCGATGGAGATTTCACCATGTCAAGGGGCATTTTGGTAAGCTTTTATGTTTTGTTTTTCATGGAGCTACTTTATGAACTGCACTGGAGCACACTGGGGAAAAAAAGAGAAAGAAAAGAGAAAGAGAAAGAGAAAGAGAAAGAGAAAGAGAAGAGAAGAAAAGAAAAGAAAAGAAAAGAAAAGAAAAGAAAAGAAAAGAAAAGAAAAGAAAAGAAAAGAAAAGAAAAGAAAAGAAAAGAAAAGCCTTCGTTTAACGAGCTGATTCTTTTATGAGCCTGATTTTCAACTGTATTTTACCTTTCAGCACACGGGAAGTTTAGCTTTTAAGAAGTTTATTTCTTTATCGTGCATTCATTTCCGAAGGCTTCGCTGTACTTCAGGGTAGATTTCTGTTTGGTTTGGGACTTGGAGAAATGAGTCTTTGAACTGATCAGTTGTGGGATAAGGTACTCTGTTTGTTAGATGGGTTTCTATGTTGCATAACTCACAAATATCATCCAGCACTTAAGAAAATGGATGATCTTTATTTTTTTCTTCACCTCCTCCCCCTCTTTAGCCCTCCCCAACTTCTGTGTGATTTTTTATGGTCCATGATTGGAAGCAAAAGGTCTAAAAGAGAGCGGAAATCAAGCCCGTCAATAAATGCTAAAAATATTTAGTGTGGCAGCCTCTGTATTTTCTTTTTTGTGAAACACTGATTAATATTCAGTGGTTGAAGGTTAATACCCCATTCATTTTATTCCCTTTACATCCTCTGCACAGCAGTTGCTGCTCCAATTTCGACTTCTAATTCATGCAAATCTGGTTCCAATCAGGATATTAGTAACTCACTGCATAAGCAGGAGGGGAGTTAAAAAAAAAAAGAAAGAAAAAGAAGAAATCACACAACTGTTAAACTTATCTTTCGGTATGAGCATATACACACACACACACACGGACACCCCAAATCCACAAGGCTGTTGTAGTGAAAGGGTGTTTATTGTGCATTTCTCTCCTTTAAAATATGGAGAGGACATCCACACAGAAGTGTTTTGTCAGGCTTAGCCAAAAGCTGTTTTGATATAGCAGTGAAAGTCTCTGGCCTGGGTTGCAAAGGAGATGGATGATAATAATAGCTCATGCTGAGCTTAAAATCTAAGATGCAGGGCAGGGCCAGGAGTGATCCATTCTCAGGTGAGGTTATCAAGCCCAGCCTGGTGCATGAAATGTTGAGGTGCATGAATAATGCGGGGGGGGGGG
>VXBL01002507.1:663246-674659 GCA_013400195.1 Aramus guarauna | reverse complement strand
GGTTCCTCTCCCCACTTTTTGTTCTTTTTAACGTGAGTGCAAAGCAGTTTCCATCAGTGAAGCGGCTCTTCCAGCCCTCTGTTGTTGTCTGTGGGTGCCTGTGCCCGGCTTTTCCATCCTCCGTGCTGGGCGATGGGGTTCTGCATCGCTGTGGCGCTGCCTTTCAGGAGAATGGGCTCTGCTGCGGGATGCGGGACCTCGGGTCCTGCGAGGTGAACCCTGGCTTTGCCCCGGTGATTGCACCGCTGTGGGCTGGATCCTGCAGCGGGCTGGCTCTCCGTCATCTCCCTGCAGGGATGGTGCAAGCTCCTGGTGCTGTCCCTGCAAGGTTTAGTGCCGGCACGGATCCGGAGCCCGGGGATGACCACGCTCCCAATGCTGATGTGCTGCTTGCTCGCGGCGGGCTGGCACGTGGTGCTGCGGCACTTCCAGTGTCTGGTCAGAGCAGACGGGCCGCAGCAAAGGGCCTCCATAGAGTAAACTGCCTAAAGCCCAGCGTATTTATCTTGGAAAACGTGCAGGGTTCAGCCTTCCGTACCAGGAATCCCGGGCGAGGCCGGGAGCCAGGGTGGGTATGTCAAAACCTGCTGCCTGTGCCTCTGGGGGTGAGAGGCAGGGCTGCTCAGGTCCCGCACGGATGGGGATAGCTTTGCCGCTGAGTGATTTTACCCAAACTCGGGGTGCTGTGAGAGCTATGGCAGGCGGCCACACATCCCCAGCCCGGCATGCCGGTGCTCCGGTCCCCGCAGCGGCGCGGCTGAGCTGAGCTGCAGCTCTCTGTGCCGGAGGAGGAACCTCCTGCCTGCCACTCTCCACGTGCGAGCAGTTCTGATGGCCTCGATCACCGCTCCAAAGCGGGAGTGGAGAGAGGAGCGTGCTTATGATTTGATCTAGATGGGATATAAGGAAGAGGATTTTTACAAGGAGGGTGCTGAGACACTGGAATGGGTCATCCAGAGAAATTATGGATGCCCCGTCATTGGAAGCGCTCAAGGTCAGGCTGGACAGGGCTTTGAGCAACCCGGTCTAGTGAAAGATGTCCCTGCCCAAAAGATCTTTGAAGGTGCCTTCCAACCCAAACCATCCCATGATGTAGGGCAGGCCTTAGCCAGCAAGCAGGAGGAGGTGGCAGCCCAAGGTCTGGTCTTCACCCATGCGTTGTAGAACTGGGAGGCAAGCATGTGTGCAATGGTCCCTTCGGACACCCTGCTCCCCCGCCCAGGCAGCTGTGCTCCCTTCCTCTGGAAGATGCTGCTCCTACAGCATCTTCCTCAAAGGCAAAAGCATTTTCTCCCTCCATGGATCATCGGTGACTTCAACTTTTTAAAAATAAGCAAAGGCTCCAGCACAGCCCTGCACGCGATGTCTAGCCAAAATGCAAAACTTTACCACAGTGCACAAGTGGGCTGTGTTTTTCCGACCAGGGAACAACGTTAGGGCCCTTTCATCACCTTTCTTTTGCACTTCTTTTAAAAATGATTTAAATTGGAGGCAATAGTATTGAACCTCTGACACTCAGACAAGAGTCTCTGAATCACACACTTAAGCTGCATCCATTTTCTGTAACCACTTTGCTCGCAGCTCCTGTGGTTTGTTTTATTTTTTCTCATAACCATTTGTTCTTTCCACTCTGTTTGCTATTTGTGCCATCTCCGTGAGATTTCATTTAATTTTTTGCCTTGATATAGGAGGGAATGCTGGTGACTGCTGGGGGTTCATTTCCCAATCCTACTGCTCATGCACTCCAAAACCGAGGTTTGCTTCCAGCCCTTCATGAGCAGCAGCATTAAAAACATTGTGCTGAACCCTCTGTCCCCACATCTACTGCCGGGGAGAACGCACAGCGGAGGAAAGTAAAATTCCAGATTGCTCAGCAGAAAGAAAAAAAGAAAAAAAACAAAACAGCTTGGAAGCCCCTCTGGAAAGGGGCCACGCAATAATCTCATGCCGCGTGGGTGAGAACGGCAGCATCTCCCTCGGACTTAGATGGGGCAAGAGCTGCTCGCGCCCACTCAGCATCCAGCCTGCTACATTTACAGCCCTGATTTTGAACCAGCTGAATGGAAATACTTGTGGGCAGCAAAAATAGCCGGTGCTGAAAACCTGTGTCTGCTGAGGGTGGAAATTGCTGGGAGTTCCTCTGTGGCTGCAGCTGATCATGAGAACCTGTGTCATAAATAAGACGGGGTTGCACAGCGTGCCGTGGCCGGGCTCCCCCCTCTCCGCTGCGGCGGCACGGAGCCCGTGCACCCCGGCCGCAGCCCCGGTTTGCTCTCGGCCCCTCGGCCACAGCACTGCAGCCCAGCAACTCTGAGCATGCTGGTGAATGGCTCAGAGAGAAAAAAAAAAAATGGGAAAAAACCAAAATGCATCATGCATTTTTCCATTGCATCAGCAGTGTGCAGTGTGATGGAGGAGTTTGTCACCCCTAATGTTAATGCGATTTCTACACCCTCCCTGGGAGTATGGCCCTTAGTCTTGTGATGCCAAGGTAGGAGCAGGATTATGTGGAGCCACTGGGGTTATTGCGTCTGTGGTGCATTCACAAAGCAGAATTTAGCCCTATAGGTATGTAAATGTGCTGTGCAAATGCATGCAAATCCAAATTTTGTATCAGCTGGCAAGATACAGTTAAACAATATAATCTGGAACCCTGAAGGAAATCGTTACTGCTGTGCAAACCTCCTGCCCTGGCAGAGGGGAAGGCAGCTGGCAGAGGCTCCCGGAGCCTCTTCCCATGGGAAGGACGAGCGGGCTCATCCCCTGGCTCTGGGCATGACACCCTTCGGAGAGCAGGGAGAGGAGAGGAGAGCTGCTGAGCCTTGCTGCGGGGATGCAGAGGATGCTTTTGCATTTGAAGAGCCCGGCCTGAAGAGTCAGAGTGGGACCAGTGGAGCTCCCATGCGGTGTGCTGGAAAGCGGCTCTGCTCCCAGCTTGGCTGTTGTGGGGGTCCCGGGAGCGAGGGGTGGGAGCGGCCGCGGTCCGGCAGCCAGCAGAGGGAGAGTCGGAGTGTGAAGCGGGGCTGTTCCCAGGGTTTATTTCCCAGGAGCACGGGATTTGAAAGCTGTAGGTTGCCGTTGGATTTTAGCAACTGCAAGGAAGCCCCTTTCCTCTCAGCTCAGCGGATGCTGTCTCGTGCAAGAGGTGGTGATGCCGTCACCAGCATTTGGGTTGGCAGAGCCCAGTGCCAGTTAACTGGGTGATCTGGGACACGTCGCAGTCTCATCTCCTCCTGTCTCCTGCGGTGCTGGGGTGAGGGGGGGTGGGGGTACGTGCCCTGTGCATGCAGCGGCTGGCGTGCTACCAGTGCTGCTTCACCTTAGCGATACAGAGGAGCAGGATGAGCCTGGCTTTAGCCTAAAGGTCCCTGGGGTCCTTTGATGGATGGTGCTGGGGAGGCGCAGGATGGCACCAGCTGCATTGGTTACAGGGGGTGCCTCAGCTGCCCCCCGCCTGGGCTTTGCACCGCAGGAGCACTGGCCATCAGCTGTTGGTACCTCTGTAACTGACTCACGCATTTATTTGTCGGTGCTTCCAGGGCTGGCTCTCAAAGCCCATGTGGAAATGCTTGAGCAGCCATTCTAACCTTTGGGCTGCAATAATTAGCCTCACATGGCATCTGATCTGCAACATGTGGCCCAGGCCATTACTTTGCTTTAGCTGCTTGTTAGACCCTAATCTCTGTTTGATTTCAAGGTGAAACCGATTTGAGTTTCCTGAGGTTTCTCAAACGAGCTGCGGGGGTGCTGCCCCCTTCAATCCCGCTTGTCTCCTGCAGCCCAGCCTGTGTCTGGAGGAGGAAGGAGTCCGAGATCACCTGCTGAACCCGCTCCTCCGGGTACCAGCCCCGTCACCACGATGCTGTGGGAAAGGGAGGCAATATTTGATTATATTTGGTCCTTACTGACCCGAGGTATCTGCGGGCTCATTTAGGAGCAGGTGAGTCCCTGGTCACCTTGAGAGAGAAAGGTTTGCATCCTGCCTGTGTGCTCCTAGGTGGGTACGTTGTAAATTAGCCACTTGTTGTTACAGATGTTTGAAGCTTTCCATGTCAGCTTTGCATTTGGTTTCCCTTCTGCCCTAATTGAGACCAGAAAGCCAATTAGACAATAATCCTGTCCTTTTTGAAGTCCCTGGCTGCAGCGTCACATAATCTGAGACGCTGGCTGTTGTGCTAGTGATGGGACCAACTGTCTGCCGTGAAATCCTTCCCTGCTGCAGATGATGAAATGCATTTTTAAGATCCATCCATCGCCATCCACGTCAGGAATCGGCGTGTGCTGTACTTTGCCGTTCCTATTAGGGACAGCAGATGTTTAAACAAGGGGCTGTGGCATGCACAGCCTTCTCACTGATGAGGCACCGGCCCGTGCCTCTTGCGGAAGGGACGGCTGCTGCTTGAAGTGGCTCGTATTTATTTGCACAGATGCTCTGGGTGAAGGGAGGTGGGGCAGATATTTGAGCGAGGCCCCTTTAGGCAAGCTCCCTAAAAGAAGCTTGTTTATAAATGGCATTTCCTTGATTCGGAGATCTTGGGGGCAGCTATAAGCAGCCCCGGCTTAATACCGGCTGGAGAACTGCTGGGTCTGGTAGGAGCCTGTAACGCCTGCCTGAGGAGCTGGGCACGGCTCTGCGGCTCAGCACAGCGCCAAGCGAGCGTTACTGTCAGTTAGTTGGCTCCTTAAAATATAGTAGTGCCCTGGGAATTGCTGTCCTCGCAATGCATTCAACATGCGTATGTTGTATTTTCTTAATATGAATATATATATATCTATGCAGCATCTATATGTATCTATACAGTGCGTACACATGTATTTATATGCATACACTGCTGGGTTTGTGTGTGTTTTGCAGAGACTTTGAGGAGTTTAGATATGTATTTGGAGAAAAATGATGAAGTTAATGCTCATGTATCAGGCTTAAGCATTGCAGACTCAGGGGCTTCTAGACCTGAGGGACGTCAGCAATGACCGCTCAGAGCTGGAAGGGGCTGGTACAAGCTCCGAGCCGCCCGATCGGCTGCGGTCCACGCTGCAAAACCAAACTGCTGCCCAGCAATCGAATCAAACCCCATCTCTTGGCTTTCAGTCGCGAGACCCAGCTGGTAGTTTGTGTGTCTGTTGCCTCAGAGCAGACAAACTGCTTTGGGCTTGGTATTAACCGCGGGCTTGAGCTGGAGCTCTGAGTGCGGTGCACGGAGCTTTTCAGCCCGGGAGCACAAGAGCTGCAAGCTCGAGCAGCTCAGATTAGCTGCAACTCCTTTCTCTCCTTCTATCTGCTATAGAAAAACAGGAAACTGCACCAAATTAGCTCGGCCGCTGAGCCTCCTGAAAGCCACAACATGGCAATTGTAGGCACCGCTCAGCTGCTTTTTTCCTACCCTGCAGCAGCCGTGCGTTAGGCCAGCAATTTGATTTGGTGTCTCTGCCTGCTATTGTGGAAGAAAGGGGGGAAAAAAAAAATGAAAGGGAGAGTTTTTAAGCTCAGGGCCTCCCATTGCATTGTTTTTATCCTTTTCCCATCTTGGAAAAAGAATAAAAAAAAGCTCAAAATCCATTTTTCTGCACAATTAAATTAGGCTGAAGAGATGGCAGAAACAGCACTGCCCGGCTCTTGATCCTTTTACGCCTCGTTGGGCAAGACAGAGTCGTGTCGACTTTGTGAATTTAAATGTTCTGGTGGAGCTGGGCTCCAGCCACAGCTCCGGAGGGCTCCAGGTTGAGTCTTCTGCCAGCAGGTTTGCACGGGGCGTGCGGCTATGGCCGTATCGGACCTCCCGTGGCTTGGCACGTCCCGCGTGGTGACGTGAGTACTTCAGCATCACTGAGGTGCTTTTAGATGGCTGTTGTGTGGCTGTGCTTTTGTCTGATGTAAAAAACCCAAAGCAACCTCAAAACCTAACATAGCTTAATTTAATACTTGAAGCTGGGATTATTTCAGCCATTAATTTCAAGTACNTTTTTAGCCATTTATTTTAAGTTCGGGTTTTTTTTGTTTTTTTTTTTTTTTTTTTTTTTTTTTTTGTGATGGGCATCAACAACATCAGCAGAAGAAAGGACATTCTTGTACCGAGGAGACCAGTGTTTACAGGAGTGATTGTGTGATCGGGTGAAGCCCAAATAGACGAAGCATGAGATTGGGAGGTTGGGAAGGGGGAAAGTCCAAAATTCCTGGGAATTTGGAAACCTGTGCAAAAGGAAAAGACAAAAAATGGGTGACTAATTCTGGGAAGGTTTATAAAAGACAATTAAATACAAATTATACCAATTATACAGATAAAAGACAAATTAAATACAACATCTGAAACACATGCCACTCTGTGCTGGTTTAGAAAGCAACAATTTGCCCCAGAGGGGCACCAGGAATTTCAAGGGAAATAAAAATAAAGCTTCCCCCAGCTGCACACACCTGCATTGCTCGTGCTGCTCCGGCTCGTCCTGTCTTCAGCGTAAAGTCATGCCTGTTAAAAGTGCAATTGTCCTTGGTTTAATTTAAAGTCATTTTGGCAAGGCTGGTAGGCCAGACAAGGGTAACATAGAGGGATTCAGCCTTTGCTTTATCAAAAAGTTGGGTTTTTTTGCTCTCCTGCACTTCCATTGTTTGCCAGCCTGCCAATACCTTCAGTCTTGCCTTAAAGCCCTGATTCTCAGCTGGCAAAATTCCCCTTGTGCCTGTGATTTGACCCATTATTTGACTTGTTTGCTTTTGGCTGTTCTCCAAGTGTGGCTTGCTCCCAGATGCCTCCCATTTGCGGATGCTTTAGATTGAAAGCTAACTATGCGTATGGACGATGTAAATATAAACCTCAACACTCACATTTTGGGGAAGAAAATATTGCAGCCAGTGAAAGGGTAGGAAAAGTGTTTACGCAGGGGATGGACCTCAGTGTGCTGCTGGCTTTGGCTAGTCGAGGTTCGTGCGGGTTTACCCTCTGATGGGGATCTGCTGCTCGGGATGGCTGCAGCCACCAGCCCTGCTGCAATGGGGTCCTGAGCTGCAGCAAGTGCCCACCGATCCGGATGGGACCCGAGCACTGTCACGCGGGGCTGCCAACTTCTTCTGCAGCTTTGGGCAAAGCGACTGACACAAAGCGGAAGCCCTCGGGAGGACCAAATTCTTCCTCAGCCTTTCAATTACCTTCTAATCCCTCCGCTCCCATAAAATCTCAGCTGCAGGCTGCCCCTGTTTGTGTATTTCCACTGGCCACGAAAGCCACCTCCCTGAGCATCTGTCTATGCGGTTTAGGCTGAAACCTCTCTCCATGCCAATGGCCACACCTCTCCGCAAAGAACATGTAATTGCAAACCTTTTTTTTTTTTTTTTTTTTTTTCCCCTCCCATTTAACGTAAAACAAGCAGACACCCGTCACCATCCTCTGCTTCGGCTCTGATGCAAACTTTTTCCACCTGGCCAAGTTAGGCCTTCGAAAATATAAATAAATATGAAAAGAAAAGGGGGAAAAAAAAAAAAAAAGGCCGTCAGTAGAGATATTTTTAAACACATGACACAGAGGAGTGTGACACACTTGGTGTTCTCAGTGGGTGGGTGCAGTGTTATTTCATGTTATTCTTGTCGCTGGGCCCAGCATTACAAGTGTACATGTTATTAGTGGTGTCTGATAGTAGCGTGTGGCACAACTGCCGGGTCCCAACCTGCCGCGAGGGGCTGGGGGNAGCGTTATTAGCATGGGGAGGCTCCAAATAACAGGTATTTCATTGCCTCGCTCGTACCCTGTTTTGCTTGGGCATGTTCATCCGGGCTGGCATTGCTGCAAGTCCTTGTTTCCATGTCCGCTTGTCCATCTGAGGGGTGCTGGTCCTCAGGTGGTGGTTTTGCAGATGGAGATGGAGAGAGCAGGGACCACGAGCCTGCGGGAGCCGGGGAGGTGGTGATGAAGGTGCCAGAGCCTGGTGCCGGCCAACGTCTGACAGACTCGTACGTGAACTCGTGGTTTTATAGCCCTATAAAAGGCAGCTGACAGAAGAGGTTCTGATTTCGGAGGCTCCAGCTGAGCTGGGAGGTGCCGTCCTCGTCTCCGGGCGCCAGAGCCGCGTCTGCTGGTGCCGAGCCTCGGCCATGACGTCGGGGACGGAGAGCCAGGCTGGGATTCCCGGCGTGCCGGAGGGCAGGAGCCGGGCGCTCACCCCAGCCATTGCCACGGCCCTGCCAGCAGCGCCGAGCTGCTGCTTTCCTGGCTCGCCTCTTGGAGACTGTGTGCAATGCTTGGAAGGGACTTTCTAGCACCTTGCTCCGCAGGGCGGGCGCATCATCTTCCCCCCCTTCCCTGGGTTTGCTGTTGGCGACTGCATTGCAGGTACAGGAGTTTGCAGGGAAGGATGAGGCCAGCTGAGGTCCCGGGTCTCCATTCCTCTCCAGCTCACGCACGCCAGCTCGGTGTAAAGCAATACAGCTCCGTGGTCTGGCTTCCCTAACGTGGCCTCTTTTCACTTGCGGGCTTGCTTTCTCTTCCCTGCCCGCTTCTCGCCATATCCACTCATGCATTTCATCTCTGTTAGATACCTAAACACCTTTCTGGAGCCAGGCCAGGTGACTTGGCCAGGGTCCCTTCTCATGCTCGGTGTTTTCTTGTGGATTGCCTGCCACCGTCTCTGGGGTTGAGCTCTCGGTGGGACCATGCCCATGGTGGAGCTGAATGGGCACAAAGTAGGATTACAGGAACGGCAGTGTAAGATCCACTTACTTGAGACCTTGGAGGTTTCAAATCAGGGCAGGGGCAGGGTTGAGGATGCAGCTTCTCTTCCCGGTTATACCTGGGACTATCACAGAAAGTTTGCTCTCTCTGCGGCATTCTGCTGGTGTGAAGGTTTAATGATGGACTTGGGGATGCTCCATCTTAACCCGACTTAGCCCTGAGTTACCGGCTCAGAAACCAGGGAAATGTCGAGCTCATCCCAAAGCAAAGCAAATCAAAGGCAGTGAGAAGAAGCTATGAACTCAGATAAAGGAGAATTAACCTTTAAAGCTGAATTTCTGTTAAATCCTATAAGGCATGGATAAAAAGAGAAACTAACCCCTTGGAAATGTTTGACTCGGATAAGTCTGTTCTGTAAAGCTGGCAGCTGGAGGAAACTTGTCTTTTGGCCCATTTCTGTATGAAAGATGGAGAAACTTACTGTAAAATTCAGCATATGGGATGTGCTGCTTCATCGCCCGTTACCTGCGTGGAGATGCAGGGTCAGCTCAGAAGGCTCCTTCGCCTCGGCTGGGTGCTACGTCACTGGAAACCAGGGAAAGAAAGTGAAAAGCGAATCCCTGAGCTTTCCCTTTCTCCCACTCAGCCAGCTCAGAAATCTCCGTGGTGCTCCTATGCCTTGATCCCCCACCACGACCAATGGATCCTGGCTCTTTTTTTATGGAGACTCCCCACCGAGGTAGACGCTAGTTAAAAGGTTACTACCCAGCTGTGAAATATGTAGACAGGGTAACAGCTAAATGGTGGAGTGACCTCATATCTCATATTTATTGACTAAATGTGGCTTGAACTAGTCACCACTAGTAAAATAAACCACAGCCCCAAGTACTGCAGGAATATTCCATGGCAGACAGACTCCTGGTTCCTTGTCACACTTTCTTTCACTTGAAATAAAAAAAAAAAAAAAAGGGGCAAAAACTTTGTTACTAATCTCATTTCATTTACAAGGTAGGTCCTGGAGAAACCCTTTCAGTGCAAGCTTACTTTTTCCTTTGGGAAGAGCTGGGAATGTCTCTGGTTTTGCACTGAAAGAGAGGGAGCGAATGAGCCCTCCGGATTATGTTTTTGCCAACATCCACCTCAAGAAAGAGCTTGATCAAACCAGGACAGACATGTTAGGCTGCAACAGAGAGAGCTGGGCTCAGGCGGCTTCTTTGTGACACCAATGTCCGTGTCACACTTGCTATCTCAGGGGTGAGACTAGATATGAAAAATCAGGAGATTCCCTTAGGTTTTGTCTGCCTAAAAAAATTCATGTAGTATAAAAGTAAAGTGATTAATTTCTTACTTCTGCAGTGAATTAAACCCATTCCGCATCAGCAACGTTTTCCTGAGCATCTCCAGCTAGTGTAACCCCTCTGAAGGCAGGAGCGGCTGTGTCACGAGCGTTAGGAGCCTGGTAAATACGCTGGAGGCTGCAGAGCGCAGAGGGGTGCCGAACAGATGAGGTACGTGGGTAACGCTCCCAGAAACAGGGAAACACCACGTTCACAGCGCTGCCGTCAGAAAGGGCTGTTCACCTCCAGCTGCCTTTGTGCAGCACCCAGCAGAGATGGGGGAGAATTGGGAAAAGCCGCAAGGATCTGGTTTTTCAGCTTTGCTGTTGCAACAGCAGTTGCTCACCTTCAGCATAAAGAAATGGAAGAAAACTGTAACTGAACTGCTTGGAAGTAGCAATGCAAGAGAGTTTGTGATGTGGGGTGCTGTGCAACCAGGAAGCAGAAATTCAGTTTGTCCCATTCCCTGGCACCCCGATTGCTCTCGGCATCTCTGTCTTGACACGACGTGTGTCCTTTCCACCCGCCCCTGTCACGCTGTGCCTGGCCTGGGCGCTGCACGGGGCTGTTGCACGCACAGCATCGCCTTCCCCGATCCCGTGAAGTCGCTGGCCGGGCGACCCATTTCGCATCACCTCACGATCCAAAAGCCTGCAGGGTGTTGTAAACCGTCTGCGTTGTGGCTTATTAGCTCACGGCCATCTGCGGGTCCCGGGGGGTGGTGGAAGCCCTGTGCCACAATAACGGTAGTCTGGGCTGGAAAAGCCGCAGCGTGTTGCAGGTGTTGCTATAACATACTGCCCGCGATTAGCTTTTTGGTCAAAATTCATGATGCAGTGTTTCCCTTTGGAGATTTACATGTACATGGGGGGGTGATGCCAAGTATTGGAAAAAAGGCGAGCTTGGCACCAGGATGGGATACAGATGTTACCGCCGTGAGCCCACATCAACGCGGGCTGTAGACTGCAGGCTCGGAGCCGAGCAGCTCTACGTGGCTGCCTTTCAGTACGGTAATGGTGCAGAAATCCCCTCCCTCGCCCATCCTTCCCTTCCCCTCCTACCCATTTCTCAACTAAACTATGAGAGAAACTCAAAATACAAGGATCGGCTGATGCAGAACGATTACTTGGAGATTATTAGTGATATTCAGTGCTGATACGGAGACAGTCAAAAGTCATCTTGGTCACGTCACCTGGGGTCTGATGCTAATTATTATTGTGGTTAGTTTTTCCAAGGTAATATGTAGATAGATGACAAGGGTCAGAGAAGGGAGAGGAAACAGCCTTGTTAATGCTCTGCAGAGATAATCATTCCTGCTTCTGGCTGGGGGGGACTTTGCCAACAGAGAACAACAGAGAACAACAGAAGCATCTTTCCCTACTGACGTCACACCCGTTCTTCCCAGAAAATTGGGTCACTGAG
>VXBL01002507.1:532908-663216 GCA_013400195.1 Aramus guarauna | reverse complement strand
AGGGCGTTTGTTTTTCTTTTTTTTTTTTTTTTTTCAGAAAAAAATTGTGTCTCCTATTGTCTATGATAATATTTTGAGATGGGAATAAATATTAAAAACCCATTATAAATGTCCTGAAATACCATAGCACTATTGCAGAATTCTGCATTTAGGGAAGCGCTGTTCACAAATGGTGAAGTTAGCGAATGGCTACTTTTCAATTAGAAAAAATAACTTTATTGCTTGCTTGCCCTTATTATTCTTTGATTTGCTTAATTTCCTGTCTCTGACTTGAGTAGGACACTGGTTTGATTTGTGTGTCAGCTATGTTTACACCACACATGATGAACAGAGTTTGAAGACTTTGTTGGGATGTATTTGTGCTTTTAATTTAATCTGTGCTTCTTGCTGCCCCAGTTCTTCAGCACCGAACACAGTCACCTCTGGGCTGGGGTAGCCAACCATCCTCTGGTCTGGGGCTGAAGCCATCGTGTTTCATGGTTTCCACTTGAGGTCATAAATCACGCCCGAGTTGGATTAAAGCTTAGGTTAGATTCACTGGCAGTTTTGCTATTTTCACTGAACCTTGCAGTGATTTGGACGTGAGCTGAAGATTTATGTGTATTTGCAGAGCCCACGGTTCCAGGTCAGAGCTTGGACTGAGGCATTACCAGGGAATCATTGCTTCCCCGAACGTCTTTGGTGGCCTCATCTGGAGCAAGAGACATTGCTAGGAAAACGCATCCAGCGCTTATCTCCCTGCTGAGTCTCCTCTGAGAAGTGAGAGACTCGATAAAACAAGCCCAAAATTGCTGATACAAACATTGCTCAGGAAAAATGTGATCTGCCCTCGTTGTCCTTAACTCCGGCGATATCAGAGTCTGCATGTGACAATGCTGGGAAGAGCATATGGGCAGATCACGAGCAGAAAATTAAAAGTGGAGTGGAACACAGGTTTTATTTTCCTTTTCTAATCTCAGTACACGCAAACAGGAGTCATAGATGGATGGGATATCTCAGGGGAACCCCAGATCTGGGTCCTTGACATCAAGATAAATGGGCTGACACGATACCAGTGCTTGAACCGGGGTGATATCCTCCAAAACGTCCTGTCCCAGGGCAATCCCTCTCTCAGAAAAGGCAACTTGGATGACCTGTTTGTTACAGCTGTTCCCGCTGGATTTGCTGAGTGGTTCCATGATGTGATGCACATCGTGTTGTAACTGTGGCCATAATTTTCCTTTCTGTATTCTTCCAGATATTGTCAGAGCTTGGACCACAGGTGAGACCTTGTTTCAGCCTGTGGGCAGGAAAGATCAGGCTTTGCATGTTCCCTTGGGATGCTGTGATGTGAGACAGCTCACCGCTTCCCCACCTCCCGCAGCTCACATGTGCCAGCCCACGTATGCATCCGTACACGCACGTGCACACGCGTTCCCTTGCCAGCCAACCTCCGAATCTGTTCTGGAGGAATTGGAGCCATAACAATATGGCAGTAAAAAGTAATGAAATGCCATCATAAAAAAGATGTGGAAAAGCAATTATTTATTTATACCTAGGGAACTAGGAATAATACACCTGTTTCGTAGGGATGGCTGGCACAAAGCTGGCATTGCATAGTGGTACTTAATAATTTTTTACCACACTTTATAGGCTCTTTCCTGCAATTAATGCTAAATAAAATCAACATTTTTCCAACTTGCGTTTCTGGCTCTCATTAACTCCCTTCTTGCCATTCACCGTCTCTTTCCCTCTCAGTATCTTTTCTTCTTTCGTATTTTTCTAAATTTTTCTTCTCTCTTCGCTTTTCATAAGCTCCAGTGTGTGGCAGCTTCAAAGGCCAGGACCTGCTCTCTAATTGAATTAACTGAGATTTCCCAGGCTGGTGCAGGATTGTTCCAAACTGTACGGCTTAGCAAAGGCTGCTCCTCCAGGTGGGGCATAGGCACCTACCCAAGGCATGGGGATGACCCCCCAGAGCCCTGGCATGGGGATGGGTGGCAGCACCCTGCCCCTCCATACGAACCCACAGTGGGGACGACAGCAAAGCAGCTGAAACCACAGAAAACCTACGGAGGACCTGATTTACAGCCAATGGGTGGCAATGCAAGAGGAAGGCTGGAAATTTTGACCATCATCAGCTCAAGTGAATTGGTAGATAAATGCATACATGCATGAAGTAAAATCCTGTTGATGGTGCTGGGAGGTGATTTTGGGACAAAAATGGTTCTGAGCTCTGCACTGAATTAATCGTCTTTCTCTATTTTTTAGGAAGGTGAAACTTCAAAGACTTGCAGCAACAGAGAGCCACCTAGAAGGGCTGGAAGATCTTGGTCATGAAATGCCTGTCCAGGTCTTAGATGATGTGAGTCCTCTTGCTCTCCTGCTTTTGCCCCCCTCCCCAGATTTCCAACTGATTTCAAATTATGGGATTTCAACATTTTCCTTTGTGGTGAACCCGAAGAACAATACTCCCTGCCAGCAACGCTGGTGGGTAGGATGGAAATTCTGGAGAAACAGAAGTCTTCTTAAGGGTCCATTACAGACTTTTTACATTTTCATATTACAACTATCAGGCAGAAATATCTGATGGTGAAAATGTCCCCAGTTTGGTTGATAATTTCTCTGTTCCTTCACTTGATCAGGCAATTTTTCTTTCTGCTGCATCCCACCCCCATGCTCCAAATAACTTCTATTGATTCCCACCCCAAAAAGAAAAGAGGGAGAATTTTTGTTTCATTAATCCCTCCCTTCTGATTTTAAAATTGCAGATTTTCTAGCTTTAGTTTCTATTCTTTTTTGTAACAAGAAACTTCTGATTTTTCACACAGAAAAATATTCTGGATGAAACACTCTTGCCCTCTCAAAATCTCCTACCCCAAAAATGCCTAATGCTGCTGGAATAATTTAATGCATTTAATATTTGTTTAAGTAGATAAAGTGAGTTGGGAGAGTAATTAAAAGGCAGGGTTTTCCCTGTGCCAGTGAACCCCAGGTGAGAAACTGGCCCTCGAAGGTGGGAGAGAATCAGCTCCAAGAATACGCACCACGAAGCCTGAAACCCAAGTCATGCAGGGCACTTTGCGATGGGGTGGGAGCCCTTCCGAACCTTGCATTCGTTACGTCGAGAGGTTTTTGTTTTTTTTTTTTTCTTTTTTTTTAATCAAGAGCAGTTGCAAACATGTCTCAGATCGCAGGACAGCTTTATCTGCCATCTAGTTCAGATGTGGGGAGGGCAGGGGGGAAATAGGACCCACATGTTATCAGCTGATATATGAAATAGAGAGAGGATTATTGAGGAGGATAAAGGCCACGAGGAAAGAGGAGCTGTGCCTGCTGCCGAGACCCATCTCTCTCTCCAAGCCTATGCTCCCTCCTCTCCCTCCTCCCCACAAACTCCAGTGAAATGATGAAAAGGCTGGTGTCAGGGCTTTGGGATTTATGCGGATAAAGGCACAGCGAGGCCTGGCATTAGAGAATTAGATCCACGTGTTGCTCCTGCAGGATGATCTATAGGCAGGTTTCTGGGGATCAGCAGAAAAGTGAAATATGATGGCGGCTCTCCGGCCAGCTCTAATCTTGCCCGTTCCCATGTGCCCTACCTGCTGGCGGCTCCTCCCAGCCGTCTGCTATTACCTAGCCCATGCCCGGCACCACCTCGGTTACTCGTCTGTGGCTCATGGGTGCTCCTCTTGGGTGGCCCGTCCATGAGCAGTGGCTCAGGAGCACCATCCGGGGCCAGGCATCCCGGGATGCTGCAGCCTGGCATGGGCTGGACCCAAGAGAGAGGTCGGGAGTCTGTGCAGCGCCCTGGGATAAGACTGTTTTGAGCTTTTGCAGAGGCTGTGGAGTTTCATTCAGCAGCTCTCAGAAGGGCTGAATGTATTTCCACAATATTTCTGGCAGGAAATTGGCAGCTGTGGTTGGGCACGACCACAACCCCTTCTTTTCAGAAGCCCATCCCATCAAGTGCATTGGGGAAAGGAGCAAGTTTGGTGTCAGCATCTCTGGTGGTGCTCAGATTTGGTAGCAGGTCTCCCCACCTCCTCCTGGAGGAGAAAAGAAGGGAAGACAAGTTTGCAGTTGCACCATCCACACAGAAGGGTGGGAGGGCAGCCCGGCTCAGCCCCGTCCCACTCCCCGTGACTACTGGTGGGACTGCACGTGCTTGTTCAGCTCCCAGCTCCAGCCTGTTCTGCTGTTGAGCAACTGCTGCTCTTCCCTGGTGGGCTGGATTCAGACCTGCGGTGCAAGGCAACCTGTCCTGCCCCAGGACCTGTTTCCTTGTAGGCTGTGGTCCTCCTCGTGCAAGTCTGCTCATTAAATGCATGCCTCCACACATCCAGATCTGAGGAGGCAGTGGATGGTTATTATATGTCTCTGGAATCTGATTAATCTCAAACTAGACATGATATTAATAATTTAATATTCCCCTGCATATAACATTTGCTGTTGCCTCCCACATTGGCCGAGTAAAGGGTTAGAGATTTGCCTCAAATAATATTATCTCACTGTTTTTCTACTCTGAGCTTTAACCTTTCCAGATTTTCCCATTAAAACACTTGGAGGGAGAAAAGAAACAAGATTTTGTCAAAAACCAGAAGTCTCTAAACCGGTCACCACCAGCCCTTCATTGGAGCGGGTTCCCCCAGTGCTGGATTGGGGCTGTAAATGGTTGCAGTGGTGTCTTTGAAGCCTGTCGTTACTGAAACAGCCCTCTTCCTCCTTCTCTTCTTTAAGTTAAAGCACCCATCTGGGTCAATCCATCCTTGCCACCATCCCCTCATCTGTCTCTCTTGGGCCACTGCACTCCTCCAGGGCGATGGGTGCCCAGAGCTGGGTCAGCAGCCCAGCGTTGGTGGCAGGAGAGTGCATCTCTTAAGGACTTTGCAGGCCATAATTGTATTCATGCCTCCTGGTCCAGTGGTTGCCTTCCTTCTGAAGGCAGATGACTGGTGACTCCTGATTAATTGCAACGTGAGTCATGCCAGGCTCGCCCAGTGATCAGCGGTCATTCCCCATGTCAATCATTCCCCTTTTGCTGAATGAAATGCTTTGCATTTGTCCTTGCTGAGCTGTCTTTGAGAGTTTTTTTTCAGGCTCTGGCTCCAATTTTTTCAAGATCAAGCTAAACGCCTGATTTTTGGCATTGCTATTTAGGAATTGTCTTGCTCGGCCTCTGCTCGAGTTTCTCCAGCTTCAAAATAGGGCTGACACTAATTGCCCATTTGCAATGCATTTCCAGACGCGTGGCTGTAAAGTGCTATATGAAAAAAACAGGCATTGTTATTATGAAACCTTCAGGAAAAAAATTAATAGATTCATATAACTCCACGGTCATTAAAAGAAACCTTATGTGGATGGAAGAGACCAGGATTGAATAAACCTTGAGCAAACACAGCCTTTCACAATGAAACACAAACTGGTTTTAATCAGCAGAGCCAAATAAGTTTTATTTTCCGAGGTTTCTTTTCCCCCATCTCCTTCTTTCAATATTAGCAATTGCAGACGAGCACATTGGCCTGACGAAAAGAGGGGAACTTTGCCCGACTCCTGGTCTTAATGAATATTATTTTTAAAAAACAACAACAAAATACTCTGCTTGGGCTGGCCAGGTCTCAAGTTGCTTTCAGCTATAGTAGGATCTCAGCCAGCCTTTCTGAGCGTGTTATCCTGTAGTTATAGCACCACTATTTGACCATAGATTTTCGGACAAAATTGGGTTTAAGGCCCATCAGATGGTAAGAGAGGTCTGACGATCACCTCCTTGTGTTTGCTTCCTTTAGGGAGGTCACACAGGCATTTTTCACTCTGCCTCACCAAGGTTTCTCCTGTGTTTGTTTGGGAGACAGAAATAGCTTTCTGCTAAGAGGACGATGAGGTTACGCATTCTGAGCTGTCACGGTGAGTCAACAGTCTGGAGCTGGTGGGGCTGCCTGCAAGGCAAGGAATGGGAAACACCCTCAGAGGGGAGCCCTGTGCTGTCCACCT
Organism: Aramus guarauna; assembly: GCA_013400195.1. NCBI lineage: Eukaryota > Metazoa > Chordata > Aves > Gruiformes > Aramidae > Aramus > Aramus guarauna. The sequence goes on along the minus strand of VXBL01002507.1, from coordinate 657,246 downwards.
CATCTCTTGCCTGCACTGGGGACCTTTCTCCATCAGGATACCTTCCACACAGGGATGTTCTCATTGCTTTTTTAAGTACCCTGGCTCCTCTATGATGGCGTGACCTTGAAAAGTCCACCATCCCTACCTTTCACCAGCATGAGAGACCCTCTGACTGGAAAAGGATGGGAGTGCTAACTTGCATTATGATAATGACAGCTATGTGTCTGTCTGTCCCTTTGCCTCTTTCCTCCATCCAGACTTTAGACTCTCCACGGACTTTGCCATCATCTGCCTAATGACTGGCATGCTGGAGACTGGGGTAATCAAGGCTTTGCTGTGCTTACAAATAGTTACCACTGTACAAAATCGACCCTGTGCTGATCACCCAGCATCATAGACTTTCCATTTTCATGTATACCAGATGACTTCATTGTTCAGGGCAAAAGCGATTGCAGAAGGTCATGCTGGCACCTCGTTCTTGATGTGAGGGGTGCTAGCTGTAAATCACTGGTGGTGGGATTTGTTGAGGAGAAGGAAAAGGGAACTTCCCTTCTCACTTTATCTTGCTTTCCTCACACTGAAGCTAAGCTCATCTCTGGGGTGAAGAAAGTGAGGACTTGGCACCTTGTGAGCTGTCAAGGAGTAAAAGTTGGGACAAAATGGCCCAGTGATTAGCATCCTTGCTAATGCACACGTAATTTTCTGTAAAAGCTGTGATGTCTGCATTGCAAGTACTAAATTTAGTGACAAGTCTTCAATCTCATTCCTGCATGGGAAACTTCCAGTTTATGCTACTTTCACTGTCTGGAATAAATGAGCACCCTCCTGGTGATGCCATCAGGCCATGTGAGCACCAGCCAGACCTGGAAACATGCAGGTTCTTGGTAGCTGTAGGAGTGTAAGCTTGTGTAACTCACTGGCAAAAGTGTGTGTGTCTATTTGCAATCTATTTGCTGCTGATAACAGGTTTACTTCCAGATCAGTAATAGTGTTTAATCACCCACCTCTTTGTCATTACATTTGTATGTAGACATTTAATTATTATTTTGTCCTCAGCTAAGCTAGGTCCGTCATTTTTCATTTGTCTCTGGCAAAGACAGTGCAAAAAGGTGTGTAGTAACTTTTAAGCAACTGCCAGTTCCTGCTGATGCTGAGACCTTAACTTTTCAGCTCAGCTGGCCAACGTATCTGTGCTAAAGCTGGTGATCTCGCATTCAAATCTAAGCCAACCTAAGGTTCATAAAAATTACACAGTCATTGTGCTCTCAACAAATACTCTCAAACAGTAATGACAGTGCCCTAAAGCAATTTCCTTCTAATATTGCTTGAGATGATGACAATAACTTGTGAAAGCTAGAAGCCTCCAGATTCTTTGGCCAGGCGGGATGTCCTGCTGATGCTCTGAGGGTCTTGCACTTGGGTAAGACTGTGTGTCCCATCAACCCAAAGGATGAGTGAGTGGGTGGTGTCTGGGCTAGGCTGAGAAAAAGAGACAAGGGAATAGCAGAGACCAAGAACAGAACTGATGATACAGCAGTGGGATGAGTTCTGGATTTTGCAAGAAAAAGGCATGTTCCTCTCTTCATCATTTCTGCATAGACTTTTTTTTTTTAATTTTCATTTTGTAAGACTTCTGGAGACAGTGCAAGAATACACGGTCTTGTCACTGAGAGGGTGGCAGGCTGCCATGTCCCATTCCCAGTTTTCTACCAGGATAGTACTGGCCAGATTCCCGAGTGATGAGAGAAGGGCAGTGATGCACACACCTCTGTTGGGTGGTTTAAATTCTCAGTAGCTTTGCTGGAGCATGACTAACAGGTGAGCTGAAGAGAAAGGTGCAAGAGAGGCACTGCACAAATGCTGAGTAAAGAAGAATCTCCTTGCCAAAAAATGTGCAGCCTGATGAGACAGGGATAGGGCAGGCAGTGAGGAGCAGCGTAACACAATCCAACGCTCTTCCCACCGATTCTCTTCAAGGAGGTCCATCCAGTGCTCTTGAACCGCTATGGATGATAGTCTCACGTGTAAACTTTTCTCCATATGAACTCATGAATGCGAAGCATCAGCAGTACATCACCCAAGACAATTCCCTGAGGCAGCTGGTCGCATTAGCCAGTCTCTCCACTGCATTTGTCACAAATCAAGTTACTACATGCCGCATCCAACGTGACTCGGGCGTTACTCACCGTGTTTACTTTCCATCCAACTCACTGCTTCTGCAGCGCGGAACCAGTCATGCCAGATAACAAATGCCATCTAAACGGAGTGGAATGGACTTCTTATGTGTTAGATATGTTAGGTCATGTAAGTCCTTCCCAAGGGGTATAATTAGAGATCACCCCACCCGCCTTACACATGTTGAGCTTGACAAGGCTTGCAGGGCTGCGAACCCCCCAGTAGCACGAGTAAACAGCTTGCAATGAAGCCTGCCCAGAGGGCTGGCTGCTCCATCGCTGCAGCGCGTCACCCGGTGCCAAATTCATGGGCTGGAGACGCCTTCCTGTGGGTTTGCACATAACAGTTGTGACAGCCAGCTGGGCGATGCTCTCCGCTCACAACCCATTCCCATTTGCTTGCTGCTTACATGTTGCAACCAACACAGGCTTGGAGGCAACTTGTAGCACTCTGCTATGAAATATTACTATGGGGAAAATACCCTTCTCTTTGCACAATTAGTTTGGCCATGAATATTTTCTGTTAAAAAAATCAGTCTAGCCAAACTGAAGATACTTTGCTTTTTCCATTGCTGCAGCTTCCTCCCATTTTCCAGTAGCATAAATAGAAATTAATTTTTTTTTTTTAACTTTAGATTCTTATTTTGTGAAAAGACAAAGAAAATAGCAGAGGTAAATGCATCTGGCAAAACCTTCACTTATTAAAAAAAAAAGTCATCCAACTTGGAAGGACATTTCCAGGAGAATATGAGAAAATGTAAGATCAGCTCTATTTGAAAAGGAATTGCCTTCTTTAATTGACAAATGGCAGAGGAAACCGTTGTTCTTATTTAAACACAGCCCAAACCTGCAGCTTATAATGTTCCTATTGATCTCAGGCTTGTGATCCCTGTTTGCTTTGCATCTTCAAATCTGACTTCTTTTCCCCTTTTATTCTCATCCCTGACTTCTTTTCTGTCTCATTTAGGAGGTCAGCTTACGTCATCTCGCATCCAGCGTCAGTGTCCTTGCACCAAAACATTGCAGCATCATTGGGGTATTTCAGTGCACAGAAGCTGCTGTTTATGCATCTTCCTCTGAAGTGTCTGGTCCAGGCCACACAGGTGCCTGGGCTGCTGAGAGGTGGAATTAGCCATGTTTCTAGGTCAAACATCTCAGAAGAACTCTGAGCCTCCAGATTGAAACCCCACAGCCTTCAAAAGGAGAGGAGGATGCCTCCAGTTAAGCTCTCAGGAGAAAAAAAAAAAAAAAAAATCCTATTTACCTGTTAACTGATTTTTTTAAAACGCTGCCCTTCCAAAAAAATAAAACAAAACCCAAGGCACATGAAGGTATGAAAGAGAGCAGGATGTTAAATACGCAACCTACGTCAGCAAGGAGCTTGCTCTTAATCAAGCATCCACCTGAAATACCTGGGGGCAAGGAAGGAGGCTGCGGGAACATGTTGCAACAGACCGAAGCCATCTCAGAGGAGAGCTGCCACACAAACGGCGAGCCGGAAAGGTGGCTTCAGGAGCCGCTTCTTAAATGTCTCCCGTTTGATCCCCACGGAACATCACGCCAGAAGCGGGATGAAAATGTTAATTGGGAGAAAGTCCCTCTCCTCACTCCAGCAGGTTTATTACCCTAATTGACTTATGGCACTCGGTTCTAAATTAGCCTGCTTGGAAATGTGATCGGCACAGGTAATTTTCCACTTTATGCCATACTTTATAATAAATAATTAAAAAAAAAATCATAAATAGCAGTAGTATTAGATCACTGGTGCTCATGAACTAGCTTTCTTTTAAAGTATGGCGTAGAAAAGAGTTGGGTTTTTTGATGATGCATCCTTAAAACTGTGTCTGTGTTACTCTTTTGCCATAATTAAATTATTGCTTATAAGAACTTTTGCTTGGTCAAAAAGAGAAAAAAAAACCCCAATTATAATAATTCCATTTCAGTGTTTTCCATAAGCTCCTAGCCAAGTTGGCCAATAACTAAAGCAAAGAGCAGGGGAAAAAAAAGGTATGTATTGTATACTCACTTAAAACTTGGCTAGAAATGACCTTTTATTGTCTAATTTTTTTTTCCATGCCCAACTTGGCTACTTGGGACAGACTCATTGCCAAGTTTCTATAGTGTGTTATTTTCCTATGTATTAGGTGTTCAAAAACATTTACAAAAGCTGCCCTCCAAGTGTTGTACAAGGTTTTTGCCTGGACAAGGGCAGAGGAGCCTGGGTTTGATAGCGTTACCGATGAAGATGCTGGTGTTAAAAAGCTAGATATGTTTTGCTTGCTTTGGGGTTTTTTTTTTTCAGTTCGACCCCCTCACACCCCACCCCCCCCGCCCCCTTCCCCGTGCAGCCCAACATGGCAAGATCTCCAAATGGGCTGTGCTAACAAATTTAGCTGAAGACAGCCATGTGATGTTAATATAAACCTCCTCTGTCAGCTTGGAGAGGCACCAGGAAATCGCCCCAGGAATGCTTTTTGCAGAGCCTGTCTCTGCTCGGTGCCACGCGGTGGCATTTGTCAGGCGCACTCAGCCGCGGCTCTCCGGAGGGCGCAGGACCTTTTCCCTCTGTCTGGGTCACTGTAACGTGCGTCGTGTTGTGTCTGAGCACATCGATGACTTTTCAATTAAAAAAAAAAAAAAAAAAAAAAAAGAAAAAAGAAAGCGATTCTGGGTTACAAAAAAAACAACCCCCAAACCAGTTCCTGCCATTCTGGCTCGTCCATAAGGATCCGGCCGTCACATAAGTGATACTTGAATCATGACAAAATAAGAACTGCAGCTCTCTCCACATTTCAAGGGTAATTTCTCTTTGATTCCCTCAATAAAACACCACACTGAAATAAATATAAAGACCAGGGATCAGGCATACTCTTTCTTGGGATCATTTCATTTTAGAAATGAAGAAAAATGATTTTAAAGTTTGATGCAATTTTTTCTTTTGTGGTCGTGCAGTTTAAGTTTGCATTTCACTACATTTGCCTCAGAGACATGTTTAATTTCTTTCTTTTTTTTTTTTTTATATTTAATTTCATTTTCTGGTTTTTATGAAGTCCCGCAATGTTTTTTTGTGGTGAGCTGCCATGGTGTTACCAATGCATCTGAAATATTACAGGCAGAAAGACAGCCACTTGAAGGCAATAATGAGGGCAAGTCTGTCCTAGCTTTTATTTCTTACATGTATTATGTCCTGTATAAAGTTAGACAAAGGGTAAAGCTTTCAGACATCCTCATCCCGCAACTGCTTATAAACACACTTAATTTTATTATCCAACAGCACAAGCTGAATACATCTATAATGCAGAGGTATAAGCTCTAGCTGCTTTCGAACATAATTTAGAAATCCAGCTACAGGAAAGGAAATAAAAGTGCAATTTTCAAATGTTGTACGAGTTTTCTCTCTGCATCTTGTGATACCAATCATCTTTTAAAACCCTACCCTGAATGATTTAGGAGCAAAAGTCGCACTAACTGAGACAGGAGCCTAAATCAGTCAAATGTGGCAGAAGGTGATTATATTCTTGATGGGTTCTTTTCCATTTTATTTATCATCCTATTTTCACGGGCTGCTTTTTCACTCTGATGTAGACGGGCTTGCTCTTCATTAGCATGTTGGTAACCAAGTGCGTATTTAACTCTGCTATGTGCAGAGCTGGCATTTGTTGGGTTACTTAAATGTAGGTCAAATCAGAGAGGACTTGGAAGAAAAGTGATGGAGTCAAAATTGAGAGAGGAAAGGTCGTGTGCAGCACGATGCACACAGATGGCTTATTATCGCTAGGACCATGTGGCAGAATCCAAACTCATCTGACAGTCTGTTTTCGTGATACAAAACTCTTCCAGGGACTGCTGAACCTCTGAAAGTATCTGGGTGCATTCTGCATGATGTTCACACTTCTCTGACCTTGCAGAAGCCTTGGAGTAGTTGCAGTTTCAAATCTAGTTTTGCAGATTAAGAGATTTAATGCAATGCTTGTGGTGGGATGGAGATCCAACCAAACATTTTGGTGTTTGCCAGGTCTCTCAACCCAGACTCACCAGGTTTCTATAGGTTTCCAGAGAGCAGATGGACATTTTGTAGGTCCCACCTTGCCTGGCATCTCTGCAGGAGCGAACGTAACGCGACAGAAGCTCTTCCCTGTGGATCAGTCCTTACCTTTCTCCTGCTCAAAGACTACGCAGAAAGCAAGAATCAAGTGACTGAAAGATTTATGTTGGAACTAGATCCCCATGGATCAGAACACGAATAACACTTCTATCCCCTCCCAAATCTTCCAGGCCTGACCTTTCACAATCTCCATTTCCTGACCAATGACTCCAAAGAAAATAGAGCTGCTCGTTGGTATTTAATGGAAATCTGCGCAAAACTTGTCAAAATACACCACCATGCCTGTCAGATGCCTGGGACAAGACCTCTACAGTAGTTTCCAGAAACCCAGTGCAATTACTTACATTTTAAATTATCTTTAATTGTCGCATGTGAGCTACAGAAACATTTTTCCCCACTCCGAAGCAAGACCTCGCTATTAAGAGTCACCCCGTAATTGCAGCTTTAATAGGGGGACCGCAGCAGGTCAGCCGCGGAGGTTAGCGCAGGGTGCAGCAAGGCGAGAGCGGCTGCTGAACGCCAGTAAGTGGAAGTGACACATCACAATAGTCCCATCAATTATGTAGGGGCAGTTTGGAGTGTAAACTTTTTAGTGAATCTAATTACCTCGCCAGATGTTTTAATCCAATCTCCTTGCCCCTCCTCTGCCATCAAATAATACATTGGTTTTTGAGCTCCTGATATGAGAAAGTCACCTTAACTATAGAGTCTAGAATAATTTTTAGGAGGGTTTTTTTGCAGGGACTGAGCATCCTTTTGCTATCCGAGAGATTATTCAGATTCATGTGTGACTCAGTACTCGTGGGATTGCACTGAACCAGAATGAAGATGCTCGTGAATTGATAAGGGTGTCACGAAGGGTGCAAGACTGATGAAAAATAGATGAGATGGTGTAAATGTGCTCAAGAGCTGAATGACAACTGTTAGCTCGGCAATGCCGAATTTAAGCAGGTCCTGTTGATAGCATTAGAGACGCCACACCAGATTTTCTGAGGCTGTTTGCAAATTGACCTAATGTTCCCGTTGACACAAAACCCTGAAAGCACAGCTAAAAGCAGCATTGCTGAACTCTCCTGATTTGCTCACAGATTGAGGTCAGATGCGAGCCTGAAAGAAAATACTTGCCTATGCATCCAGGAGAGGGGAAAATACTGAATTAACTGTGCACACAGATGCATGATATTACCTTCCAGAAGCGCAGAGCAGGGAAGGGACCTAGCAGCATCGGGATGAATTTCCTTGTCATTCAGTGAACTGTGATTTTTGGTTTGGTGGGAAATCTGGGTGTGCACATGCAACACGCATTGACCAGTCCTCAGCCTTGACTGCAGAGCATGGAAAAAAAATCTCCATCTTTGACAACTTAAAGCTCTAACATGAAAAGAAAAAAACAAACCACAAAACAAAACCAAACCCACCCAAATCAGTCTCAAACTGTTCTTTGTTAGAATTCCAGTTGAACAATTTGTTGGTCTTTATTTTCACCAGCTTATCACATTAATAGTTGCTTTTCTTCCCTTTTCACCCCATCCTGTTCCCCAGTGAGAGAACATTTAGACTGGTACCGGTTGCAACTTCATTCACACACTTGTGGGATGGAAACATGCAGAGCAAACAAAGAAACAAGGCTGTTTATAAAGCCTTCAACACATCAGGCAGTGGAGAAGAGCCCAAGTTTCCACGTAAAGGCCTGAATGGACAAGAATGATGTGAAACATATGGAAAATATGGAAAATGTGGAATAAGTAATAAAATTATAAATAAAACAAATACAATAAATTGGGAATGCAGTTTTACTCATAATGATTTGTGTTCCTAGTAACCCAAGACTCCCTTACCTTTGGAAAATTGCATGTTTTTCCAATGGGGGAGCTGACTGCAGGTGACAGGTCTGATGGGTTGTGGGGTGGGTTGGATCATTGAATGGCTCAAGCGTTCAGCAGGGAATCAGGGCTGCAGCAGCCTTGCATAAGCCCTTTCTCTGACAATGACTTGCATCATGATCTCAGGAAAAATCACTTAATCAAGCAGCGGTTAGTGTTAGTGCAGGAATTTTGGCCAGAAATGAAACTTGGCTTGTTCTGGCTAGAGAGATTTGCCTGGCGGACTTACCCAGATGCATTGTGCTGGGTTTACTTTTTTTCCCCCTGGATTTTCTTGGTTATTAGTGACAGCACTTCATGCGCTTTCCTCCGTGAGTGTACTCTCCCAGTGATCACCTGTGGGTGTACTGGTGGGATGGGGACTCCAGTTTCTCATTGCCATGAAAGTTGTCCAGTACTTCTGGATCTCATACTGCGGGGATGCGGGCAAAACCTCTGCTTCCATAAAACACTTGTAGAGGGTCCCTTTAACAACTTCAGTATCTTTTCAGCTCCAGAAAGGAATGGCCAAAGGCTGATTCTGAAAAAAAATAGAAATAAAGTGGTTGTCTGCTTTAACCATTGCTGATGCTCTATCATTAGATTAACAATAGCTAGCGTTACAGAATAAGCTTATCAAATAGATGAAATATGGTTTGTGTTTGTAACAAGTCAAAGGTCTGCTGGAGCTCAGGCATCAGCACCGTTAAGGGCACCTGTAGCAAAAGGCAATAGGACAGAAAGAGTGATGGGACTGGATTCGGCTGTCTCTGGCCTTTTGTCTCAATTAGGTATCAATTTAGATGTAGTCTATTGGAAATGGCTTTAACCCAAATCAAGAATAAGGCTTAAATTCATGACTTTCAGCTGGAAGAATGTATCTGAATGGACCATCTAAAAGGGCAGCAGAAGCCCGGAGGAGTGAAGAAACTTGCCCAAAGTCATTATGAGAACCAAAGTGTGCACACAAAGCAAGCCGGGGCCCTGCTCTTACACACATTGCCATGGTCTGAGACAATTAAATGCTGAGTTATATGAGACTGTCCCTTTGCAGTATGTCAACAGCTCGGAAAAGTTTCCTTTGATTCCACTGTGATGATTTGTTTTGCTGTGCTAGCAATAAAAGAAAAAAAAGGGGCGGGGGGACGGGACATGGGACGGGACGACGACTACGAGCAGTGTATGAATCACAGCTATTCTTCAAGGTGAAAGATCTGAATTTCCATTTCCCTGTGCCATTAGAACTGATACGGGTCTGACTGGCCACTATATGGTGAAAAAGTCCCTCTGTGTGCCAGTATTGAAAACTGTTTGTGCATTAGTTGGAGTCTTTGCCAGCGAAATAATATCGTCCCCTTTGTTTATTATATTGAAACTCGATAAAAGAAAGCGTCGGAGGGAGAAAAAAAAATAAGTTTGCAGTGTGAAATGACTGTTCTCGTCTGGGCTCCAGGATGCAGCCGTGAGTAACGTCTGTGGCATCGCCGGGCGTCCTACTGCAAAAACAAGTTATTGTGCTGCAGCTGTAATCTGGGGTTTGCTGGGAGAGGCACAGTCCGTGCTTTGCCAAGGGACCCCCACACTCCATCACTTATGGGGACTGTCCCATTTCGGGGGCGTTGCCTCCTGCAGCGATAACGACAGCGTAGACTCTGTGAGTAACTTCAGGCCAGACCTAGATGCCGCACACTGTTACTGCCCAACAAGGCAGACCCATGGAAGCTTGTTTTGAAGCCCAGCATTATCTCGGTGCCCCAGCTTTCAGAACAAATCCCACTCCTCCCATTCTTTTGCTGAAAAAGTGACCACATTTTTGAGCTGTTTCTGGATCCAAAGGTGGCTTTGCTGCGTTGAAAATTAGCAGAAAAGACCCTGACTAAATGAAGTGTCCTTTTCAAATGAGAAAGGCAGACTCTGTGTGTTCTCAACGTGCTTGCAAGTTGATGGGACCCCTTTACAATATAGTGGCAAGCAATGACTTTAAATTACAAAATCAAAACAAAGCCAAAATAAAACTAAACAAAACCCCCTAAGCCCACAAAGTCCCTGTACAAAAAAGGACATAACAATCACACATGGCTTAAATACTGCAAGATTCCAAAAGTATTAAGCAGCATCAATTTATAAGGGGGCGGAAAAGATTTAGTCAGATGGTAGATGCTTTGGGCCAGTCCTCATAATTTTATTTCCCATCTGTAAGTGTTAGCACTGAGGGCTCTTACTCTGTGAGAGGGGCCCTAGCTGTTACTGCAGGTAATAATAACAACTGCAAAACCAGCAACACCACCACTACCACCAGTAGAAATATAAAAAACAAACCACACCAGCTCGGCGCACACATCACCGGGCTATCAGACTCTATTTATTTTTTTACCTGGGCAGCAATAATGTGCAAATGCGTGGATGTAGACAATAAAGCAGAAAGGCAACGGTAACACAATTATGGCACAGCTGAATTTCACTTTCTGGAGCCTGAGCTGACACAGGTCTGGATGGGAACAGCCGGTCCCTAAGAAAGCTCTTGTATTTCTTTGGGTCCAGGGCCAGTCCAGCACCTTCAATATCACCAGCACAGTCTTTAAAGAAATTGTTTTTCCAGAAGACAGACATGGGCTAAATGACTGAAAATAATAAAGGTTTATTTGAAAAAGAGGATTCTTTGTGTTTGGTTTTTAGTTTTTAAAACTTTAGAGGGTATTTCAGATCATAGGTTCTCATATCTGAGCAGCAAGAGCATTAGAAGCAGCTCGGGTTTAAGTGAAAGTGGAGATTCACATGACTCCAAAAGCTGGAGCTTTACAAAGCAAGAAAAACCAACATCCCCTGCCCCGGTTGCGGCATGGCAGTTTGAAATGTAGAAATAGTCTGGCTTTCCTGAAATGCTGCAAATGGTCAGCTAGTCCCTTCTGTGCTCTGCTGCTCTGTATGATGTCTATCCTTTTCCTCTTGAGATGAAGACCGCGATAAAAAGATAACCCATCAATTTAACATTAAAAATAAGGAATATTAAACAGAAAGATCCCCTTGTGGTATCAGATAACTACAGGGTTTTTTTTTAAAGCTTGAGAGCTGGGCATCCTAAGGGTTAAAGGAAGAAATAATCTCCCCTTTTAAGTGCATGTGTGCATACATGGACAAGAGCCCAAGCTAGCATTTTGTCTTCACTAGCAAGCAACACACACGTGCGCGCGTGCACACACACACACACACACACGTGCGCTCAGCATGCTCCAGGTCACTCCAACTTCAGGAGACTTATTAGCCTTACAGTGTTAATGGAAACCAGTCTCCAATGCGGGGTGGAGCAGCGAGGTGAACCAGGAGGCCGGGAGGGGGAATTTGCTCTCCGAGGTGTTGAGTACTAAAAGTGGCAGCAACTTCTGACAGTTCCTAAAAACAGCCTTGCTGTGGCTCACTTGGTTTCTGGGCAGAGACGCCCGTGAGCAGAGCTAGAGAGCAGCCCCAAATGCTGCTGGACGACCTTCCCTCCCATGGCAGACATCCTGGAGTGGCATTAAAAACATCAGCTTGCTGCCTTTTGCATGGAAAGGACAGACAGATGCATGTTTCAATCCAGCCTTTGAGATGGGTTCACAGGGGTGTCCTTCTCCCAACGTATAGCCCCTTAATGTACAGCGCACGATGCCACGCGACATGTTGGGGAAGCAATGGCTGCTGTGCAAAGGGAGGACAGATTAAGAGCTCACTCTCACTCGCTCTGCCTCCTATACCAGGCAACCTCTGGGATTTTCCACGCTGGCATGTGTGACCTGGGATTGCTCCCCACCCTTTGCACCTGCGGCTGCTGCCAAGTCCCTCCAGGCAAACCCACATCCCCATTGTCTTCTTCCCTCCGCGGCTTTGGGTGCTGCTGCAGAGCTGCCTGAGCACCGCAAAACTGGGAGACTCATCCTGGAGCGGTTTTTTAACACACTGTGCGTTAATTGGGGACAGTTATGGGGTAACGTAAGCAGCAAAATGCTCACCTGCTATGCGGTGAGGTCGTTACGCTTTTAAGCCTTCGCTCTGACACTCTCACGATTAATAAGACCTCTGAGGTGCTGCTGGTGCCATGTCCTGGCTAGTCCTTGACCACCACTACAAGCTAAACCTCCAGCCCACCTCCGGCAGTCACAGCTAGCTTTACAGCACTTCTCTACGTGAGAGGAGCGGGTGTGTGGCACGAGGAGGGCATTGTCCCTGCTTGCAGCTCTCGAGTGCACACGAGCAGCTGAGCTCTGCGGACCAGCCCCCTCCAGAAACACCTTCTCCCTCCTGCCGCAGCATCCCCCCTCCCTTCCCAGCATCCCGGGCAGGACGGCTCCAGCTTCTTGTAGGAGATCTCCAGTAGGGAATTAGCAGCTGGGGAATTGCCCTCCGCCGCAGTCGTGTGGGAGCTTGTGTAATGTTCTAGCGCTATCAGTCACATTGCTCATATTTACTTCTTTTGGCCCGATTCTCTGCCTGCCAAATAAATTTGCAGCTGCAGAGGCTGAGGTCTAGTAGAAAGCTGAAGGATTTACTTCCAGCTATTGAAAGGTTTATAGCCGAGAAATGTGAAGTTGCACAGATTCTGCTGTTGGAGATGTGTCCTCCTCCGCTCCCCCAGATGCTGCTGGGTTAAGGGGAATATTGGATCGTGGACCATGTGCAGCTGCTCCTCTTATCCGCAGAGACAAATTCCACCTTAAACATTGTTTGAAGGCAGTAATTCAGAGGCAGAACTTGTTGCTAGTGCTGGGAGCAGAGAGTAGTTCATCGCTGTGTGCACAGCAGAGATGCCTCATGGGCACTGTTTGAAGATGAGTTGGGATGAAAAATTCCTCCATGTGTTATTCCCAGCCTTCTCTGTCATCTCTGCTCCATTAACTCTGGGGCTGGCCCAAACATCTTCACTACAAATGCGCGTGTCTGGGGGAAGGCTCACCAGCGCCTGCCGCAGCGAGGCACTCCGGAGTGCTTTTATTGGACTAAAAAAGGGCCATTCTGTACAACTTCCAAATTCACAAAAGGTAAATTATGAATGTGTTTGATTTATTTTCAATAGGGAGAGCCTGTGCTTTTGCGGGTAGCTGAATCAAACGGGACCAGGCCCTTGGGTGAGACACTGCCTTCCCTGTGCCGTGGTATTTAGTGCTGGGTACGTCTATTACTGCAACTGCTACAGCCCCTGGTTCATTGAATTGCCTTGCTCGGCTCAATGCTACCCTAAAAAAAATACCCACAAAAACCAGAGCAAGACAGACAGTAGCACAGACAGCACATAAACAGAATAGAAAAAGCAGAGAGCTGGGGAGGGAAAAGGCATCCGAAAAGCAAATTAGTCTGGCGAAAGAGAGGAAGAAGATGTGGCTGAGCAGAACAGAGAACTCGGGTATCTTCACCCGCGTCAGCCTCGGCATCACCGCCTGTGCAATGCTCCGTATTGTGTCAGTCTGGGCGAAGTTAGGTAGGCTTCTTACTCCTTAGTCTGTGTGTCCTCGGCTCTTTGGGGCTCCCAGTGTCGCTTTGTGCCTGGGAAACCACAAGCCCACTTCTAGCTTTAACCCTCGTGCTTCGATGACGGCAGAAATTCACAATCACAGAAATGAAATCCCTGAGATTGCTTGTCCCAAAATGCCCTCGTCACTGTCCTGCTGTCCCCTCCTGGCCATGGGACCTGGGCGGGGGGGGGCTGGGGACACGTGGAGCAAGCAGGGCTTGGAGGGTAGCTGCTCCCTTGGTTTCCCTTAAACCACGCTCAAGCCCAATGGCATTGGATGCTCTCTCCATCCTTCAGGACGTCAGCCTCACTCAAGCTGTCTTCATTTAAGCAGTTGGTCCTTCACAGATTGCTTCCAGGCCCCTTGAGAGTAGAAACTCTTTTACCTCTTCTGGCCCTGAGACCGTTCCAACAGCTGTAACTATTTCATTTTTAATTTACTTGATACAACTTGTCTCTGCTTAATCCATCAGGACAACTTTGAGGGTTCCTGACACATAAATCCAGAGTGGGGAGAGTGGTTGGGATAGAGGGGTCGGAGAAGAAGGGGAAAAAAAATAAAGGAAAAGAAAAAAAAATTGCAAAGGATTTTGAAAAATTATATCTAAATTGTAGCCAAATGTATTTTCCTAGCTTATTGTAAAGTAAGCAAAACTGGAGCCAGTGAAACAGCCAGGTCTCACCTCAGGGCTCGGGGGTGAGCGAGACCTTTGCTTTTGTCGTGGTGACATACTCCACGATACTTCTTCAACAGTTTAAACCTCCTAAATTTGTCCAGATTTTTTTCCTGCCAACCACTTCCTTTTGTTTAACACAAACACTCAAGAGGAAAAACTGCTTTGCATCTTCTTTACATAAATAAAACCAAACAGGTTTTACATCACGAACTTTTAAAGGCAAAACATCCCCTCCTTCAGGTACCGCTTTCCCTCCATTGCCCACCATCAAAGGCTCCGTGCTGTTTTTCGAGTGGGTGGTAGGACTGCTCTAAATCAATCAGCTGACATTAGGCTAATGTCTAATTAGCTATGGGTGGGCATGTGCTTTGATTATAGGAAGAACCTCGGGCAACGACTTATGGTTTTAAGGCCCACTTCTACATGTATCAATCATCTTTTGACATGCAGAGCAGGAGGGAAGAAAAATAAGCTGCAATAAGAAAAAAGAAAAAGAATTCTAAAGAAAGAATTCTGAAATATCGATGTGTACATGAGGGTGTGTATCCATATGGCTACGCTGCAGTTACGGCTGAAATGAAGAACTCACTCTTGTACATTGGCATTAATAACGAGAGATTCTCTGCCTTAGGAAGAAGTCCAAGAAATAATTTTTTCCTTTACCATCCTCTGTGATTTTAAGCAAGGAGAGAGATTTCCTTTTTAGGGAGAGAAAGGTGAGACACCCCATCCCAGGGAGACTTGGTATTACTAACGCTATTTTAAGCAGAGCTAAACAGACATCTCCCGCCAGTGTAACCCCGTTGGGAGATGTAAAATCACGCTGCACGACCCGTGTCTGCTGCTGCTGCGGTGTCTCCTGGCCACGAGAGGCCATGGGTCTCTTTCTTTTCCAACAGCCTCTCGCAAGACTGCATTTCCCCTTGGGCATTTTTTTTTTCCCCAAATCAGGTCTTATTTTGCCCCGATGAGGGCCATTTCTCTGCTCTTTTCATTGCGTGTGACAATTTGCCAAGGCTTTGCTGTGCGCGCGTGTGCTCCATGTGTTCGCTGCTCGCTATAACTAGCTCCATCTCGCTTTCTTTGGAGTCACCCTCTGCCTCCCGAGGCTACCCAAGTGTGGACAGCAATGCTGCAAATCCAAAATTGATGCTAAGTGAGAACATTTCAAGTTGGAGAGTTTTTCTACCTAAAAAAAAAAAAAAACCAACCAAAAAAACCCCAACCCCCTTGAAAAACCCCCTCTTCAAAAACCAATGTCTCCATTTCTCACTTTAATTGTTTCACTTCAGTCTCTGTAACAATGCTTCAGTTTATTGGGAAAGACAAGAGGGATTTTTTTAGAATTACATGTAGATATAGAAACCGTATAGGAAAGGTTCTAATTATAACTATTAAACTCGGAGAATAAAGGGATACAGTATTCCTAGCTCGCTTGGCGGTTAGGAGTTATGCAATACTTTCTGTGCTTTAAAATGTGTGGCAAACGATGTGATTTTTTTAAAGGAAGAATTATTTTTATTTTATTAAACTCGCCCTCAAGAGTGTTCTGCTTTGGGTGATTGGCTTTGCCTCTTTCTTGAAACTTTCTATGCAGAGCAGATTTTTGTGAGATGTGCCAGAGGTGTACTTTAATAATAATAATAATAATAATAATAATAATAATAATAATAACAACAACAACAACAACAACAACAATAATGATGCTAGCAGTGATAATAATAATGCAAGTCCTCTGATATGCTTTTTCCTGGCTCCTCCTGTAATTCTCTGAGACCACATTTTAAAATTTCTGGGTGATGATTATCCAGGGATTAGCATGGTGGTTTGACTGCTTGTCAAAGCCTTAAAATAATATACAGATTAAAATAATTCAATTTTCTCATCAATAATGAAGCAGATGCTTTTAAAGCCTGTGTAACCTCTCATGGAAAAAACCCTAGACCAGGTAATGAGAAGGGACAGATTTTCTGAATGATCTCATGATATCTGTCTCAATTTTAGTTTGGTCTGATTTCTGCAGAGATATTTAGTAATACCTATAGCACTTAACTAAATTTCAGAAGCTTCAGAGGCTGGAAATCTTATTTAATGTCCACATATATTGGGAATTCAGAGATAAATGTAATAACTAAATATAGTAGAGTTGGTTATTCAAAGTAAGCAGCTTGCTCCCCCTCCAAAAAAACCCCACCGCCTTTGAAAGGGAATGATTAAACCAACAAATGAAACAAATCAAAGTTTTCCACTGAAACTTACTCATCAAACCTTGAACTCCTTCCCTCCCTGTGGCAACTGAAAGCAGCTGGACACTGGGATGGGAGGAAGAGGAGTAGCTGGGGAAGGCAGTGTTCAGCACGGATCTCTTCTGAGGAAAAAAACCCACATGTGTTTTCCCAAGGGCAAAAAAAAGAAAAAAAATGTCAAAAGAGGCAAGCACCAGAACCCTAATGCTCTTAGTATTAAAAAAATGGGGGGATTAAAAAGGAAAAGATGCTGAAAACTCAGATAAATGGGTACCTGGATCATGTGCAGGACACGTGGACATCACTCAACTCCTAGAAAATAATTCAGTCAAGAAGCACAAGTGAGCAGTGCCATAATACCCCTGCTCCAGACGTAGCTTCCCAAGTTATCCCTGGGCACGTTGCAGTCTGGGACTCTAGAAAACGCCCACTGATGTCGAGCGACTGCGTGTGTAAGTCCCTGACAACCTGAGCCCACCAGTGTGGTACCCGCTGGGCTCCACCTCAGCTTGACCCGCCTGAATCCAGCCCGTGCCGCTGAAAATCTTGCCCTAAGCTGAGGCCAACCAGACTGCCCGGTACCAGTGATGGTGCTGGAGAAGTGACGGCTGTGCACGATGTAGGCTGCCTTAGAAGATGACCTTGGTTTCTTGAGGGACTAACTACACGTGGAAGGCAGAGAGAATCAAAAACCATCAAAAAGAGTTATTTTCAGAGAAGCTGTGATGAAGGGAAAGGGTTCAAATTCTATGTTAATATCCCTCAATGTAACAGTAACATTACAGAGCATCAGTAACATTTATATTATATCGTATCATATCGTATCATATCATATCATATCATATCATATCATATCATATCATATCATATCATATCTAGAAGAATGCCAAGATAGTCCTAATACTGAAGCAGACTCTGACCAGGACTACCAGAGACAGAGAAGTGCTTTTTCTTTTGATATGTTGCAAAGGAAGGTGGTTTTTTAAAAAACACAAGCCAAACACATCCTGGTGCTTTAAGCAGTTACTTTGTCTTGCAGCTTGTCTGCAGGGAGAACCGCTGCCCAGCGGTTAGTGTCTGGAAATGAGAGTGAAGACACCTGGATTATGTTAATGGTACCGCCACTGACTTATGGCTGACAGCTCTAAACTGGGAGGACAGCTCTTCTAAGCGCTTGTTGTCAGAGGCTGAGTTACTATTAAAGAGGTTTTTTCCAACAAGAGTTTAAAACAAACAGAGAACAGAGAGGCTTTATCAGATGACAATAAAATCCGGAGGGATGAGCTGGCGGCGGTGTCCACGGCTCTTGGGTGTTGTGTGTGTTCTCACCTATGGAGGACATGGAGGAGGAGGTCGAGGTGATGACCACCATGTGGTAACGACCACCCTATGGGCATCTGGGAGAGAGCAAAGGGTATTTTGTGGAGTCCTCGCAGCCACACGAGTGGCCCTGGATGTGCTTGGAAGAAGGGCCCAAACCACAAATCCTGCAGTGAACCGCTGTACCAAGCTCATTTACTCAGACTTCATGCAGGGAGTTAGGCTTTTTGTCCATTATTCTGTTTATTACCAGACATGAAAATAATAACTCCTTCAGCTGAGGCTACACAACCACAATCGGTTAATTCAGTCCATGGCGTAGACGTTCTCCTGGACTCCCTTCTGACTTCTAACTTTCACCAGACGGTTTCTGAGAACAACTTTTCCTGTCTTTGCTCAGCTAGGACACTCCATCCCATCCTGGCAGACAACAATGTGGGATGTGATTTCTCACATTATAGGCCTTCTCTGTGAGACTACAGCAATAAATATGCCTGGGGATGATGCCGTTAGCATGTACAGAGCTCCAGCTGGTGCAAAACATGCATTTTTTCAGCAGTTCAGGTGTCGGGAGGCACCGCGTAGCTTCTGTGACTTCCCCATGAGTTGCAAAGCCTCTTTGAGGACATTGGTCCCCATCTGCAGAGCATTTCACAGTAAGAGGGTGTCTGAAATGCCGGCAAGCTGAAGCGACCTTGCAGAGCTCAATGCTTAAATCTCTGCCGCACTACACTTGTTCCCTTGGCAGGGGGACGGGAGCACCAGCAACGAGATGGATATTTGTCACAAAGCTCAGCACGCTCCTGGGAGACCTCCAGGCTACGTAGGTGACTAAATGCAAAGAAGGACATAGCTCTGAGCAGGGTACGAGGTCTCGGCGCGTCTGAGTTCAGTTTCTGATGCATGGCAATAAGAATAGACCAGACTAACCTGGCCCACGGGCTACTTATCTGCTGGATGGGGCTTCACTAAAGCCTGCTTGTCTGCAGAAAATATGCTGTCATGCCAATCGTTAATCTCCCAGATACAAAGTTGGTATTCAAAAATGCTGAAGGCTCATTGGGTTGCAAAATCTCAAAACAAACAACAACAACAACAACAACAACAAAAAAAGGTTGAGAAGCTTTGGTACAGGAGTGACTGGATATTTCAGAAATGACCACAGAGGCAGATTGTGGTATGGCTCTACACAGTGGGCTTGAGCTTCCAGAGGCAGTTTAATGCATCCCCATCCCCAAGAAAACCACTAATGCTGAAGTATTAAAAAAAAAAAAAAAAAAAAAGGTCGCCTGTGTTTCACTGCTGCATAGATTTCCTCTCAAGTTGCTAATTACGAATCCTACAGAATCAAGCAAAATGCATTTATGGCTTTAAATATGTCACAACTTTGAATTGCACTACAGAAAGTCCAGGTTATAGTTTTACTTCTCTTCCCAGATCTCATGTTTGCTCATTAATTAGTGCTAGTTTCAGGAGAGTAGATGACCTTTTAATGTTTCCCATGTAAAAAGAACATAAAGTGAGGGGTTTTTTTTTGGTTTTGTTTTTTTCCCTTTGCAAATGGAAAAGGGAAAGTAAAGAGAACTTTTTCATTTATACGCAGCTATTTTTTAATTTTCTTTTGAAAAATGTTGCCAGTACCCAGAAGTGTCAAATTCTAACACGCAGGGGGAATAATGTTGTTTTTTAGCTGGTAATAGTCTGTGTTTTTGTGGCTGACTATTAGGAAATTTTTAACATATTTCTTCATCCTGTACTTTCAGGAGATGGGATGACTTTTTAATGTTCCAGGGTAGAAAACTCATAAAGAAAGTGCATCTTATTCTCAATAATTTTGGGGATATCTTTTACTTAGAAAGCAAAAGTAATTACGTAATTGGGACTGTTTGTATATATGTCTTTATGTTCATTTAACAACCAGAAACCTGATGATACAAGTTTTTGCATGGAATTCAACTACTTGCATGTTTTGCTTAAGATTTCAGTGGCCTGTTTTTAATACCCGGGACTTAAAGGTGTGCGAGGGGAGAGAGCAGCCCTGCAGCAGAGTGGCTCGGAGGCCGTCCCCTGCACTGCACCTGCTCTTTTCTCTGATTTTCAGAGCATTTCCAGTGTTGAGTCGTTTCGGAAGACCATTGGCTTTGCTGGAGGTTGAGGATATTTCAACACTGCCCAGCTGAACCTTCCCAGCAAAGGAAATTCAGAACATATTTGGCCCCTGCACCTTCATACGGAGCTGGAAAATAACCTGTGAACTAAAGAATATCTCATGGTGTATCCTTGAGAAAGCTTCTTTTTGGTAGTGTGGAAGATATATTTCAATTATGGCAGGAGGTGGGCATCCAAAAGACACGGCTGCGCGCTGCTGAGCACCACGCGGGCACCCGGCTGCTCTGCTCAGGGCATTGGGTGCCCGGCTGTGCCATACAGCGATGCTGCACATAGTCGTGACTGAAGGGCAAAAGCTCATTAGATCATTCCCCGAGCTGCATCGCTCTCACATTTGGAGCTAGCTGGAGGTGGAGAGGGAGGTCTGCTCTGCGCTTTGAGAACTTGACTCCCAGACCACACGGGTTTGACTTTGTGCAGCCAGGAATTCAGACTGAATTCCTAGAGCTTGTGAGCTCTTGTAGCGGTGCTTTCCATCAACACTGCAGCATCTCATCCTCAGCTGTGATGGTGGGGTCTGATTCTGCTTACTCTTAACCTCAGAGGTTTCTGCTTCGGGCACTGCTGCAAGGAGAGTATTAAACTGTGGCAACGTGAGCTGAAGGCAACCCTGTGAGCCAGAGACGCTCTTTCTAAGCGCTGATGCTAGCCCTTGCTTGGACGCTTATGGCAATGCCCTCGTTCCTACAGCTCGTCTCACCGAGCATCTTCAGCCTGGTAAGTGCTGTATGGCAGCCCGGGAGATCAAAGGGGCTGAGGAAGCTGAAGGTCCTGAACACCTTCCAGGATTTCCTCCCTTGTTTTCAGACCGCTGGGTCATCTTATCAAAACTGAGCACACCACGCAGGCGCTGGGACACGCAGCACCCCCACGCGCTGCCCCCTCCATCTCCGTACCAGCAACAACTCTTCCCAGCAAGCCTGGGCCGACCCACGCTGCCGCAGCTTTTGCCCGCTGCTCTGACATCTTCCAACCTTGACTTTATGTGACTAAGGACACAAGTCCAGGCCTCTTTCTTGATCCCACTGTGCCTATGAAACAAGCCTCTCTGGGCAGTTTCCTTCTGGGAGTAAACTGTCATTTTTCACCACATAAAATTTTATAAGTTTCAAGCGAATGGAAAATGGATTTTATTATTTTATTTTATTTTTTTAATTTTTTTTTTCCCCCTGAATGTTTTATGGCTGCAAAAACAGAATTTGTGGTTTGAACTGTTAAGGTTTGATGCAAAGGGCTATGGAACCTTTTATGTAACCCGCTGGCCTGAATAATTATCAAAATATTTTGCTTTCCACTCTTTCTAAGCCTCTGCATCAGAAAAAAATAGTGTATGCAACCTTTTGACCACAAAATAATAATACTAAGAAAGCCCCCTTCAGAAGCCGTGCTCGCGGAGCTGCCGCAGAGGCTGCCCTGGGGAAGGCCAGTAGCTCACGGCGGTGGCCGCAGCACTGGGGGATACTGGTCCTTGGATGGGGAGAGGGGACCTGGGGGGGAGCAGGACCGGACCTCACCTTGAGAAGGATTCCATGCAAAGCGGCCGGTTTCAGAGGATGAGGAAACTGCTCTTTGCTGAGATTAGCGAGATGCACGGGAGAGCCACATCTGGGTCAGCTGATGAGACGAACGCTGCTGACACCAGGGACAACTTCCAGTTTTTCAAAGCATTACATCGTATACAATCTGCCCCTCTGAGAAGCACCTTGGATCTAGTTCATCTCCTCTGCCCTTCAGCAGAACACTATTTCTCTTGCTGTGATTAGCCTGGCAGGAGTATTTAAAATCCACCACGCAAGGTGTGGTAAAGCCAACATCTGCAGTTACAAAGCTTGCACGGACAGATGGGTTTTGCACGCACAAAATGACAGAGATGGGGACAACCCCCAAATCCAGCGCCCAGTACAGAAAACAATTTTAGTAACCGAATTAACAAGTACCAGTGGTGAGGAATTTGTCTCTGTGCTCCAGGGCAGCTCCGCTGCCGAGAGCCCCATCCCAGCAGGATGCAACGCCCTTTCTGCCCCCATCCTGCTTCTCCTCTGTGCTGAGCTCACGCAGATCTACGTAGCGGGGAAACGGTAACGCTTTTCTAGCGGACATAGCATGAAGTGTGAACAACTCCCCCACCTCCAGCGTCTGGCTGTTATTTTACTCCCAGAATGACTGTAGTCTCTTAAAGACAAGGCATTGCACTTCCACCATTCCCTGCAGCTCTGCTTTCTAGTGTTTTATGTTTACTTATACTGCTATATGTTTAAATACAGAACTTCAAAGGTTTTTAGAGTGAAAGTGTGTGTTGTGTATTTTTGCATAGCAAGTAGGGAATCGCTATTTCCAATCTGACCCATTAATTTAATCTTTACATGGAAAGTTAGGGGTTTGATCACATTAATGTTTTTATTACATCTTTCCTTTCCTAGACAATATATTGGGGGGGTTTTCTTGCAAATTTCTTCAAACCTCTCAGCTTTTGGACAACATATTTTGATTGCTGAACATAAAAAAAAATAATTAACATTTCTTTTGTAAGTAAAACCAGCCAGAATGATGACATTGTTTCCCATCAGCTCACACAGAGATAAAGCAATCACTTTTCCTAAAACCTAAAGATGCCAAAGGCTATTTTAAAAACTCCGCCTGAGTTCAATTCCTTTTGATGCAGTTTCAACCATAAAAAGATAAGGGATGTTCCAACTGTCCCAGTACCAGCGCAGCTGGTCTGGCCCCAGGAGGATGCACCATCCCCAACACAGCAGCTGTGCCACAAGTAACATTCATGACATTTTGGACAAGAATTAATTAGGAATAGCTTCGTTATCACACATTTCACCTCAGGGAAAGGGAAATGGGCTGGATGACCTCTGAGGGTCACTCTCCATCCTACAGTTCAGGATTTTTCATGCCTCCAAGGGGGTGGGGGATTTTAGCTCTGGTCCCTGCAGCCCTTCCTGGCTACCTGCTGCACAGGGCAGGGAAACACAATCCTGTTCTGCTTGTGATAGTTCTCACACACACGGTCTCATCGAGCCTAGAATAAATCATCCTCTGCAACATGAGGAACTCCTGCTTTCCAACATTTGCAGAATTTTTAATTTTTGGGTTTTTTTGAGGGGGTTACGTGCTAGCACTGTTTCTCCTTCTGCCTTTAAAACAAAATAAAGGCAAGGAAAGCAGTTTTTCTTTTTCTGTTGAGCGCTCCCACAGTGAAAGGTGGGCTGAGGACAACCAAGACTGTGGAGGTTACTGAAATTTTCCGCACATGTTGAGCAGATGTCTGTTCCGCACCGAGGGTTTCCTCCCAGGACACAACGTGCTCTCCCCATTTACTTGGTTCCACACTCTGCCATGAGGCATCTGCCAGAGCAAGTTCTCACAGCCCCTTCCACCTTCCCTCTCCATGTGCTGAAAGTAGGCAAATAAGCGGGATTTTGTGGTGGGCTGCCCTTAGTATGTCCTACCTGGACTAGTATGGGAAGAGCAAAACCTTTCCTTGGTGTAAAGCATGTGCAATTTGGCCAAATTCACAGGACTGCCGCAGTTTGGATGAGAAGACAGTTCACACCTAGATTCCACCCTTGCACCCAGGGTCAGACTTTGGTCCTTCTTTTGCATTACAGCATTAATTAGACAGGGTTGTTAAGGAAAGGTGATGGAGGGAAGAACTGGCAATTTGTCACTGATCTCATTCCTGTGAGCATCCAGAGCAGGATAAGAATGGACAGAAATCCCAATTAGATAACTAATTTAGCTCCTTGAGCAGATTTTAGCCTTTGGCCCTGGAGCCAGAAGCAGCACTCACTGCTTCTGAGTCTGCCATGCTTGGCTGATTATTGGTTAATTGAGGCTTTTCACTGAAAGGTCTGAAAAAAAGGTACTAAGAAGGCTAACCTGGAGGAATGCATCTTATACCCTGGAGTCATCCTTGCCAGCTCTGCCTCCCTCCTGCTTCACCCAGCAGTTAAAATGAGCTGAAAAACAGCTGGGACAAAGCCCTGAAGGCACAGCCAGGCAGAGGAGCAAGGATCCCAGGGGAAGAAGAGAGACTTCAAAAGCCTGGTGTCAGTGGGATGCTCCCTTCCCTTCTGCTCACTGTGCCTGAAACCATCCAGCTGGGCACAGCCAGAAAGCCCCACTCAATTACCCAGGGTTTAATAAGGGCCCTAAATGAGGCCATTCCCCCCTGCATAGGTTTATCCGTGCTGGAGCTGCGATGCCTGCCAGGCTACGGGGGGTTCCAAAGCCCCGTGGTCCCAGCGGCGCAGAGGTGAGCGATGCTGCATGTGCAGGAGGGAGCTGGGAGGGTGGCATTCCCGCTGTCCCCATTTGGGGTCTGGGGGAACCAGCTCCTCCATAGTCACACAGTCCCCCAAACCAGCTTCCAAATCACCATGTGAAAGCTTGTGTCTATCTTCCTGGTCCTCTCTGCAGGGCAGTAACACACAGTTGCCATCCTGAAGTGTTTTGTGAGATTTTGCTGAGTTCTGTAAAAAAAAAAACACCCTCTTCTCCTCGCTGTACGAAATCTTCTACAGAAATGGCTGGTTACAATTTACTGGAGTTCACGTGCTAAACGCCATGCCTTCCCTTCCTTTGCCTCCTAAATCAGTCAAATGCTGAAAGTGTTTCTTGCTGCAGCAGCAGAAATGCATTACACCTTGGGCAATGTCCAGAATAAGAGCATTTTGGTCCTTTACAGCACTAATTGAAAGGTTTATAGGCCTACAAAAAATATTCCATAGCTCCTAGGGCTTCCTATAGTGTTGCACACCTTGAACGTCTATTTTCTGACAACATCAAATCATGCCGTGACTCACTGCAAAATGGGGATTGGGGTATAGAAACAAGGGGAGGGGAGAGGTCTCTTTCACAGCCTACTGGATCCATGAAGAAGTGAGGCTTTACCTCAAGAGGATCCTGCAAAGCTTTTTCGTGCTTGCCTATCAGACACAATAAAAGCCTTCGCCTCCAGCCCCAGATGTGCTCAGTCCCAACTGTCCCTCAAATGATGCTCCCTTGAACATCCATGCACATGCCATAATCCTCTACACACACAACTAGTGATTTCAAACGGTGGCTTGCTTTTTTTAACTCAGAAATGACCAGCTGTATTCATTGGCAACGTCAACCTTGAGCAACGCTACACATTTGGAGGCAAGTTAAAAAATGCCAACTGTCAGGAGAACACAAATGCAGCATCAGTGATATTTCTCACAACAGCAGTGAGGTCCCTGAGCTTGCACGCCTGATGCTCCTCTTAGTCTGCACCTTTGTGAACCTTGGACCCAGAATTCAGATTTTGGAACCGTTATGAATAACCATGAAGACCAGAAATAAGTCTTACTTTTATGGGAAAAGCCAGAAATATTTCCACTATTGCTTACCTTCAGAGCAGGGACTTCCAATCATAACATCGCATGCTGGGAAGCTCGCAATCAATAACAAGTGCTGGAAATAAGGGTGCTCCTCCCTCCTCCTCCTCCTCACTGTGCTGCAATGTGAGTCCCTGTGTGTCTAACAACTTTTAGCAGGTACCTTGTAACAAAGCAGTCTTACAAGAGCAGAGCTAAAAAGCTCTGCTCCACAGGCTCATGGTGTAATTTTTTTTTTTAGCCTGACTAGTGCTTTTTTTTTTTTTTACCCATGTAACTGGATTTCATCCCTACACAGCACTGCCCAGTTAGAAGTGGGTTGCAAAAATACCTGCTTTTGCCAAGATATCCTAAACACCATTTTTATAGGTAGAATATGCAAACCAGATCCTCAGCTGGTGGAATTTGGCATTGCTCCACCAGAACCAGTGCAGGGACACTGATTTACACCAGTGCGGGAGCCAGCCCGTGAATTTTCTCAGCCTATTTGGTTATCTCAAGCTCCATCATGGTGCTTGGGTTTGTTCCAGCCCTACTGTAGGAACGGAGCTGGTTTGGAGCGTTGAGAGAGATTGATCTGCCTCTCCATAGGACCCTATTGCAGTTTCAGGGACTCTGTGGATACTTTTGGTCCCTGTATGCAACGGGATGACCCCAAACTGATGGAACTGGAAACCCCAGCCTTGTTGTTCTGCTTCTCTCCTGAACTTGCTGCTCTTCCTCCTCTGCAAGCAATAGGGAAAAGGATGAAGATGGGTAAAAAAAGCTTTCCTTTTTATAGAGAGACTTTACAGTATTTCAGGAAATAATGATCTCAGTAAAACCCAGACCTCACTGAAGTGATGGACAGCCTCAGAAACAGGCAGGGAGGTGCCAGAGTCAGAATCCTAGAGAGAATAAGGCCTTCAATTACTGCAGTGATATAATTAATTAATTTATGACTGTAGCCAGACAGCAGCGACAGCAATATTGACTGACTTCACTGCAATCTACATTGCTGACTAATGCTCATATCAACACCTACAGCAACCAACCAGCCACCAGCCCCTTCGCTGGCTGCGATTTAGCTTGATTTCTCCAGAGAGAACCTTTCCAGATCATTTGAACTAATTGAGGTAATGGAGAAATTGTTCTCATGCCAAAACACTTTCTTTTTTTTCCCTCCCCCCTTCTTTTGGTAAGATGATAATATTTAGAAAGCTTCTGGCGACTACTTAAAGGAGCAGGGCAGCGTCTTTAAGAGCAGCTCAGAGCCTTGGTGCTACACCTCGTCCTCCTTGGGGTGCCAGGAGCCAAACTGCACCCCAACATCTGCTAAAGCAACTGGCACCACCTCTTTAGCAGGAGCGTGTTGCACACTAATTGCAGTGATTATCGGCAACCAGCATTTACAGCCTCTCTGGACACGGGGGCTGAAGGCAGCAGCAATGTGGTTTCGATCAGGGCTGTCAGAGGAGGGGGTTCGTGCTGCCCTCCGCCTCCCACCTTGCGCAGAGGCTCTGCTTGAGCTCACCCCTCACACGGGTGCTCGCGGTGGCTGGGCTGAGGGATGCTCTTCAGCTGCATCTTTAGACACCTAAACAGCATTTAATTCCTGTCCTTAATCAGTGTCTCAGCTTACCGGGCTCTTTCCCCTTAGACTCAGCTGCTAAGTTTACTGGGGCATCACTGGTGGCACATTCACCCAGGGCAGTCTGAAGCCCCGAGGCTTCCCACATCACCCCAATCTTGTCACCAGTTGTGAAACTCTTAACATCAAGAATAGTTTGTTCTGGGACAGCACGTTGAATGGAAGCTTAAAGATTCATCTAGTCTAGAATTACTGCTGCACAAAAACTACCCAGGTAGGTCCTACACGAGTTTGGCATCTCAGTAGGACAGCACTTTTGGAAAACATGTTGCCTCTTGCAAGTTGGGTAATACAGGAATCGTTGCCAGGCAATCTGGCTTGATCAAGGTTACCAGACAGATCGCTCCCAGCAGCAACCTCAGCCCTTGGAGAAACACTCCATACGCAAGCTTCCTGCCAGTCCCAGCCAGATACTCCAAGAATATCCCCCTGCTCAGATGCTGGGGGAAAGATAAGGAAAATCTAGAAGAAAACCAGCGAGCAGACAACGCTGGGACAGCAAACAACACTGGGACAGCAAACTTCCCTTTGGAGCAGATCCCCCAGTCCAGCCAGGCAGCAGCACAAAGGGCTTCCTAGAAAATACAGCTGGGAGTTCAAAGGAAGGAAATCTTTTCCTGCATGTAAGAGTTCAGCCTGAAGTCTCCAGGAGAAGTGCTGGGATGGAAAGCAAAGCAATGATGGGGGATCTACCCCAGCCTGCTCTAGGCAGCACTGTACTTGGAAGTCCTTTGCCTTCAAGATGTGTGGGCTTGTGGAGTTAGAGGACAGAAATGCAACACTGGGTGGGCCAGCCCAGGTTTTAATTTCTTGCTATAGCACAGATATAAAATGCTCATTTTCATGTTCCATAACTTTTTCTTAAAGCAGATTTTTGATTTGTGTCCAAAGACACAGCAACCCCCCAGATGGAGCCTGCTGCCTGCGTGTGTTTGTACACCCGTGGATGGGTGAGAAAGATTAATCCTCATCTCTGCTGAGCCGGCTCCCCCAGCCCATATTCTCCTGTAACCTGCCTGCTCACCAGGTATCTTAGAAATCCCACTGCCTGGAATGGACAGTATTTGGAGAGGAAAAAAAATAAAAAAAAAAAATCAGCTGAGCACCATCAGTTCTGCTCATTTACTCCAAGTGAATGATAATTACACAGGACTGCCACAACCAACGCTAATCATACCAGAGTGTCTAGAGGCCTCTAGTGTCCAGAAGCGACAAGAACCAGGCCAGCAGCTCCACGCAGGCAGAGCCACCCCTGTCCAGCCACCCTTAAGTAACCAGGACAAGCAGGATGGGTGGGGGGGCTGAGGGAGGCAGCACTATCAGCAGGAACCTGATGGAAACTCATTGCTCGTGTTCTCTACTAACGCACAAGGCAAGAAAAATCCTTACTTTGGTCATATAGGGGCCCCCAGACTCTTAGATTTTCCCCAGTTGGAAGCCTTTGACAGTAAAAAGAATTAATGTTCATGGTTGGAGAGAACAGTACCAAAGGCAGAACCACCCCAGGACAGGTGCTTCCTTCCACCTGGGGAAAGGGGAGGAATCAGGAAACAGGATTTTTTGGTTCCCCATGCAAATATCCTGGCTGTCAAAACTATCTGCTACAGGGGATGGGGCAGCAGAGCTCCCCTCTCCTCCCACCTGCCCATCCCAACAAATTGTGCTCCCCTTCTCCATTGGTCCCACTTGACACATGGAAATGCAAATAATCAGAGGCCACTTTCTAAGGCGCAGAAAAGGCTCCTGCCTTGCCAGTAAGTCAGAATAACGTGAATTTAAAAGAGAAGGTGGGGGAGGGGGCTCTAACAACTTATTGTTTTCCAGAACTGCTTCAATTAGCAAACATCCCATACAGAGAGAGAGAGGGAGGGAGAAAGAAAAGAAATTTCATGCCCTGACACAGCCCCAGTCAGTGGCGAACGCTCCCAGCTCCTGCACGGAAAAACTTTCATCTCCCCTCGCTCACTCTTGGCATTACATCACGCCAAGCGCATCCTGGGCAATATTGTTATGCTAATACAGCAGCCCATGAGACTGGATTCTCCTGCGCTGGGAGAGACATTCCCACCAGGTCCTGGCACTCCAGTTTATTCAAACCAGGCTGAATTGCCCCCAGAGAATAAAAGATGCAGGCTTAATTAACTACTGCTCTCGGTTCCCAACCCCAGCTCGATTGTTGTGCTGGCTGTTCTTGTTGCTAAAGAGGCAGTGCCAGGACGCCTGATACTGGGGCTGGCCTCAGGACCGGGGCTGCTGGACCACAGCGGAGCTCAGGCTCTCCTCCTCTTGTTTTATTTATTGCTATTGTGGTGCCGCGGGTGTTGCTTTTCCGTGCCAGTGGCTTGCAATGCTCAAATCAGTCATGGAAAAATTCAGGACCCTTGTGCCAGTTTTATTCCCCCTTCCTTGTTTTCGCTATTAGGTGCCTGTCTTTTCCGGTTTGGATCTCTTTAGGAGCTATTATGACTCTGGACAAAAAAAAAAGAGCCAGATTTACATCCAACAGCATCTTTAATAGATTTTACTAGCTGCCTATGCTACTGATTTTGGAAAAAAGCTGCAGAAAAGCAGAGAAGTACCATCTGGCCTTCCCTGACCCTCTCCCCAGCCCTCCCAGAAAGGAAAAGCAAGCAGGAGCCTGGCAGGCGACGCAGACAAGCGACCAAACAGCACAGCCAGGACAGCCCTGAGGTTTGGGAGGGAGGGAAGAATCCACATGCTTT
The DNA here is from genome assembly GCA_013400195.1 of Aramus guarauna. Classification (NCBI taxonomy): domain Eukaryota; kingdom Metazoa; phylum Chordata; class Aves; order Gruiformes; family Aramidae; genus Aramus; species Aramus guarauna. Next base: position 627,507 of record VXBL01002507.1, on the reverse strand, counting down.
CAGGACAGCAAGCCCAGGAAGGTGGGCATGGGGAAAGCCAGCCTGGGCTGAGACCCTCTGGGCAAAGCTCCTTCCAGCAGCTCAGGAGAGCAGCTGCAGTTCTGCAGGGTCCTCCCGGGGAGCAGCCCTGGAAGGGGATGGAGCCAAGGTTTATGTGCATCTCCCAGTTGCTTCAGGAAGCGAGGGAAGGGTGGGGGAGCAGCTGCTGAGATGTGGTGCTGTTTCTGCTGGTCAGGCAGGGGAAGAGTTTAACACAAGGGAGCAGGGCAAGGTATAAGTGGGAAGGTTGCTTCCATCTCAAGCAGTCAGTCTAAAAGCACAACGGGGCACAGACATTTGACATCTGTAACTGCAACTCCACTCCTGCTCGCTGACTGTGTCCCCAGCAGTCCCCACTTTTTCCCTGTGGCAGACTCCAGCCCAGGAGCAGAGGAAGAGTCCTTCAGCCACAGCCTGTCTCTGCCAGACACGAGGAAATCTTGCATTTGACGTAACACATAAGAAACTGAGCTGCTTGCAGAGAGGACTTCGCCTACGTGAGCCCAACAGCCCCAGCAAGGCTATTTCCTTGCCGCAGAGCTGTGCGATGCTCACAGCAGCTTTGTTTCGGAGCTACTCGGCATCTGCCTGCAAACCCGCCCGTGGACTTACCCTCAATTCAGAGGCTGCAGGTAAGAAAGGAGAACAGCAGGGATAGTGGCTCTGTGGGAGTCAAGGGAGTTCACAGCAGGGTGAGGGTCCAGGGATCGGACCTTGTCACGTCCTGGGGGGGATGAACCTTTCACATCTGCACAGCTGGGGCCCTGCCCCTCCCATTAATTGGCAATTAATGCTGGAGAGGGCACTTAATGGTGCTGTATATTAGCTTATCTCGAACAGCAGATCAAGGAGGAGACCACTTTAACCATGGAGCTGGTTTATCTCTTAGGGAGAAGTGGAGTACTTCTTTCTCTATCCCCTACCCCCGTGATTTATACTGACCTGACATTTGCATTTACACCAGTAAACCAGGTTCTGGCAAGAATCTAATTAAATGTTGCAATAAATCAGTTCCTCTGACAAGTATCTTTTTACTGCCTTTGGAAGTGATAGATGTATACTTGCTCTGGGACTTGCGCACATGCACGCGCACACAGATGCACACACAGATGCACACACACTTATGTACATACAAACACACACTTTAAAAAAAAACTTGGCTCAACATCCTGAGAGGCTTTCCAGGGATGAAATAATAGTCACACTCAACAGCAGGGGAAAAAATGCAAGTTAAGAGTTGTAGACAAGGGAGAAGAGAGGCACTCAATATGAAGTGAGATGGGTCACCTGCCAGAGGGATCCAGGGATCTCTTCCAGACCACAGAAGCTCCAGAGGCAGTGGGCTATCGCACCCACCGTGCTCAAATTGTGGGAAAGTTGGGACAGGGCAGGAGCCAGATGGTATACGGATACATATATTTATAAGAAAAGCTAGAATTAAACCTTTTGGAGATTACATTCAGAAAGTACACAGATGTTAAAACAAGAAAGAAGAGCCAGTTAAAGTTGGTCAAAGTACAAAATTAAAAGAAAATAAACAGTTTAGAAGCAGCAGCTACAGCCCTCAGAGGAGAGTAACTCCATTTTCAAATCCTCGCAGATGCAATTTCAAAGCCTAAGTGTGAAAGAGCCTGATTAAGAGGAAATGATTATTATGGGCAAAAGAACAGAAACACACACACAAAAAACCCCTCCTCACCACTTACCAGCTGTGGCCTAATACTAAGGACATCTCCTAGTTCAAGTAGATACACAGTAGGTATTTGAAGCGAGCTGGATGTGCCCATAGCCCTGGTCCCACAGGAGCACAGCAAGTCAACATTTCTCTCCAAAAGCCTCTGTAAGCCCACAGCTGCTGCACATGACTTTATTTATACACACAAGCATTTCCTGCAAGGCACGGGCTTACCTGGACGTAGGTAGCAAGTAAATAACTGCCACCTTTATCCTGCTGAGGAGAAAGTCCTACAACATTAATTTCACCTGTGAAATGAAGCAGTTCAGCTGGAAACCAGCATTTCAAGGCCTCCTCACCCTGGTAATGAAGGCTGTAGTCCCACTCTCAATTGTAAATTGCTACAGATTGAGCCTTTGCCTGAGATCAACGTTTGGCTCATGGTTTTCCTCTACAAAAGCTGTTGGATGGTGAAAGACAAGAATGGATATTCATTCTGTCTACTTATGAAGCTTCCAAGTCTTGGAGGATGTAGGTTCTCTATCTAGAATATTACCAATGACAACAGGGACAAGAAACCTCCCTGTGGGACCTAAGACATGGATGGTCCCACATGCCTATATTTTTTCATTTGCCAATCACATGATGCCTCCTGACTAAATGAAAAGGTCATTTCCCCATTTTGCCATGACAATGTAGTCTAAAAATAAACTCTTGCCTTAAAAAATATCTCTATTGGCCTTAAAAAGGGAGGGGGGAAGAGGAAAAAAATTGAGAGAGGGAGAAAAGAAAAAAAAAGAAAAGTCATAAGTTGTGCTGTTCTTCTTGCCAACATCCACAATCCTTCTTCCAAATAACCTCTCATTTACATGCATGTTTATTTAGTTTTCATGGCTGTCTGGAAGTCAGAACTTTTTTCCTCCTTCTTGTCTAAGACAAAGATGTGAAGAGGTAGAGAAATGTAACCTCCATTAGTCAAACACATCACCACGACCAACCACCATGGTCGGTTTTCTGACTGACCAAACAACCAACTCACATGTGCTGAGGGTTTATGTACAGGGAAGGTGTTTTTAAAATGAGCTGATAAAAAACAAAACAAAACAAAAAGAGAAAAAGAAAAAGAAAAAGAAAAAGAAAAAGAAGAAAGAAAGAAGGATATGCATGAGAAACAGCTCTTCCAGCTCCCTCCTAACATCCATAGCAATGTTTCTGAGCTTTTTTAACCTGGGCTTGCTTTGTGGAAGGTGATTTTTCTCCTGAAAAGCTCTGCATTGGTTTCATTAGACTTCCTTGAATAAGTTATTTTTTTGTCTTTATTAATTATATTGGGATTGTGCTAAATATCCTGGGGAGCCATTGAAGCTAGATCATACATTAACATATGCAAAACTCATGCTTATTGATAGAAAAGGCTTTAGATAGTATTTAGAAGGACAAACTGTGTTCTTTGAGGATCCAGAAAGTCTAAAACACAGAATATCATTTATTTTCGAGACCGATAAAATCTGCTTTGGAGTGTGAAATGCAGTAGGTGTAATTAAATATTGAATAGCCTATTGATGTTCTTTTCTGGTATTTAAATCACACCCCATGTGGCTCTCATATTCCGAAAACTCACACTCATGCTTAACTTTGGCCAAGCAAATACACTGAAGTGGAAGTAAGAGAAGTATGTCCATGCATAGGAAAAGCCACAGGGCCATGTTCATGGGATCAGGTCATGACTCTAATGTGCTGCACCCTATTTCTTTTTTCTGGAAGAAGGTGCTGATCTATGTGGTCTAAGAGATGATCTCCCAAAGCCTTTTATTAATTTTTTTTTAGTGAAGGTGCAAACATGTTCAAAAGGAGGTGGGTCACAAGGGCTGGAAATAGTCGTTGCTGGTAGATGATACCTGTAGGACAGCTCAGGGATGGAAACAGGTCAGTGTGCTCTGCAAAGCCTTAGTGGTCCTTCCAAGAGCACTTACCATGAGGAGCTACTGGGAAGAAAGAGTAGAGCAATGTCTTTCTACCATATTGGTTATTTCTAAGCTTTCGTAATTCTTTTGACCACCTGATGGACTGAAACTGGAAAGTGCAGTCAGAACCTATCGTTGTAATCCTGGGGTATCAAATCTGGGCCTTGATTTATCCCAGTCTAGATTTGAAGAGGGCAGACTTGACTGTTTGGGGATGCTAAAAACACGGACAATTTCTGAACTTTTTAGGAAAGCCCTTCCTTCAATGTCTTTAAGCTCCATCTGGCTGTGTCAGCCTGGGCAGTCAAGAAGTATTTTGGTTATCACAACTTACTTCTTTAAGGATTTTCTGTGTAAAAGTTTATTTTTCTTTGGGTGGCTAAAACTGTATAATTTCCCTGATGTGGGTGAAGCTCTACTAATATAAAAACACTTATATTCATATGGCTTATTCCTGTATGAGAAAAGGGAATGAGCTTAGATGGTATAAGGCACCCTTATGCTGTCCACGCTACAGGATATGCTGCTATAACTGTATGGGTAAAATATCACAGCCTTAGCCAACATAATTACACCAGTACAAAAGATACTGTGTGTAGACCAGAGCTACATGTGCCACTTCCTAATACTTTCATATGCCACTTTTGGCCACTGTTGTACCTGAATTAAAACACTTCATTTAGTCCGGTCCTTGTCAGATCCCAAGCAGCAGGGAAAAGACTGGCCAATTTACCTGGGTCAACAGATATTTCTGACATAGGAAGGCAGAGCCAGGGCAGTTGGCCCTGGGCAGTTCCTTTGTCAGAGAAAAGCGTCTCCCTCTCATTTTGCCAGTTGATGGATTTATGATCCAGGACTCTGGTCAAGAGAGAGGTTGAGAGGTGTCACAGGGCAAGAAAGCCAACCTATCTGAAAATTCGGAACATTTTTTGTTGTTTCTGGGGCTAGTTCTTCTCCGCCTATGTTGCATGTCAATCACCATATCAGCCATCATGGAAAAGAGAGGTTTTCTTTAAATAAACATTGGAGAGCAAATGCAATGGGGAAAAGGTCATGAGAGATGGGAAGAGGAAGAAGACCCACCTGCCCTGCCCCTCCATGGGTGGCAAATTCAGGATAGCTAGCACTGCTGAAGGGCTTTGTCCTTCTGGGAGAGAACGAAGGGCAAGTCTCAAAACTCAGAATGACATGGCTCTGTCAGATTCCTTGTGTGCTTTTTGGCTGTGCAGAATTTCTTGGGATGTCTCTCCCTGTGCTTTAGTTCAATCTCTTCAAAATGGAGACAGTAGTTAAGTGAATTGCTTGGATTTTGGCCAAACAGGCCGGAATACACCGAACTCATCTAATCACGGAAGTTAAGTAGCCTTAGGCCCCTACAGTGCTTGGATGAAAGGCCAGGGCAAGCCAAGGGGTCATGGTGGAACATTAAACCAAATAAATCAAACCAGCTGGGAGACTCCATTTGCTCTCAGCGTTACTTTTGAGCTGACGGATGGAGAGAAAAAAAAAGAAAGGAGGAGTTCATTTGCTTTCTCTGTGGAAATGACAGCTGCTCACCCATCTGAGGGGGAGAGAGAGCAAGAAGATCAACTGCTACTATCAATCAGTCAGTCCTGGGGTGGGGAGAAGGCTGGAAAAACCATATCAGAGACTGAGAGATGGAAAAAGGAATTTAGAGAATGGTGGTGTTGTGTCCATAGCCATGGTGAGATATGGAGGTCGGGGACTGCCTGGCTGGTTTGCATGGCTCAGTGCTGAGCTGCTTGGGGCATCCTGGAGGTGCCCTGCAGAGCAGGACTCCCTGGATTGCCAACGCCTTCCTCAGCCTTTCCCACAGCACCAAGCATAACGTGACGCTACAAATGCTGAGTGCTCCAGAGATGTCAGCCCAGCTGTATTGGAGGGTACTGAAGGACACTCTCTGAAGACAGCCTCTGGAAGTGTGTAAACCACGCAGGGAAGAGTCAGGGAAGAAAAGTAGGATGAGATATGGAATATGATGTATTTATGAATACCAAAATAAGAGAAACCCTAGAAAAACAAGCCCATTGGAAATAGTTCTGAAGAACCAGATGATGCTTTCATTGGGAGGGTCAGGTACTGTTTGCATCATAAAAAATAATCCTGAAAGGACTGCAGAGGAAGTGAACCGTGTCAGCTGGTAGAGGAGTAACAGCAGGAAATGTTGAGATAGTTCCTTTCCCCAGTCCCAGTTTGTCTTGTTATTTGTCTAGGAGCTGCTGAAATTATTCTTTGAAGATGTGCCTTAGGAACAGCTTATTATTGTTCAATCTGAATGAGAGAAAGCCATTGAAATCATAGTGCAAAGAGGCTGTATTATTACAGCAAAGACATCAGTGTCTGAAAGACCTTCAGCTTAAACTGCCTTGTTGCATTTTGCCTTTAACTCCTCTATATGATGGCAATAGTAACTTGATATTGAAAGACATATGTGGCTGAGAGAGAATGCCAAGGTGCTTCATGCTGTCAGACTCATTCAGACTCAATATTTTTTTCACTGTCACAGAGCTGTGGCCAAGTTACTCGCCTTAGGTAGACCTAAAGGTTGACCTAGTTTGGAAGCTCTTTATACTTAGAACCATCCTTGTTTCTTTTGTCATGGCTTTTTTTGCTTCTACTGAAGCTTTTTCCCTATAAGTCTTATCTTCCAGTATGTTCACTGTGTATTTTTTATACTTCTTTGCATGACACCCTTCAAATTTGGAACAGCCCCTCTGATTTCCATTGCTTCTGCCTCCCTGCTTCCTGCATCTCTATCCACTTTCTCCTGTTGTGCCTCTTTTAAGCGGAGAAAAAATAAAGAGTGGCACATGTTTGCCTGTCTACAGGAGTGTCACTGAGCTTGCAGTGCCTCCCTTAAACTTTCAGATGCGATAGCATGTAAACTCACTGGGGATACCCTCACACTGCAAGCGTGCATCAGCCCTGGACTGGGACATCTTGGCAGTCATTGTCCCCTGGCAGTACTTCTTTCAATCTCTCCTCCTTTTTGCTGAGTGCATTTTTGGGGTTATATTATGCATAAAAGACAATTGCCATCATCACCAGGCTTGTCGCATGTACTGCACAAAGCACTCCCAGCAGTATAGGAAGGAGGGGGGAAAATTAATTTCTGTGTTAGCACGCACTTCAAAAATGATGTTAGGCCCACTGGGAAAAAGTGAGTCTATGTGAAGGCATAGACACAGAAAAGTAACCCAGACTTAGAATTTGGTAAGTTATTCATATGTCAAATTTGCAAATTATTTCAATTTCTATGTTAATACCTAATTGTTTGATCACACATAGGCGCAGAGAAGAATACGAAAGCAGCATTTGCCTTGCCTACTACTGTGAGGATCTTGAGTACAGAGTAATTAGACTTGGACTCCCCAAGTGTGGAATTAACAGTATGTTTGGGTTAAACTCTTAAGACAAATCATAGCCGGGACATGTCTCAGCTTCCCTCTGCCCCCCAGTGTAACCAGCCTCTGCGTTTGAGAGTATTTTGGTCTCCAGTTCTGTTATTCTATCACTTCTTATTATTAGAAGTTTTTCTCATATCCCGATTGGTAGAAAATGTCATCATCGATTGCCAAGAATAACCTAATATTGTTTAAAAACATTATTGCTGGGGCTGACCCAGGGCATGTCGTGCTGTGAGCGGAGTAGACTTGGAATCACAAAACTCCTTTCAGCTTATGGAAGCAACAAGGGCCGATGTGTTTCATGTGCTTTCTGAGGGCAAGCTGGAGAAGAAGGTTACACCCGCTTCACGTTGGCACTTCCTGCCAGTCAGCAAAGCAGCAGCATCCTGCGATCGCTGTGGACGCAGATGTTCATCTTTCCCTAGGTGAGAACAGAAGGGAGAAAGAGAAAGTGCAAACCCGAGGGTGGCGGAGGTATTCACACTTCTGTTTCGCCTCATGTGTCATTGTCTCCATCACGCGCGGTTCTTGCAGAGGGCTGGCAAACTCCTTTTCAAAGAAAATAAAAGCGTCTCACAACATTTGCGTAAAACTTGAACCACATCTTTAGGGATTTTGAGAAGTACTGGATCATATTAGAAAAGTTTTGCCATTTTATTTCCCCCTCATCTCCAGTTACTTCCTGCCTTTTGCACAGCTCTGGGCTAGCCTTGTGCTTTCTAGGATAGGAAACATCACGACTCTTATAGCTGCTTAACTTCAATAAGACTTGTGCCAACTGTTTCTGATGGGGCTGTCTGATGAGAGGGGCTAACCCCCATGGATTCAACTCCTTCCTGGTGGTTTTACACCATCAGTAAGGATGACACAAGACGGGACGAAAGCGCTGTAATTATTTGCATTGTGCATGCCTGACTGGAGGCATGGAGAGATGTAGTGGTTTGCCCAAGTACCCAGTAAATCAGTGGCAGAGCTAGAAGTCTTAAGAATGAGCCTTGTGTTCGAACCAAAATACCCTCCTACTGCCAATTCAGGATGGTATCGAGATGTTCAGACCGTTTGGAGGGGAAGGGGGATACAATCACATCCACGCTTGGGCTAACGGTGAAGTTGCTGTCTCCAAACTCCTGTTATTTGATGCTCCAGAGAGGCTGGTCTTCCTCCATGGGCTATTGAGTGAGCCCAACGCAACTCTGCTCTTAGCTCCTTAGTTTACATAAGAGCAGCTCTCTCCCACCCTTCCCCTGCCCCGTTACAGCTATTGAAAATGTTTTGCATAAACAAACTATCACGAGACAATTTATTTCACCATTTCCAGTAATCTGGATTTTTTTTTCCTTCTTCATATCTGTGGTCCAGTTTTAAAGAATCCAACATGCATTTGGAAAGTTGAATATTCCGTGATTCATCCATGACTATTTCATGGCAGATTAATGTGCTGTTATAGTGAGAAGACATAAATAATTAGGTGTTTGTTGATTTATTTGTTGCCATTAATATTTGTTCACAATTCAGGCTCTTTTTTTTCTTTTAGTGTCTGTGAATTGTTCATAACCAACTCTGGTTTTATTATAATAGTACTTTTTTTAATAGCTGTTTGACTGAGAAACTGGAAGAACCATCTCCAGATTGCACGTTATCTGTATGATTTGATCATTTGCTGCTGCCTATTCTGTGTGTGTGGTGATCACCTGATTCACAGGGCACTATTTCTGCTTCTGATTTGGACGAGTAATACTTCTTGGAACAAAATTTTGTTATTATTGTTTTCATATGTCTTTGAAACTTGTTTATGGTCCTCACAAAAAACCCAAATAAAAGCAAAAATTCTTACTGCAGTAAAGAAACAGTGGCTATGAGGGGAAAGAAAAGGAAAATAAGACAATGTGGTTACTCAGTGTAGTGTCACCTCACTTTGACTTTGTCACTTCACCATTTGTAGAATTTAATTTGCCTTGTAGGCTCAGGCTTTTCCATTAATCAGTTTGCAGTTAACCCCTTGCACAGTGAATTTCCCTGCTCCTCTGGCTACGCGGCTGTTTTCACTGTGCAAATGTCCAACATCAGCAGTAAGCGGGGAGGCACGGAGCTGGATTTCACCACAGCTGAATAATGAACATGACAGAAATCTGACTCTTGCATTTGAATAATCCTATAGTTTGGGGTTTCAGAATATTTTCATGATTAAAACAATTACTTTCAACAGAGGACTGTGGTGTTAACTTATTCATTGTTCTCTTCATTAGTTTGGTCATGTAAACTATGTTGTATGAAACCAAATTCACACCTGGTTTATCATCTGAGTATAATTTTTTTAACTCTTACTGAAGTTTTATTTAACATATATCAGGATACAAAGATTTTGGAGCCAGTGATTTTGCATAATTTCAGAAAAGATGGCTGATGAAGGCAGCATTAGCTCCTACAAATAAATTACAGGGTAATAATAGCTACAGCAAATAATTTCTCATCCGAGATGACGGTGAGACAGGAAAGAGCAAAAAAGAGAGTCAGGCCAAGGCTGGGAATTACAAAACATATGCTCACAGCAAGAGCAGTTTGGGGTAACAGGATAATATCCCCCAGGGTACGCACAAGAATTCATCGCTGCAGAGATCCAGCAAGAAGTGATTACACAGAGCATTACTGAGTCGCTCTGGAAAGCGCAGAGCTCAGACGGGATGGCCCACGGGACCTTTTTCTACTCTACTGTTTACAATTCCATTAGCCGAGGTTGCCAATGCCAGTCTGCAGCGATTTTGTTCAAGATCTTGACGTCTGCAAACTGAAATATATATCAAAAAGGAACAAATTTGTATGCGTGTGTAGTTTATAAACAGGAATTCCCTGCATTTGCTGCTTTCCTGAAGAAGCCTGACATTTAGCACTGTGGTAGGCCACTCATGCAGCTTCCCATCTTCAGGGACTCACTGCCAAAGCTGCCGCTGGAGAAGACATGTTTAACTGTCTGAAAGAGAGGATACAGCCACATCACTCTTCAAATTCCCCCTGCCAGCTGTTCCATGGTCGAACGACGCTATGGAAAAAGATTCCCTTGCCAGCCCTAGAGGGAAACTTTACTGCTTCTTGCCAGGTGTATAGAAAGAGAGTCATGCAGCCAGCATGAACGTTATACTTCTGATAGCGATACAACAGCTTCTTGTACTTACCGGGGTGTTTTGCAGTACCTCTTGATCAGGATTCCTTGCCCAAGTTCTCTCCCTTGACTTTGAACGTGCCAATTGGACACTTGTTGCCAAAACCAGTGCATTGACTCAAGTGAAATAATTTTATGTCGTGCTCTTTGCAGCAGCAGCAGGAGGGAGAAGAGTGGGGAAAGCTCCTGGCTAAATCAAATATAGTGAAGTGAAAAGACAAATTGTAAAGCAAACTGGAAGAAAATGGAAAGACCTGCACTGTGTGGATGAAACCACTTGGAAGAGAGTTGCAGAGAGCAAAAGCTGAGGGTAGGCACCATTTTTTGTTCAGAATCTGACCTCAGCTGGAAGGGAACTAATCCTGAGTTACTCCATCAGCTTCAGTGGGTTTCAGCATGGTGTGACCGTGGACAGACTCAGCCATAAACCCTTGGTGGATTAAACAAAAGCTGGAATTGAAGATCAAAGGCCACTAGCTGCTAAGATCTACTGTGATTACTGAGGGATGATGTCTCTCAGAAACTGTAGTCTCTGAAGATAAATTTTTAATGAGCTTGGTTGCAAGTTTGGATTACTCCAGGTTATTTCTTGCGTTCAGTGGATCAGTCCCAGTAACAAGGCTAATACTCTATCATATTCTCAATTCAGACTGCTGTGTGACAAATGCTGGACCATATTTATGCTTAATCTTTTCCAGTGTCTGGAAAAAGTTTGAATTTCCTTATGTTCAACACAGTAACCTTAGTGTATGTGGCTTGTTTTTCTCTAGTGATGGACTGAGTGAAACTAAAACTCCCCAGCTATGTGCTGTTCCTTTAGCAAAGGGCCTAGGGTTGATTGCATCCACGTTCAGGGAGACACAAGTCCTTGCTCAGGATAGTTGCAGAACAGAAACCTCCGGTTTTCAGGCATGCCTACGCATGGAAGGAGGGGAGGGATAGATCCCAGTGCTGTAGGTGAAATAACGCTGGTTTTCCTCACTGTTGTCAATGCTTTGTCTCTGCCTTTGCAAGGACTGTAATTCCCATGATTTATACACAATGGCTGTCCTGGCTTGAATGATAATTAAACTGCCTGGGCAGGCTACTTGAGCCATACTCAAGCCATGCAAATGGCACCAGCTGATCCGTAGCTCTGTTTGGGCACCCTCGAGCTTCCCCGAGCGGCACTGACCTTGTCCCCCTGAGCAGCCTAAGCAGGCAGATGTCTAACAACCACTGGCCTTGCACCAAACGCAAATAATAGAAACTGGGCAGTTTTTATAAGAAAACTTTTCTGAAGCCATGGTAGTATCCTGGCAAGCCAAAAATGCAACCCAACATAATCCACAAACAGGCTCCTTGAATCGAAAGAAAACAAGGGCAGATAACAGCATGGGGCTACTTCCTTCAGTGCAAGTTGATAATGAAACATTCAAAACAATGCTGCCGTCTCCCTTTAAGCTGATGGATGGCATTTGATTTCTGAAAATGCTGAGAGTAGCATTCTTTGAAAAAATATACCGGTGAATATTATTTTCTGTCCCAATGGGAACAAAGTACCCATCTAAGTCTCAGTCAGTGGCAGGGAAAGGAAATCATCCAATACTTTCCCAAGCTCTGTTTTTATTTTGTATTTGAAAACAGAAGTTTCAACCAATATGAGATTATCTTGCAGAGATTTGGTTATTTTCAAACTCTGCTTAATCACTTTGTGCTTTCAGTATTGCATAGCAAGTATGAGAGCTGGTTGTTTATCCTGTAGTTTCAGGACTAAAGATTCATATAAGCCTAAGTACTTCCATTGCATAGCTTTTAATCAGTACTGACATTCTTAGAAATTCACCTCAATGCGGTTAAAGAGAAGTGAAGACACAGCTAAAACTGTGTGCAAGTATTTAACACTTCTCAAGCATCTAATGCCATTAAACTCAACAGAATAAACGTATAAAATTCAGGAAGATCTCTGTGCTAAGGATATTGAAGCCAATATTTAAACAGGCCAAAATAGTCATCAGACAGTTTCTTGAGAAGATAAAAGGAAAAATATCTCCTATCAGCTCTTTAATCCATTGCTTCCAGAGTGCTACTGTGCACTCTTGACCTGGGAAAGGAATGAATCCTGAAGGGGAATAGCAGTCATTGCAGTGAAATTGGAGTTCACAACTGGAAGGTGCTAATTTTGCTTAATCTCATTCAACTCACTTCAGAAAGTAACAAAATATTGAAAATAACACTTTTATTTCATAAAAAAGATTGGCAGCTCTGAAGCTGAGAACCCCTGTGGCTCCATTACCAGCACAAGAAAAAGTGTGCGGATCAGATAAGGGGATTAATCCAATTTGAAACTCCTGGGTGAGCTCAAGAAATGGCTGAATGTTCCCCATGCACCTCGTGGGTTTCCTACGTGCCAAAAACTTGAAAATGAACTTGAATCCTGAAGAGCATGATGGTGTGAGAGTTTCCCTTTTGCAGACTCTCATTCATAGACAAGACACTCAAGGTGAAGACAAAAACAGCTCGGGTATTTCCATAATGTAGGTTAGTGAAAGAACCTGGAACAAAACAAAGCAAAGTCATCAGTAGCTGATGATTCCCCTAATTTTTTGCTGATGTTGAATGTTTCCTCTTCCATTTTTCACCAGAAGCCTGAGGTTGCCCGCTGGCAGCCCACAGTTGGGGGCTTTGGGTGAAAGCTGTAGGCTGAGTGTTAATTTTCGTGCTAGTCAGTCCCTCCCGTGCCAGAGGACGAACAGTCTGTTTGACCATCCCGTTCATCACCCCGCTGCACAGAGGGTAACACGCACCTGCACGGACCCACCCCGGCCACTCTCCAGCTCTGCAGGCAAACGGCTCTTGGCTGCTGCTTTCAGACAAGAGCAATGCCTCGAGCTTTTCTGATTTTCGCTCAGTCTCTATCCAGCTGCTCGTGTCTAGCCACAGATAAGCACTTAATAGGGAGAGGAAATGAACAGCGATGGAGCTGTCTTGGAATGAAGGCAGAAGACAGTTGTTTAACAAAGAGCTTTCTGAAACACACCAGCTTAAGGGATCATCCCGCCGCTATCTCCTTCGTTGCCCTAACGAGAAAGCGATCTGATTACAGGGTAGCTGTCTGGCTGGGTTCCCTCCAGCTGACCACAAAGCAGCTGGCAGAAGAAAATGGCTTTAAACAACTCTTGTTGTCAGGCCACAAACAAGATGTTTGTTACGCAGGATGTAAACCTCAAACCAAATGAATTAAACAGCAATGACGATGCTCTTGCCGCACTGCTAAGGCGTTCCCTTTTGTTCACAGTGAGGAACTGGGCACGGAAAGGCAAGGAAAGTACTGGTTTCCAGCTCAGCAGCAGTGTCATGCACAGTGAAAGAATTAAACAACACTCTTACGGATATTAAAACTACACTGAACATCAACCAATAACTCTTCAACTGCTAATTCATTTCCTTTTTGGTGTCCTACAACTTAAAAAACTGTGGTGTACAGACATCTTCATCCTTGATGCTTAAACCCCCGTGAAAATCCTCCCCATTAAAGATATTTCATCCTTACCAGCCAGATCTGCTTTATGCAGCTTTTACTCAAATCATATATTTGATTTATAGACATAAAAAATTCATATAAAAGACTCTACCTGGGGCAGTTCTTGAAAGACTTTTTACAACTATGGCACAAGCAACAATGATCATTTTTACTGCAGAGACAGATCTTAATAAAAATATCAAAATCTAGCTGTCAATATGTTCAGTAATTTTTATTCTCGCTTTAACATCCATACTACGGCAATACATCTTTATTTTAAAGCTGGTCTTTGTTAAGGAAAAGTTAGCTCTAAAAGTTAGATCCAAAGGAAATGAAAAGCAAGCCCTTCTCTGGAAATCCACCCAGAAGGAGACAGTCCACTTTTGTTTAGCGGCGTTTATAACACAGCTGCAGCTACATCTCAGTTCAAACCAGTTTTCTGTGACATCTTAACAATTGCTTGTATATCCTGACCAGACTGTGGCAAGAGAAACAAGGTTGTCAGTGTGTGTGGTGCAAGGGTGTGCGTGTGTGCGTGCGTGCGGAGGTCTCCAAAGTGCCGGAGACCGGAGCGGGCAGTACGTGTAGGCTCTGACCTGTCCAAGCCATGCCTCAGTCCACTGCAAGCCTGATTCATTGCATACCATGAAGTGACCCATGGTATACCGCTTGCTTGCATTGGCTTGGCTGAAGAAACCACAATGCCTGCCTTACCCAATACGCCTACAGGAGAGGCAAAAAGCCTCGGTAAATCCTTCTTCCCACATATATCGCCAGATCTTGCCCCATTTGGACCAGTTTTAGAGGCCCCTGTATCAGGGCAGACTCCTCTAGAGCAAATGAACAATATTCTTTCAGAAAAAAGTGATAGGAAAAAACTACATCAGGTCTGGAAACTTTACTGACATGAGCACCAGAGACGTGACTGGTTCCTTGGGCGGTTGGCTGAGTATCAGCCAGTTAATTCCAGTTCTGTAGTTCCCTATTCCCTTGCTTCAAAGCAATCCAAAATCCAGGCTGTCAGAACAGCTTCCACTATGGGGAGCTCAGAAGTTAGATGGCAGCATGGAGCAAAGCAAAGCATCTGTCCGGACACACTTGCACACCTAACCCAGACCCATAATAAAAGGTTCTGATGAGGTAAAGAATGAAAGCCCCAAACACACAAAGATATGTAACCACTTTTCTCCAGCTGAAGGACAGGTAACGTGAGATTAACAATGGGTTACTGAAAGAACATCTCAGAGAAGACAGTTACTGCAGACAGAGAGTCCCACAATTTGCACCTTTCGTATCGGCAAGAGCAGCGTGGAAGTCTACCAGGAAAAGTGTCTCTGGCTTCACTTGGCATCCCCAGCTCTGACTGTGCCAGTCATTAGACAGCACCAAGGTTTGCTAATAGATAAAACTAAAAATAAAAACAATTAATGAATTAGTTTTCTCATCAGAGTTCTTCTTTGATACAAAATGCATTCCTTTTTCAACTCTGAGATGTCCTTACCAACATTTGTAAGGAGGAGAGACCTCCATCTGCCTTCCCTGGCCAGTTCTAGGGCACTCGACCTCTCAGACGAACTGCTGTGTTTGCATGTTTCACTCCTTTGATCCCAAAGTCCATGGCTGCCCAAATATGCACTTCCATGTGGAGGAACGGCATTCCCCGTCCAAGTCAGCCTGGTGGGAAAACAAACAGTGAGGGAGCAAAACAAACCTATAGCATCAAAAAACATCAATCACCAAAGGTGTCAACTGCAGAGGCATTTGTACTCACACCATCAAAGCCAAGCAATTGTTATCCATCCAGCTTAGTTGGAAGGGTTATTTGTTTTGCTATATAATTTAAGCAAATGTAGTTGTGAGACAGGGCTACTATGACGTAGATTTATCTTTTAAACATCTTGAGAATCCCACAACTTTGCTACCAAATATTTACAGAAGATAAGAAAACAGGCAGAGAATATGCGACCGCTTCTGGCGAGGGAGGTGGAGCTGGTTCACATCTCTGTGTGGGAGTACAAGAAACTTGCAGGTGTATACATAAGTTTAAAAAAAGAAGAGAAGGGTCCCTCCAAAATTGCAGCTGCACAGGGAGATGCTCAGATTCTGGAGGAATAGCTCTCCAGTAAAGGATTTGGTTCAGAGATTAGAATCTGCTTTTAAAGCACTTGCTGTCACAGGGAAAGAAGCTAAACTCAAGCACACTCCTCAGCGGTGGGCTGAGACGCGGAGGTGGCAGCGGGAATTCACCGCTCTGCTATTTCAAAACACGAGGCTGTTGCTTTTGCCATCCAGGTGGTCAGAAAAGCTCAGAGGATCGGTTCAGACAGGCTGATGGTGCAGCTGGACCCGGGGGGACGCTACCTGAGCAGAGCAGCCCACCGCAGCGGGGGCTCAAGAGGGAGCTGCGGCCACACCGCTAGCAGACAGCTGAAGTGACCTCTATAAGACAGTAAGAAATCTTTAAGATATCCATCTAAAAATCAGTGTGCTGAACTCCTGTTATCTGTCTCTTGAATGAGATGGCATCTGCTCTGCAAGAGCACTTTCTCCGGGGGCTCAGATCCAGGGGTTGCTTCCATTGCAGGTCGTGCCAAGGCTTGTGAAGACGTTTTGTCTGCGGTGCTGTTTGCTTAAATGCTGCCGAGGGATTCCACATCAGTGGCCTTGGAGAATAAAATGGGGAGAGAGAAAGTAAGCTCTTTTGCACTGAGCAGCCAAAAGGCCACAGGCTGGAGGAGATGCTGAAAGATGGGAAAGCAGTTTTACTGAGTGCTCAGTGGGGGGGGGGACACGGGACCCCCCAACCCCCAGCCCTATTTCCCTATCCTTGCTGGGTTCCCTGTTTCCCACCGCTGTTGGGCCAGATCCAATTTTCTTAGATTTATTTATGATTCCCTGAGGGAAAAACTCAAAATGAGAGATTGAGGACATGCAGCCATCTTCTGAAAGCAGGGGGGTGATTCAGAGACCTGCTGGAGGCCACGTCCCATGTCCCAGGTCACCTCCTCAGACACCAAGATTCATGTTACTTTGGATAAAGGGCAGGGTGAGGAAGTTTTCCTTTCACTTTGGTTACATTTGAGATTGAAGAAATCATTTCTTCAGGGAAGTTTGGTTCTTCATTTTAGAGGAATGTCTAAAATGCAGTAGTTTCTAGTAGTTGGCTTCAGTTCACACTTTCTTCCTGTCGCTTCGTAACAGGAGATCAAGAGTTATCATTCTTCCAAACACTTTTGCTTTTGATCAACACCATTTTCTCCTGTTGGAATTTCCTCACTTGTCAAATACTGTTTGAAGACTTAATCACGCTATGAAAGTACCAAGACCATTAGGGTGGAAGGAGCCAGTGCAAAATTACATCAGTTCTATTATTTAAGGATATGATTGCCAAAGCTGTTGTTATCTGATCGTGTTATAGCAGGCAATGCTTTTTTTAGAAGCACAACTAGTGAGGACAGAAGCACATCATATTCAGACCATCCTGCTCCATCCTGAGCTCCCGTGGCTGTGAGCCCCTTGCAGTCCCACAGGACCTGCGTCGTTCTGCCTCGTGCAGCAAGGAGGGGTGAGGGGCTCCCACCTGCTGAACTGTGAACAAGGGGATGTCCCCTGCCATCAGCCGATGCCCATGACAAAAACATTTCTAGATTACACTCGAGGGAGAGGCTAGGAAGGAAGGGATATTGTTTGTTTCTCTTACATCTCCCTCCTGCACTAGAAATTTTAAATTGGTTTATATGAGTTGCAGGCTAAGCTAAACATTTTAACTTGTCAATCAACCTGTGTTTGTTGACCTAAGATTGGCAGATATGGGAGACAGTTATTAGGAAAAAAAAAAATGAGCACAGTGGAAAAATCTTTTCTTGGGCTTTGTTTCAGCTATATCATCTTGGCATCCACTCTGAGTCTTTTTTTCTTACTCAGTTAAATAATGCTGTAAAAATAAACACACACAATCAATTCATCTCCTTAAAGAGACACGTGTGTGTTTAATAACGTTTAACTTGTTTACTGCAAGGAACTCACAACTCCTCACTTTATTTCACTGATTAAACCCTTCTTTGGAGCCAGTGAAAGTTAAAGAAGTTTGACATCTGCATTTTTCTGTGTCTTTAGCATACTCCAGAGTAAAACATTTTTCCTTTAGGGAAAGGGAGCAGGCAGCGACTGCTGGGGACCCCTTTGCAATAGCTTTGCAGGAGTTTTGTGTAACTCTGCCCTTCCATTTTGCTCTAGGAAGGTTTGACATAAATTTCGGGAATAAGCAGATTAAAGTAAGCAAATGAAACCTCAACATTTGCATTCTTCTTTCCAGATCAGCTGCTGACTTGGAGTCCATAGGATCTGCTGGTCCTCGGCATTAGTGGAAATCAGACAACAAAGCAGAGAGCTTCACATCAGCATCAAGCATTCCCACAGATTGGTCAGCCATCCAGTGCATTCGCTGGCAACTCAACACATATTTCTCCAAGTTGCTCACAAACCTCTGCAAGGGTTGACTGAGCAAGCATGGGTCACCATGCATGATGGTCCACCGCAAACCCTGAGACCACATTACAGAATGAAGAGAAGTTCTCCTCACCCTGATTATTCTGTCTTCCAGCACGATGGCTTCTTGTGGTCCGACCTCGTATTACAGAAGAGAATGGGAATAAAGCTCAGGGAAAGTGGTGGTAACCACATCAGGCTGACTCCGTTTGGTGAGGGTGCGGAAAGGCAGTGAGTATCATCATTTTTTTGGGATTGCACAAAACACTGGGGAGTTTCTATTCCCCCAAACACAACATTGCTGGTCCTCAGTTTTTGAAGCAAAAGATTGGGACAGAACCCCCAAAGGAGTGTAAAATTGGTGTAAATAAGAGCACAACATTCACAACAGCCCTTTCCTCCTTAAAAATGAACTGAAGCTATCCTGTGCAGCTTATTTAAACCTTGGGCCACCAGCAGAGCTGGTGTAGACCAGTGTGGTTCTCTTGAAGTCAATAAGGTTTATATCAGCTGAAGATTCCCTCCCTCGATCCTTAATTTCCAAATATTATTTCTTCTTCTGGCAGGCACTAAACTTGCATCATAGCTGGATGAAAATTGACTTTAAGGTCTCAGACAGGCAATTCCCACAGGCCAGAGGTGTCATAAATGTGGTTGGATATTTAGCAAAGGGCCACCGCTGGCAGCAGGCTTAGAAACGCCTTTCATACTTGGACACATACTGTGCATAAGTAGAAGATGACTCTACAGTTTGTGGTAACCTACCTCCACTGCATTCCTTCCACGAGATTAAGCAGCAGGTCAGTTCTTAAAAATCTCATACTACTGGTAAAGAGAACAGTTCTGATCCACCTCTGCCATCAAAACTCTGTCATAGATACTTGTGCAAAATATTTCCAGATGAGAATGGCTGTGTAGCGAAGATCATTGACGTTATTGTAAATGATGGCAGCGGAAACCAGGTGGTGGAGGGTTTGGGTCAAGGCTTTGGTGTGAAGGAGAGTGCCTGAAGGTCACCTCATAGGGAGTGGTGATGTGTCAAAATAAGAGAAAGAGAGNTGTGATCAAGCCTGCTTCTTGCAAATGGGTGTTTCTAGCTTCTGAGTTGGCATCTAAGGCAGTGGGCAAGGATGAGCGCTCCGTGGTTATCCCTATCCACTGTAGGAAGGGCAGGGTGTCAGCCTCTGCTGCAGCGCAGGAGATGCAGGTTGTGTATGAGGATTTTAGCTCCAAAATAATGGGCTGTGTGTTGCAGCAGCAAGGTCTCCTCCTTGGGAGGTTTATGTGAGCTAATTAGGGCCATAAACATTTAGGGTCTGCCACTGGCTGAGGCAGGAGGCAGATGCCTTTTCTGCACCACTTTCCTTATTTATAAGATGCTTAAGAAAACCTGTCCCACCTACATAAGAGATGCATCACCCCAGGGGATGGGACCCTCATTTGTATTTGTTGCAGGTTGGACCAAGGAAAGGGGTGTTCTCAGTTTGCTTCCGTATCACACGCGCATCCTGGAGTTGTATCTGGAGGCAATGGGTAGAGACGCCTCCTTGGTCACTGGCATTTGGCCAGAAATATGAAAGAGAACACCTCCTCCCTCCAGGTATCGGTCCTGCTAAGGTTTAATTACCGGAACATGTTCGCTATAAAGGCTGCTGAAATCCTCCAGCTAACGGAGGAAGATATCTATTCCTTTAAAGCCGTCCACAGGAGAGAAGATATTCTTCCTATTATCCCAACCCTGCACGGGTTTCCAGCTGGTGTTCAGGTGTTTATGTGGATCTATAAAATCCCACATAGTTTAGCTCCTGAAATCTTAGGCATGTTCTGCAGACAACCTTGCATTCCCGTAACGCCAGCTACGCCTTTAAACTTGTGTATTAACCAAGGGATGCACACACACGCACACACACACACACTTATATAGTAGCTTAAACCTGTATTTTGCTGGCTTGATCTGCACCAAAAGAGCTCTGAGGCACAGCAGAAATAGAGATACAACATGCTATCGGCCTCGCCAGTGTGTTGAAATTGTTGCTCTTATGCCTCCCCAATTACAGTTAATGTTACTGAGCTTAGGCTTCAGTGAAAGTGCAAACGAGCGAACGCAGCTGAATATACTGCTCTTGAAGTAATATTTGTGCATGTGCCCAAAGGCTTAGGACAAGCACATTTTAGATATTGTAAAGATAAAATAATACAGGCCTTGAAAAAAAAGTTTGAAAAGTTTATGGGAAGTATGTGCTATTTCACACGGTGCACAACACTGCAAGCAGCAGTGAGATAAGATTTTTTTTAAAAGAATGTTCAAATGTTCAAGAGCATTTCAGATGTACATCTACCCTGACTTAAATATTCATCCAAGGCGCTGAAATTTTGGTCCAGGGAGACAAAAGCTGGCTGATTTCCTATCAGAGAAATGATTTCTGTCTAGGTCTGAGCTGAAGGTAAAAATGCAGCTGAAATATCCAGCCAAGAGGACCTTTTGATGCACCACCAGGTACTGGTTTTGGTTCTGTCTTAATCAACGTGCTGCAATTTGAGCAGATCAGATAGGATCTTGCTTCACTTCAGGATGCTTCTTCCAGGACAAGGGAGGGGAGAAGGGAAAAGGCAAATTACAGTGCAGTCCCAGAAAGGAAAGGAGACCGAGGGAAAAGCATTTCAGTGGAACTACCTTAAGTTCTGATGAACTGCAACAAGCATCCCCCTTTCTGCTCAAATAGCCAAAGGACCAGAGGTGCTGTAATTACCCTGCAAACCCGTATGTCATTTGCTGGACCACAATATTTTTCTTGCTCACTGTGCTCTCTTTCTTAAAGACAAATTTGCTCTGTTGATGAAGACATGAATTATCCTGGTAGAGGCTTTCCAAAAAAACATTTTATTTTAAAATGGCTGGGGAAAAACCTAAACGATGCCAATGCAACCTATTTATTTTGTTTTAGAGAGGTGGTGTCCCTCCTCTTTATGCCAGTGACATTTAACTGCAATATATATATTAGGAGCCCAATGAAAGCCTCCATGTGTGAGGAGGAAGGTCACAAGGGAGATGAGTTTGCAGTCATTAGCCCTGGCCGCAATTGCGAATCTACCTCTGAGGTTAACACACCTTGTTACAGTGGGTTTTCAGAAGATGGACTGTAGGATTAAGGAACCCCTGGGTGGTCCTTCAGGGTCAGATGAAGGGATATTTCCACTAGCTATATGTCAGGAGGGCTGGCTTTAAAAGGACTTCAGTTTCCACCAATTCCCCCACCCTTTCCCACCAGCAGCCAGGGTGCTGGCACCAAGGCTGCTGCCCCGCCGGCATGCTGTCACCCACCAGCTGGCTGCAGAGACAGGTTACAGCCCCGCGGGACTCAGCACCACCCAGAACAGCCCTCGAGGGGCTCACTGCGTGTCCAAACCCCGCTGGTGCTCTGCAGCTCTGTGCTGAGCTGAGTGCAACCGGGATGGCAACAGCCTTTGAGCTACCAGGAGCTGAGAGTGGGGAGAGAGGGGATGAAGGGGGGCTGGAAACTGTCCCGATTAAGAGGCACTGCAACCCTCTGTGTAAAAAGCAAGAGAATAAGAAAAGGAATAGAGATAGATACTGTGTTTGTGTGAGAGAGCGGGGAGCGGAGGGCAAGAGATGAGCAGTGTTTCCACCTTGGGTCAGCTAGGGCTGTCGCTGCAGCTTCCCCTGCGGTGGCCTTTCATCCACGCAGCAGCCAGAAAGCCTTGCTTCCCCACCAGCCATGCACTGCAGCCGCCGGGATTTAACCCTTACAAGAAAGCTTTCCTCCTGGCATCTCCCACCCTGGGTCCAAGCAGGGCGGGTTCGGGCCAGGAAACCAGCAGCAGCAGGGGAGGGGACGGGGGTGCCATCGGAGGGCTCTGATGTCTCCTCCAACAAAAAGAGACTTCTCTCGGCTTTGTGTCTCCGAGGAAAGAGGTTTCAGCCTCTCTCCGCAGGGCAGAGCCTTCCAAGCCGTTGCAGGATGCTGCTTCCTGTCTCCTCCTCGCTCCCTGGAGCTTTGCTCTTTCTTTTCTGGGAAGCCAAGCATCAGCACAGCTCCCTGCTCAGCCTCCTCTGGGAGAGCAAACCAACAAACACCCTGAGGAAGCATCTGTGGGCGCTCACGTGGATGCACGGCAGACACGCACAGCTGGCAAGGGCTGGATCTGCCTCCTCGCTCCTATGAGCCAGCAACTCATGCGGCTGCGCTGCTGCAGAAACCTCAAGGCTGCAGCAAGGAGGAGCCCTTCTTATCGAGGGGACTAAGAGGAATGGGTGAGGAACTCCAGAGCTGGGACATCATGTCCTGCAAAGCCAGGATGGTGAGTGTGGAACCAGACAGGATCTGCCTTGCTGTGCTCTTCCTCCCACCGGTGAAATGCCACCGCCAGCACTACGTTCTGGAAGTGCTATGAAGAAAATTGCTGCCGCTGTCACGTCCACAGGGAGCTAGATGGGTGCTCCATGATTTGCTTCACCTTTAGCACTGCTTGCACAAGGGATTTGTTTTCAGTCGTGGCAGGAGGAACCATCTCTGGAAGCGAGAAGACAGTTTAGCCCTACCTGTGGCTGCTACCTCTGTCACGGAGGGAGCAGCTTTACCTCCAGCACTTGTCCCGGCAGGCTGCGTGTTTGTCCCGTGCTGGCAAATGGTTGTGTGGCTTTTTGCAAAGGGTTGGAGTATGCTGACTTGGCAGCTCCCTTTGGTTCCGTGGAGTACTGGATGATCGAGCAGATCACAGGCAAATATTTAGACACCAGTGCACACAAACGGGCATTCTCTCAGCTCTTTCACACAGGGGTACAATATTTAATCAAGCCCTGGGCAGAAAACAGCAGCTCTGAATTGAAGAATCATTATATAAAAGACTCTGCTGGATTCTGGCTACAGAAAGGAAAGCGGATGCTGTATCAGGCAAATGTTTCCAGCCTACTTCTGGGTGTAGGTCTTCTGGTCTGGTCTTTCCTTATTTACTGTCTCCCCTAAAATTTCCCATGTCACCACTTTATTTATGCAAAAACTCGGCCGACACAACTGTAATGGTATCTTCTAGTCTTAAGAGCAAGACTCTTCTCCATTTTTTTAAAAAACTCTGTGAAGTCTGAAGGGTCCTGAATGGGAGAGGCTGCCTGCTGTCACGTTAGTGTCTTCTCGAAGTGATAACTGTAATTGAGACAAAGTCTCCCGTAATAGTTCTTGTTCTGCAAATGTTATATGCACAAAACTAATGAAAAAATGGGATTATTCCTGCTGAGAGCCAAGCAGCGACATTCTTAGACTCATACAAATATTGGCTGATACAGTCAGCCCTAACTTCAGCCAAACGAGCAGGCAAGAGCTGCAGACAGTTGAGAACTAAAAAAAAAAAGTTGAAACAGAGGTAGGACTTGCCCCTATCCTTTACTCAAACAACATAAACAGTTTGTCATCAAGGTTTGGGGTTTTTGTTAACACATACACAGCTTGTCCCGATCAAGAATACAATGGCTCTGGGAGTGCTACAGAGCCTGTTCCCTTGCCAGGTCTCTGCACCCCTGGCAGATGTTTTCATGTTGCTGCTGGAAATGGAGCAGGCAGCTTCAGCTGCCCCAGACGGTCTTTGGAGACGATAAGTTGTACAACTGCACTTTGTTTTGAAACAACTTGGTCTGCTCTTGCATTGCGTGCAACCGAAGGAGAGCTGTCTCCAGGAGGACCTCGGTCTCTCTTGGCTCGGTGATGTGACGTTTGCTTACGCAGGAATCTGCTCCTAAGTGGCATATCCCCCCTGGGCCGACTGACCATTGTGAAGGTATGGGCTGAAAGCACCTTGGTCCTCCACACCTATTCCAGAGGCATCCGCTTCACGTCCTGCTACACGTTGCAGCTTTTTTGTCTTTTCTTTTCCTACAGCAGACAGGGCGAAGCGTAATGCTCAGTAAATCACTAGCGAAGCAGCTTGTTTACAGGCAGCACCAGCTCATGTGTGACCTGAAGAGCTGGTCTGATTCAGCCGTGCTTGGAAAAAAACAAGCAGGGCAGATGTCAGGTGGGAGCACAGTCCACCCGGATGCTCCCCTTCGGCAGCAGTGGATGAAGATCAAATAAACTTGGCATGGGATCAGGTGGAGAGGCCATAAATCTCCAGGGTTTCTTAGAAACTGCCCTTCTTTGTTTGCTTTCTTCGTTTATCTTCTTGATCCCTCTTTCCCCATGTTTGATTTGAAGGAGCAGCTCAAAAAGTCCCACCTCAGCCTGGGTGCTTGACTGGCACAAATATGAAAGTCAAGCTGCTGGCAGGAGAAAGCATTCCCTGTGATGAACATATTTTCCAGTCTACAGAGCTCTCTGCTCGTACCTGCCCATGTTTAATGTCAGGCAACCTTGATTTACAGCTGTAGACTCTACCATGAGTTTACCTTGGGAAACAAGGGGTGGCTCAGGTCCCTCTCCCTCGAGCTAACAGACCCTTTGCAGACACTTGCATGAACACGGGGACGCCGTGAGCTCCCATGCAGGTCCAGGAGCAGCGATGTCAGGGCTGAGGATCATGCTTAGGCTCGTCCTGGAGCTGGAGGGAGTTTGTGTGAGCCTGTTTGCATGACGCAGCCGGGAGGATACAGTCTCGCCGCAGGGCATGTTCTCCAGGCTGCGGGACAGCACTGCCTGGTAGCAATTTTGCAAACGAATCTGTCAGTTGATGCCAAAATTACTCACCAATAGATGGACTCTATTGAGCAACATCAAGTTAATGCTAATTGGCATCTGATAACGACGACTCACACAGTCTTTAGATTGCTTTTAAACCATACAGAACCAAGAGGTGTGTTATTTTTAACCCCCAAACTGATTGTTGCCACTGAAACTTGCATCACAAACAGATGTGTAATAGATTGAGGTCATGTTTTACCTCTAAAATTAGTTATCAGCTGCTTGCTTCCAGCCTGTGTTTTGAGATAAGACCAGGCTTCCCTCCACCTTGCCTTGATCCCAGCAAGCCCGTAGGACACACAGACGTAACAGGACTGGGCTGCCCCGATGTGCGGAAACCCATCGCTCAGCAGTACGCCTAGGGAGTCAACGTGCAGCAAACAGAGATTCTCCTTTCTAAAAGCTGGGCAGAAAGAGATGTAGGCAGCTCACCGTGCGAGGGGAGGGAGAAAACTCCCTGACCCCGGGTAATTGTTGGTGTAGGACAGCCCGAAGCAGAGCCGGTGCGGGAGCAGCCGGAGCCAGTAAAACCTCTCCGAATGGGAGGACTGAAAGAGTGTTAAGCTCTCTGACCTAGGCGTACCCAAATCCGTTTTTTTTCTGTATACTTTCACAGATTGATTTTCGCTTGCCTTAATTTTGCAGAGGACAAAATCTGGCTGAAGGACACAGGGCAGAAATAGGAAAAACTGTCATTGTTCCTGCTGCCGTTCCTGGGTGTTGTTTTGTCTTGATGCAGGAAGGATCCCAGCTCATAAATTAAATGTCCAGGTTTTCTGGACAAATGGTGTAAACAAGCTATTTTACTGAGAAATTACAACTAGAGTTAAACTGATAGTATTTTCTAAATGCACAGGCAATTTTTTAGGATAATTAAAAGTTTTTCTTTGTTACCATAAGCACGGGTGGAAGCTCTGAACAAGACACGGAAATTTACTGCCTGGTGTGGTGTTTGCTGTCTATCTTACTGCAAGTGTAAGACCAGCTCTTTAATAAGAGAAGGAATCTGTTTGAAAGAGCCGTCGTCTTAGTACACCGTATTCAGAAACTAGTTCCTTGAAAGGAAACCCCAAAATTGCTCTTAGATTTTATTTTTCCTCTTAGATAAAGATACGTGCAGGAAATTATTTCAGAAAGGGACTACTAAATAATAAAAATATTTGGGAAATTACACAGTGCAGCCCCTTATATCCTGAGCTGCAAAAAGCTGCTTCCAAGAACGTTGCAGCGATCTCAAACCACCTGCAGTTTGCAATATGCTTTCTATTTCCTTTCAAAGGCTTTGTTTAATACAAGCGCTCCCCGTATACACATGCACACAGCTCGGGATTTCTCTGCCTCACCATTTCTTGAGAGAGCACTTTGCCTCTGAAAATATTTCAGCTGTGAAGATTTCATCCAGGACTGACTTCCCAGCGTGTTTCCGCTTATGAATCTGTAAAAAATTGGAATGAAATGAAATCCAGCTCTCATTTTCTTATCATTTATCACAGTCACTGATGTAATGTTACGGTCAGTTATGTAGTATGATGTTTGTATAACTCACTTTTTCCTGCTCAGAGATCTGGGTAGCTCGGTGCAGCAAGATCTGCTATTGCCAATGGCTAATTATTGCTGTGTCCTCGTTAGTATTCCTGCCAATACTGGATGTCTCGTGGCCGTGAGGGCTGGGGTCTCTCGAGAACCTGGGCAGTGCTGGGTTCCCTAGCCCTAAAGCAAGCCGGCTGAGACGGCCCCTGGGATCCAGAAAGGAGAACTCAGCCAATAAAAGAAAGAGCACCTGAAATGTAAAGGAATTTACATCTGAGCAGCGTTTTGATTGTCTGGGCATAACCCCACCATTAAATGCAGAGCTACAAAGGAAGAAAAGTTAAGGACAATTCTGGTAAAGAGCCACAGGGACCCATGGAGCCCTGAAGCTTTAGACCCTCGGTGAAAGCACCTCAGAAGAGTGGTCTGAAGGCTGAGCAGGGGACGTACAGTAGGTCTGGTCTCCATCTCTGCCACCCCTCAGAAATAAACTGTAGGATAAGATCGCACAGCTGGAAAGCTGCTCTGCCTCTTCCAAATCTGGGGAGCTGTTTTCAGACTTCTAAATGACCATTCCCCTGGCTGGGACGGCAGCTCGCGCTGCTTAGCTGCTCCCTCTTCTGATGGCGGAGGGATTCATCCTTCCACGACTTCAGACACTGGGTACGATCGAATTCCTGCGGGACCACCACGTGTTTCTGCCAGACGAGCAAGCAGACTTCTTTCACCTGGCCTGCTCGTGAGTCCTGAGCTCCTGTTGTGCAGGAGAAGACAGGGACGTGCCAAGGACCCAGTTTACCCCGTTGGTTTATCTCCAGCAGCAGTGGGTTTCTCCCGAACATCTACTTCTGGCCCTAACCAGAGTGAGGACTTCTAGTGTCCAGCCCAGACAGACACCCACCTTTATCTCACTTCAGTTTGAAACAAATCTGCCCACAACATTGACGCTTTCAGCTAAGAGAGGTGGGCTTTTTCAAGGTCAAACTACCCATATCCATTCCTTTGCATTTTCTACCCAAGACTGCCATCCCACTAGACTTAACAAAAAAATACAACTTTATTTTGGCTGCAGAGCTTTCCTGCCTTTTGGGGACGGGGAGAGAAATTGTACTGTGTAGCCATTGTTTCTGACAGTTCATTTACTCGAATGAAACAATCCATTCATCACCGGGAGTCCATCAAACAGAAACTGTCTTCAGCTTTGGCTTGCATAATAAATATACAGTATTTCAGCACTATGGATTTACATTCAACAGTGTGTATCCAATACAACACGCATTTGCCTCAGATCCCTGGATAATATATTCGTGGCATTGCTGGTTTTGCTACTGTACCAGCCTTTGAGTAGCTGTTCATTCTCTTAGCCTGCTAAGCGTACAACATCCCTTTTATCAGAACAAATAGCACTCTCCTGTTCCATTAAAAAAATGTTAGAGAAAACGGATAGCAACATTTCTTCCCTCTCTCAAACACAATTTCATCAGATATGATTTTAATTTCAGCCTCACTTGCACAGGTGAGACAGGCTCCATCTTATTCTTAGCTTGCTAAATGTTAGGAATCTACCCAAAACCAGTTATCTCTGGTTGTTCCATAGGCAGTGGGGAGAGCGAGGGATCTCCGGAGAGCGGCTCTGCCCATCTGTGTTAAATGGCCGAAGCCAGCCAAGATGAAATATTGTTACATGAAAGGAATGAGGGAAAAGGAAATAGAACAGAAAGGTGTTTATCTGCTTTTTTTCGAGG
Source organism: Aramus guarauna (assembly GCA_013400195.1). Lineage (NCBI taxonomy): Eukaryota > Metazoa > Chordata > Aves > Gruiformes > Aramidae > Aramus > Aramus guarauna. The sequence goes on along the minus strand of VXBL01002507.1, from coordinate 599,290 downwards.
CTGTTGTTGATTTTTTTAAGAGGAAAAATTCTTTCCTGTTTGCAAAGTTAAACTGCCTAACATTTTAATATTTTGATGAGAGGAAGAATTAAATCCAGTATAATGAAATGAAAAAAATAAAATTAAATTATCAGGGAAGAATCTTGGGATACGCTGCTGGAAAAGAAATCTATAAACAACTAAAGAAGTTGCTGAAGAGCAATAAGGTCACGGTTTGAGCATTAGAAGTTGATGGCTCCATTGGAAGGGTGACCTGTAATCATGAACACTGATTTCAATATTACACTTTTGTTTGAAGGTCTAAAGTATTGTTTAACTGACAGACCATCAGTATCTACTCTAATAAGAAAAACACCTTTTTTATGTTCTGATGTAGGAAGTAGAGGAATTTATTTTTTTGTTTTGAAGGATAGTAAGGAAAATTTAAAATGATTTTTCGATGAAGACAAGAATAGAAAACAAATGAGAAATTTTTTTCTCCTTTTTTAGGCCTGGTTTATTCCATTCCACTTCTAAGTCAAATCAAGACAAAAGTACACAGTAATATATTTCTTTTCCCTGGCAGGACAGCTACCTGGCAATTGAGAAAAATGTTAAATCCTAGAAAGAACTGCAGTCTTTCTCCTAGACTGCTGCCTTATAGCAGGAATGTTCCCTCAGGGCTGGGCTTCCAAATCGCTGCCCTTCAGCTCATTGCTGCTGCCCGAGATAAGTTATCGGCGTGAGTGTGGATTTGAAAAATAGGCATGCAGACCAAAAAAAAAAAATAAAAAAAATTTAAAAATAATAATAAAAAATATCCCAACACAACAACTGGTTCCCTCAAAAGTCTTACTGTGTTTGTCAAAGTCCTTTTTGATGTGCTTACATTTCAAAAATTATTACTAAGCATGGAACCGGTTTCCTGAGAGACACGTCCTGCTGTGGTGGGTGGGTGGATGGTGGATTTGGAAGAAAAAAAAACAAGAACAAGGAGGTCTTGAAATTGAAATTAAATTGCTTTTCAAGCCAAGTTGAGAAGACAAAACTGTGGAGGAAGTGTGGTGGGATCAAACTGTGATGAAGCTGGACATTTAATTAAGAAAGAACAAATTGACCATTATAGGAGAGGGTTTTATTCCTTTTCTTTCATCTTTTTGGGCTGTGCTCTTCTGTAGCATGAGAACACAGTCCGCCAATAACATTTCTCAAGCCCTGAAGCAACAACATTCACCCAACAGCCACCGCACATTTGTGCTTAGTAGTACATCTCCTCCATCAAGCATCCAGTCAGCTGGTTAACTTTAATCAACATTTCAGCTCCGAGAGGACACATGAGCTTTGGTTATCTTGCTCCAGGCCAACTGTGTCCTCTTAACAATCAGCCACACACACGCACAGAAGCAACGTGAAACGAGCGTCATGTTCCAGAAACAACACCAGGTAGAGGGGCACTCCAGCAGCAGACAGCGGGACGGGCGTCCCAGAAGAACACAAATAATCACTGTTGTTCTTGTGTTGCCTCCAACTTCTTCAGAATGCCTCTCCATTAAGGGGGTAGGCAGAGGTAGGGGAAAGCTGCCTCACAAATCACTCCAATGAGACCCTGGAGTGAAAATGGAGTCTGCTTACAATTGCTAATGAGGTGTCAAGCAATTTGTTTCTTCTTCTACTGAATGTTTTATTCTGGGAGGAGATAAGTTCTGGCTAGAGACTATTTTGCTTGATTGAATTTAGTGGGTTTGTGAGCCTTTGGCACCAGGCTTGACCCCTGCTAACTTTTGCTCTTTTAAGTGGACAGTCTATTCTGCTGAAAATGGGATGTGGGAGTTTGCAGACACTTTTCCCTGGTCTCCATAGGACTCCAGGAGCCCATGCAGCAGAGCTGCAGTGTCCGTTTGTCTAGAGAAGTCTTCACCTCTGAGTTTTTTATAGGCTTGGGACAGCTGGATGTGGTGCTGGAAGACATCTCTGAGTTCTTGAGGCTCCATGCATGGAGAGTAGAAAACCTTTTTTGTTTCAGCAGGTTCTCTTTATTGAACTTGAAAGAAGAAACATCAGCTTGTTCTTAAAGAGTCCTCAAGCCACAAGGAGTTTCAGTTCACTTCATACAAGTCTGATACTTATCCAAATGGTAAAAACCTCAGAGATCTGAAAACTCAACTACATGCCTCTTGTGAGATCAGGGTCCTCAGCACCTCCAGAAAGAAAAAGCACAGAAGCAGCAAAATCTGATATACCCGGGCACTTTTGCTTCCAACTGCAGCAAAACAAGCAGACTACCAGATGAATTTGGAGCCCATCAAACCCGGTGGGAGCCTTTACTCAAAGCTTCATACGAAAGGGCAAAATGCAACTTGCAGCCGTTGTGACGCCCACTTTGTAAGGTTTGCAAGACTCGTGGAAAGGCTTGCAGCCAGTCTTCTCAATTCCTGGTGGTATTTACAATCTTAGTACATTCAGCTCCCTGTTCAGCTTTTAAGCTGCCCCCCCCCCCAGCATTAGGCAGCACTGCTGGAGGGAGGGAGAGCAAAGGTGGGCAGAGCCGTGCACCCACGTGGGGACAGGGCAGGAGCTGGGAGGCACTGCGAGGTCCACGAGGCAGGGAAGGAAGACTAAAAGAACGAGAATGATTCAGGGCTGAGCTTGCAAGTTGTTGACAAATAGGAAATGTGCCTTTGCGGGATGCTGCTTAACAGGAGCAGCCTTTGATTGATAAAGACCCAGGGTATCCAATGAGCTTTTGAAAAAGAAAAATGAGACAATGAACAGAAATGTATAACAAATCTGATTTTTTAGAAATAATTTAAACCCAGCTCCTTCTGGCATGTTCTTCCCTTTCAGTTGCATGGAGTGAAATGGAACAAAGGGGAGGAAGCATCTTAATCCTGAATCTGGAATGAAAGATGTGGCTAGAATAGCATTACCTTCATACAGAACCAAAATAACGTGGTTTAAACCTGAACACCCTGGCCGATCCAAGCATGAGGCTTGCTCCTAGAGTCACACACGCTTATGCTTTGGGGTGTTTGGATCAAAGCCTTTGCTATCATTGATGATAGCAGAGGTCACAAATACAGGAGCCGGTATAACTGCGCTGACATAAAGGCAAAATAGCCTTTGACCAGCTGAACTTTGAGCCAGCTCCAGTCAGCTTCTGTAGCTCTTGGACATTCAAGCACTTGAGAGTATGATTAGACCAAACCATGCTGCCCTTTCACAAGCACAGTCAAGAACCGAGGTCCCATGCATCCTTCTCTTTCTAAACAGCCTGATCCGGATCTTGAGTGCTACAGAGAACGGGGAGACAGGGAAGGGGGAGAGAGAGTGGGAGTGGTGGGAATTAAAAAATGCCAACTCTTTGCCATACAGCGCACTAGGAAGTTTTTTTTTTTTTTTTAAAAAGAGAAAAAAGAAAAAAAGAGATTTAAGAAGTGACACTTTTGAAATCTCGCCAAAGCCAAACCATGGAAATGGGACACTGTCTCTTTAAGTGCAAGGCCACACAAACGAAGGGAAATTAATTAAGTACGGGAGGCTGGTGTGGCCCGCAGAGAGAATGCACAATCTGGGACCTGCATGCCAAAGCTGGGATGGAGACGAAGGTGATCTGTTATTTTCTGCTATTTTTTTAAGACAGAAAATATATTTTTGAGAATTGACTAAGCAGTTACCCAAATTACAGAAACTGGAAAAAGCAAACAGTGGTAAATACACGCTATTTTTTTTTCTTTTTTGGAAAAGGGGGTGAAAGATGAGAATGAGTCGGAGCTGCTGTTTTGAGGTGCTCCTTATTAATATAACGCACAGGAAAATAAAAGAGCAGCTCATGACCTCAGCTCTTAACTCTTTCACGGCCCTGTCCTGCCAGGAAGGGCTTCTCCATCCCGGTCCCTGCAGGAGGGCTCCCGTCATCTCCTCCTCACTTCGGGAAGATGTGGCTGAAACCAGAGAGATGCGTTTCTGGGCGACACTTCCCTGCCCCCCCGCAGCACCTTCCCAGCCACGCCAGCCCCCCCGCCCGGTTCGGCTGGCATCCATCTGAAGGGCCCCCACCCTGGGGTCCACACCACAGCGTGACTCCGGGTTTCAACGGGGCAGAATCAGAGGGAGATTCGGCTCTCGCCTTCCCGGCGCACGTCGGCTGCCAAGTGGCCCCTCCACGCGTCACCCTGAGCCGGGGCCAGGTCTGCGTGCCAGCGCCGGTTGCAAAGTGCCGGGTGAACGGCTGCAGCCGGGGGCACGGGGCTGGCACTGCACGGGGCAAAGGCACCACCGGCCGCAAGCGAATTGCTGTGGAAAGGGCGATTTTCATGCTGGCGGGGTTCGCAGTTTTCTGCGGCTGCCCCGCGGGGCACGTGCACGCACGTGGTGGGCGTTGGATGGAGCCGTCCGGGAAGAGCTCGGGGCTGCGGGCTAGTGAACATCCTGCTGCGGCAAGCGACTCTGGGGAATTCCTGGGGCTTGTTGAAGAGGAAAAGCAGGCGAATGCTGGGAAGCCAGGGCTCCCCTTGGCTTTATCACTGCGCAGTCTGAGCCCACTGCTCAACCAGGATCCTCTCACTCCCGGGCTGCAGGACACTGGTGCCCATCCTCTCCCGTCTGCCCTAAAGGGCTTTCATCCCTTTCCGCTGCTGCTACCAAAAATTCAAACTTAAGGCATCCAATGCTTCGGGTTGTCACTTTGAGGAGAGACTCTAGCTCTAACTAGACAGGAGAGAATAGAGGCATCATTTTTTTTAAATCTAATCCCATTTTACAAACTGAGTTTGAAATACTCGCACAAACATGAGTACAGAGACTTCCCAGATCTCACCACTATTTTGTTTTTTCTTCATTATTTGCAGGACATTTCTCAAAAAAAAAAGCTTCAAAGTCATAAACTGGGGCCTGCTCACACAAGGAGGGCAGCGTTCAGCATCGTAATACTCAGACATTTGTTTAAAAACACACTCATTGTTTATAAACCTCTGCAGCAGAAAAAAAAAAGGTGCCTTTTTCTTTTACGGATGGGTCACTGCTTCCACAGATCAAGTTTAATGCTGATTCCAGGACACACGTTTCAATGTTGGATATAGTTTTGTCTCAATTTTGTGTCTCAAATGCTTTTTACTCAATTGCTTTTCAGCCTCACTGATTGCTACCATGTCCCACAAGTCGATGGGTTTTTACACGTTTTCAAATAACCTACCCCACTGCTCTAAAAAGAGAGGCTCATTTCTATTTCTATGGAATAAATTGGTTGATTCAAAGGTACAAATAGAATTTTAGGCTATAAAATAGTTTTTAAGCTGGTCTCTAATGTCTCTGGACTTGTAGGGGTTTTCAGTCAAGTTTTTATTTTTCTCCCTGTGTTGACTGCACAGCCATCTAGGTTATCATTTCTCCTATTAATAAAATTGTTTAAAAGCACAGCGTGACCTTAAGATCTGGATCCTGTGGGGCAGAGAGCCCTTTGGAGTCAGCCGAAACTGGGAAAACTTGGCCCTGGAGAGGATCGGAGGCTGAATTTTGTTTTAAAGCTTATTTAGACAACACCCAACTCATTGTAATCAGAGCTCAATTTTTTTTTGTATTTCTGACCAATAGGAAAAAATCCCACGGGTTACTTTAACAGGGTATTTGAATTTATAACTCAAGGGATATCTTGTATTCTAATTATATTCCCAAACCAGTAAAATATTTAATGTCATTTTACACAAGTAAATCCACTCTAATATTCAAGGTTCAAGCAATGTTTTCTTGCAGTAAACATAGAATCTAGGGAAGAGCGCTTCACTCAGAAGAATTATAAAGAAAACAAACTTTTATGAGAGCTTTGAAAATATCAGAAATGCCATTTTTTCTGAATAGGGTTATAACGAACCAGGGTCTTGAGGCAGACCTGATACCACTGGATTGGATCAAAAAAAGTCACAAAACTTTTTCCTCATGGGCATTTATTTTAAAAGCTGGACAAAAAATGCCGTGTTTTACGCACATCCACGTACAGGAGTTGTCCATAGGTGCGAGTGAGGCGACTCGTGCCTTTCAGGCTGTGCGATTTCAGGCACGGCTCCAGTCCTTCGCCAAATTCCTTGTTGGCTCATCCTCACGTCTGAGGCTGCATCTGTCATGGCAGGTCTCTTCCCCGCACTAAAATTATTCTCTTTTTTTTTTTTGCTGTAAGTATCTTAAAGCAGAATGTTTCTCCCTCTCCGTAGCCTTGGCAGTAAGAGAAGTTTCTAATGAGTTACAGAACTGCGCCTAGCGATAACCAGAAGTCCGCGAGAGCCAGCGCACCTGCAAAGAGATAGGTGAGAGCAGAGAGCCAGCCGAAAATCCTGCCCTGGTGCCAGATAAGGAGAGGACTTAATTTGCCCAACAGCAGCAGTGCTTTTGCCTTGGAAATTCTGGGTTAGTAGTCTCTTGCCAATCTGTATTTGACGACGGGCTAATCCAGGAAAAGCCAGATTGATACAGCTTGAGCACAGATAAGCTCAGACTGTGCTCTGGAAACGTGATTCGGAATCCAGTGAGAAGGAGAATATTTTACAGATCGTGTATGCAAGGGAGGATAACTCTTTGGATGAAGTTAGCTCTTTCGCCCGCAGCTTTCCAGTTCAGTTCTCTGTCAATACGCACACAGGAGCGGAGAGGATTGCCAGCTCCTCTGCAAGGAAAACGCTTGTGGGAGGAATCTAGCAGAAGAAAAATACTGAGGTTTCCATCTTAGAGCTGCCTCCTCCTCCTCCTCCTCCCCCCCTCCAGCTGCACGGTGATGGGAAGGGACAGCTGAGAGCTCAGACCACAGCCTACAGTCTCCAGGAGCTCAGAAATTTTGGCTCTTGGGCACTTCGGGTGAAGATGCTGCCTTGGAAAGGTCTCCTCATGCCCAGGGACTCCGAGCAACACAATGCAGAAGACAGCGGTTGCTGTATACAAAAGTTTTCATGTGAGAAGCATGTAGGGGGTTGCCCTTCCCAGACTGTAAAATCATTATTAAAAGAGAAAGAGGAGGAAAAAACCCTGTGATTTGTCTTTGACCTTCTTGGCTGATCTGGAGCGCAGCGCTCAGGAGCAGCCCGACACGCAGAGCACGATCGTGTAACGTGCTCCTGGACCTGAGGTCTCACCCTCCTATGGTAAATGCCACATTCTCCCTGAGCTTCTGTCCGGCCAAGACGAGGAACCCTGGGGGCAGGGGGATAAAGAAGGCTTTGCCATGAAGCACCGTGTGCAGCTTCGCGGCTGTTTTTAAGCCATGAGCTGAGCAGCAGGGGCTTTGCTTTTCCCTGTGATGCACTGGGGAGGAAAAGTTCAGGAGGGAAACTTGCAGAGAGTCCCCTGCATACCCTGTCTGATCCTGCTGCCTCTACAAAAAAATTTTAACTGCATTGTGCTGTAATGAGCCATGCCCAAACTACTGTTTTCTGGCCCTGTGTTTATTTTATTTCCTTATTGTAATGAAACTCAGATGGCTGTTGTTTACACTAGCATGGCACAGCAAGAGCGTGCTCGACACAGTCTAATTAGCTGCAAGTCAGTTTTGGAATTAGGGCAGAGGAAAGAACAAATTTTTAGTAACTACTTTAAATCGAAGCCCTCATTTATTTTCACTACGGCTATACAAAAGCAATATAATGTTTCCTAGCCCTTTCCACGCATGGCCTTTGCTTTGCTGCACGGGGCTGCATTTTGCTGGCAGAGCATCCGTCTCCCCGAACGGGGAGGCTGCGCTCCTGCTTCTCCAGCAAAGGAGACGAGTTCAGGCAGCGGCATGGGAGCGGGGAACGGAGGCTGAGCTGGCCTCAAAGCTTGTGGTCTTTGACCACACAAGTGAAACAGGATTAAAACTGCTGCTGTAACCAGCAGCTCCAGTGCTCCGTCCATCCTGTAATACGGCTGGTGCTGAGGTCACCTCCGGTCCTGCCAGGGCAGCAATTTCTGTTTGCAAGGCAAACGCCTGGGAGCCGTGAGGTTTAGGTTCTGGTTTTAATTCACTGTCAGATGGATCCAACTCCTGATGAAATCCATGGAAAGTCTCCCGTTAACATCAAGCCCTGGACAACGCTGGATAAGTCGCATAAAGTTTCTGAACTCTATAGGCTCTGGATCGCATCCCATGTATTTGTGAGGAGCAAGCAAAGCACAGGGGGGCTGAGCCCCGTGCTCGATCCTTGTGCGTGGACTGCCCTGCAGCGACAGTGTCAAACCAAAATCAGTATTGGTACTAAGGCAGCATGGGGCATTTGGCTGACGGTGACATTAAACACATTTGTAGCTGTTAAACATTTTTGAAGTAATTTTCTTTACTATTTAGCAACTGTTCATGTTGTTACTTTATTGTGCTGCCCATGTTTTGCTTAAGATAATGATGGAAATGCCGTTTGTTTCCCCTTCAAAATGAACAATACAGCACTTCCAGAGCAACAAATACATGGATGTGCCTGATGATCAAAAAAAATAAAAATCATGCCGTGTTTAGGGCTTGACAAGGAACTGTTACTAACAGCAGTAAGAACTGAGGCAGCAGTGATTGAAACGCCTTCACTGCACTTTTCAAAAAGCACCCTGTGATCCTCACTAGATCGGTGGATGGAAATGGAAAGGCAGTTTGCAGGGAAAGATCCTGTTCCCCTTCCCCAGTCAGCTCTTTCTGCTGCAAAATCTTAACATCTAGGTGATTAAGCTGGTTTTTCAGCTACTAATACCACTACAGTCACAGAAATACAGAGCATAGGATAACAGCAACAGGTTGTCTATATCAGATTCACTATAATTTAAGTATTAAACCCTTTATCAGATGTAAGAGAAATAAGTTTTGGTAAAGTGCCACCTCAGCATGTATATAAACCCGAGATCTCAAATCCAAACCGCACGTAATAACGCACCCAGCTAAAGCGTCACATATGCACAAGTGATTTCTCTTCATATATTGAAATGCTAATAACTACCACTGACCTTAAAAGATCAAGATTCTCCATCTGCATGGGACACTAGCACTAGATTTTATATTTGAGTTACATGTTACTACAGCAGAAGATATATAAAATATTCAAACTGCTCTTACACCAGAAAAAGGTATCCTCAAAAGAGTTCTGTGGAAGAACATTCAGAGGAGGTGGCTAATATTTTAAATACAGCTTTTCAGATACTGAAATCATCTTTCCAGGTCAAATAGCTTTTTAAAAAATATATTAGGTAACACATTTGTTAAAACTACTTTGAGCTAAAGCACGGTCAGATTAAGCTGCAATATATATTATTTACAATAGATCTATTTTCCAAGGGTTCCTGTGTGTTGGATGCAGTGTTGCCAACTGTCAGTAAATTTACGAACAGCTTGTAAATTTAAGTGCTTTCCAGAGAGCTATTGGTATGTGTGTAAAATACTCATTTTGTTCCTAAAACATGGCAAGATATTTTTTTCTATGCTTGAAAAATAAGGAAAAAACCCTCATAAATAATATCATTGAAGTGATGACGTATCAGTTTCTAAGAAGAAACTGAAGTAACTCACTTGGCGAGCCAAAGCATCAGCTTTTTCTTGCCCTCTGTAGCTCGGAAGATACTAATACCTTGATGCACTTTCAAGGCAAGAGTCTCCACAAAACCCAAGGGCTGCCTCATTCCTCCCACGAAGATACATGCCCTTGTGTTCTTAAAGTGAAGAAAATTTGACAATAGCAGTAAGGAAGACAGTGATTCACTGAGTCCCATGATTTAAGTTGACACTCAGATTTAAAAAGACTTCAGTCAAAACTGGTGGCTTGATGCAAAAATAGTTGAAAGAAGTAGAGGTAAAGGCCAGAAAAAGGAAGGATTGTCATGTCCAAACCCAGAGCTGAAAATAATAATTTTCATTTTAAGAAAAAGAGGTGCCAAGCCTGGCCACTCCAGTACAATACTAAAGACAGACAGCAGCCCTCTTCAGCAACTACCCAGCAAAACCAAGCCAAGCTTGCTTTCCTAAGCCTGACTAGTATAAATCCAAGCCAGAAACACCACCTCTTCCTGACAAAGACCCACTGCAGACCTACATAGCCCATTAGCAGCCTTTGGACCCACAGTCAACACGGGTATCCCCCTCCTCCTATGGAGCACCTACAAAGTTACCCTCAGTTAGCAGATTAAAGGTGTTAGCAGGTGTTTAAGGTGGAGGTGCCAAGATCCTGGAGAAATATCCCCCAGTTTATTAACTTTGCAGGTCTTCTATCAACTGGTTGAAGAAAGACTTTCATGCAGACTTGTGTGAGGGTAAAGGAGAGAGTTTTGCTAGCTTCTACTGCCAGGATGCAAAGTCAGGTCCCTGCTTTATTCCTGGAACAGCTGGTAACAGGGTATTAACGCTTAAATCAGTGCAAGCCCCTTTAGATATTTGGAGTTTTGTTAGCTATTTTAGTGGAAACTCAGAGGCTTGAACTCAGCATCTGCTGGTAGAACAAGTGGAAAACTACTTGCAGCACTCACAGCTTAAGGCACATTTGTGCTTTTTATTCTCTGCAACAGGCCAAATTCAGCCACCAAACTGAATAGGATTTGGGTGGGGAAAAGAAAAAAAAAGCACGGACTCAGGATGATCCGAGAGGTTAAGCAGACATTAGACTTTGTTTTCTTTAATAAAAGAGAAAATGAGAGTAAGCCACCAATCTGGGCTCCCCTTTGAGGTCCTTTAAGGAGTGCGTGATTATCCCTACGGCGACCAAGAGCGGGGACAGAGAGGCTGAACCTGCTCCCAGCCGCTCGGCAGCAGACTGGGGGGAGCACAAGGGTCCCCCAAGCCGCAGGGTCTCCAGCCCCTGGACCACACTGCCTGGGCTGGTTTTACAGCTGTTGGAAAACTCTGTTATGATTACCTAAACTATACATCCTGCTGCAACAGACACAGCACCTTGGCTCTATAGAGGGGCCCTATAACGCACTGTATAATACTAATAAACATGATTGTTATAAGAAGATAAGGTTACAGAACATTACACTTTGCCAAACTCCAGTTGACTGTAACTTTAAGTTTTGGCTGAGCAAAGAGCCAGAGAGATTTTAAAATTCAGCAGTAGTAGCTATTCAGAGGGTTGTTCTAGTACTCCTGCCAGGAAAAACTTCGAGTGAAAGGTCTAATTTATCACACGTTGGGGTTGCAAACCTGTGCTCTGGGTACCGAGGCAGTTGCTCGTCAGGTTTCAAAAAAAGTCTGGAGGAATCCCTGGGTTCGGAAGTGGCGAGAATTCCAGTTCACTGTTCTGAGCAAGCAGCCTTGCAGCAAGAGGAATGTGTGCTGCCCGTGCAAAAAGGATGGATCTGTCCCTGTGTTGCTTTGCCATCCTCTCCCCACAAATCACTACATAAAGAATAGCCCATTTTTGAGGCAAAGCTTAGGTTATAATAATAATAGGGGGTTTTCATACAAAAGTCTGGTAGGGCAGCCTCCTGTGTTGACACAAAGGGGAAACTCTGCTGGAGAGAACACAACTCAAGAATCCTGTGAAGTTCCTGTAGACTGAAATATTTAAATCTAGGAGTTATTTTTTTCATCTATTTATTTACATTTCCTTTTCTCTCTCCTTTATTTATAAGGAGTTCTCTTATTTACCACCGAAGGACTGCTCTGAGTTGCTTTTGACAGTACCTTTTCCTCTAATCATGTTTCTTTTAGGCTGTCTGCGAATATAAAGCTTTTATGACCCACTTCAGACATGACATTTTGATAGGAAAGTCAATACACACCTTACCCTTTAAATCTGAGGAGCTGTTGCAAAACACATGGATAGCACTGGAAAAAGCTCTTCAATTTTAATAGTTGCGATTAAGTACGTAACACCTGTTTAATTTGAACATGATAAATATCCCATAGTGTGACAGATCTGCTCATCTCTGAGGTGAGAAAAAATAACCCCCCACAAGAGATCTCATCTTTTTGAGCACTGCAGTGCATTTACTGCGCAGAGGTTCCCAGCACCAGGAACTCTGTACCTATTGATCAACAGCAACACCCCCCCCCACACACCTATCAACCTGCAAAAGGGCCGACAGACAAAACCCCCACTTTTTCATTGCTCCTGTCCCTTTTCCCATGACCTTACAAGAGATGCTACCTCCTACAGAGACCCTTCCCCAATTCAGAGGCTCCCCTGCCCCACAGCCACGGTGGCTCTCACCTGCCTACCTCCACCCTGGCCCCATTTCAGCAGTGGGTGAACTCATTCACGCACGTAAATGACAACATGCAACACTGCAAGAAGTTCGCAGCGTGGTTTGGGATGGAAGGTGCAGCGTGAGGGTCATTAGGCTCCTGTTACCTGTGCCACCAGATACGCTACCGTCGCAGCCAGACAACACGTGCCCCATTTCCCACCTCCATCTGGCTGGAGACAGCTGAGCTGACGATACCACACCAGGCCTTGGCTGGGACTCACCAAGGACACACACAGGTTTGCACGCACATGCACACTTTCTTTTCCCTCTCTCTCCTCCTCCAGCTGGAGGAGGAAGGTGTGTTTACAGAAGACAGGCTAAACACCTAAGGCTTAAGCAAAGCCAGTGGAATGCAGGCTGTCCTTTTAATCTTCTTGAGATCATAAGACAGAAAATAATGGCAAGTCACACCCATCAGTTTCCAGGAAAGTAAACTCTTCAGACTCAGCCACAAAGGAATTAAAAAAAAAAAAGAGAAGAATTGTAGAATTTCCACCGCAACCCCCCCACTTCTCATGGGGTTTCAATTTAAAAAGAACAACCACCAGCACAGACCTAGACAAACCTCTTCACCATGAGGATCACACAAGAAAACTTCTGACCAGTAATCCATTTCTGGATAGAATTAGAGAATTTTAGGGGCAAAAATGGGGAGAGAAGAAAAAATGCAAATTAATACTACCATGAATGAGACCTTTTGGAGAGAACCTATCTCCTCTGAGGCTCAAACCTAGGAGGGGAGAACATTCCACAGGGCAAATAAAGCTCCCTCCATGCTGCCCGGTCCTCAACCCAGACCTGCTGGGAGCACTTTTCGTGCCAACTGTCTCTATAGTCCATTCAGCTCCGGGTCATTCATTTGAGATTGCCAACAGGGGTGCTAATTAGCACCAGTTGCAGCAGACAGCACTTTGCTGATGTGGGCAAGCATCCACTGGGAACATGCTGGAGACCACCAACTCAATTCGCAGAGATATTTTTATTTTAATGTTTTTGCTATCCTGGATACCTTGAGCTGTGTAGTTAAAGGAATTCTCCTAGGACTTGTGTGGGAATATATGCATACCTATAGAAAAACCCAGGCATTATGCACACCAAATGCATATCACAGGCTAATTATAATTTCTCTGCGGATGCCAATCAGAAGAACAAGTTAAAGCCGTTGAGAGGGGGAGGGGGGAAAAAAAAGCATCTGTGGTTTGCAAGGTAGGTGTACTTGACATGTCCTTTTATTAATTCTAATTATAGAGATTCCACAAATGGATGTCAAACATTTTCAGGGTGTTTTGCTAAAAAATTTGTGTGATGGAAAAAGGAAGAACTCCACCCCAGCAGATCATTTCTTGTTTGCGTTACTATTTTCACTATTTTCTTACTTTTAGGGCAACCAAGAAAGAGAAAGCAAAAAAAAAAAATTCCTTCTGGCCTATGTTCAATTGCTGTATGCCCCTCAGCTGAAATGTAATGCAAACTTTCCCAGAATCTGTTGAATTCAAACAGATGAACTGGCTGACACCAGCCTGAGAAAGAGTTAAATGGGAGCAGTAGGAATTATTCCAGTGGCTGGAGAGGTGAGTCCTTACATCTTCTCTGCAGTGTAGCTCACATCTCCTGTCTCTCACTCTGGATTTAAGGGCCACATTCCTACTCATATTCTGCCCCACAAGTTTTTTCCTGACCAAAAGACGCAGCTCGTGGTCCTTCAGGTCCCAGTGCAGCCGGCTGCCCTTATTCAGCAGATGAAGCACAAGATTAAATATTTGCTCAGATTCCCCTGGGACTGATGCAGGGGTTGGAAGTTAATAGGGATGAAAAACATCTGACTGTCCTAGTTCTCCCTTTCAGAAGGGGAAGGCTTGCTTGATCTCCACTGGTAAAGAATCAGACAGAACCATTGCCTGCCCACAACTCCCTAGATTTATACTAACCGACCTGAAATTGGAAAAGCTCTTTTGTATTGAGCAACGGGGCATCTCATTTAAACAATGGCACTTACTTGTGTTCACACCTTTAAAGGCTGACACCCCCCCCCCCCCCCTTTTATTTTTTTTTTTTTTTTCAGGATTTATTTCCCAGCTTTTGCAGCTCCTGCAGTGCATCATGAGGTATTGCCAGCCAAGTCCCAGCTTGCCTACAGCACAGTCTTCTCTTTAGCCCTTGACATACAAACTTTTATTTTCCTCCAAGGCTCAAACTCTTAGACCAGGGTTGGTTCCTGCCTAACGTACTCTCACAATCCACTTTCTTGGTACAACAAGCCTGGGTGCCTTCAAAATGCGGACAAAGAGTGATGGCAGCCTGTTTATTTAGAAATTAAGAGTTTGATTAGCAGCAGGTATAAACAGAGATAATTCCACTGAACTGTGCATGCCCTGCTAAGAACTGGTTCACATGTTAAACACAAAAAAGAAGATGTTTTATCTCGAAAATCAAATGTATTGGAGATTCCTTATTAATTGCCCTTGCACAGCTGCCAGCTGCTACCAGAGGTTTAACTAGACCACATGAACAAACAATTCACTAAACCCTTTGCCTTCTCTTGCCTCCCCATCACCCACTCGCTGCACACAGTTCCCTCTTCCTTACAGAGGGAACTCCACAGCCTTGTGGAAAACTGGATACATTGGAACCCAAATCCACCCTTTTCCTTCCGAAAAAAGTCTAGAAGAGGAATCATCAGCTGCATCCAGGGCCCCGATCACATGCTGGAGTAAATGGATGAAACTTGACTGAGAGCAACGCAGCTGCACGTGCTTACAGCAGAGAGTTTGGGCTGAGGCCCAGATCAAAGGGACTCAATTGCTTGATTTCTATTGAAATAACTTGGGGTTAGACACCTAAATACTTTTGAAAATCCAGCTCCAATTTTTTTTTTTTCAATTAACATAAGTCCAGACAAAATTAGTGTTAAAACCAAATCTTAATGGATTATTCTGAAGTAATAAGCTTAGGGGTTATTGCTCTTGACTGGCTAATAAATTATATTTTTATTTGCCAATAAAAAAATAAGAATAATTTTGGTTATTCTACTTTCAGAAGAAATTATTTCTTCCCTCGTAAGTGTTGGCAAATGGTAAAATATGCTATAGAATACCAGGTGATTCATGTACCAATATAGAAATAGTGGAAAAATACCTTAAGTAAACAAAAGGAACAAGAACAAGTTGCAACCTGCATCTCTGAAATTCATTATATTACAGTTCTCCATCAGGGAATGACCTGTTAGAGAGTGTCTCAAAAAATGAGCATTTGCCGAACTGTGTGGTAGGTGGGATTTATTGTGCGAAGCCAGGAGAGAAGCAGCCATAGGAGTGTAAGAGTTTTGGCTTTGTCATAGGTAGTTGAGAAATGTTTTTGCAAACTACACGAAGTTTTGGAATAATAAATGATGCCTTTTGGTAAGGTCACCTAGACCAATCTGTCGCCCATCTGTTTTTGCAAGCAACAGCACAATGAGAAAGTGCAATAAAACTGTAAAAAAACTAGTCATTGATGCAAGATGGCACAGGCAACCTTTTCCGAAGGGTACCGACGTGCCACTTCACGTCCAATTGGCAGCACTGCCTATGGGTGAGCTCCCAGGGAAATCTCTTAAAATTCGTGTTTCCTCCATAGTGTGAATTCAAGGCAATAACCCTGCACTCCCCAAGACTAACACCCCCCTTCTGCAACAAGCAATGACAGAATTATCCTTTACCATCCAAGGCTGTTTTCAACAAAAAGAGACAAAAAGAGAGGTTTTTTTCCAGACCAGGCATAGATGCAGATACTAATTTTTGGAAAGAATGAGAGCAAAGGAACAAAAGCACATAATTATTACATCTGACCATAGCGGGAAAGAGTGGGTGTCAGATAGAACATAATTTTGTCACAATGTTACATTGCTATTCAAGATGACATCCCCAACTTCTCAATTAATAACAATAATCAGCTGGCTCCAACAAAAATAATATTTATACTGAGGCAATGACTTTTCCCACAATGTCCTCAAAACATTTTGCCAAGAAGTCAGGTTCAGAAATGATTTACTGCAGGTATCAGTAAACTCATCTTTGCCCCACTGGATCCTGAAGAATCAGCTGGGGAAACTTTAGCTTTTCTTGCTTAAAGTCACTCCCCCCTCACACACACTTCTACAGACTTTTCCATTCAATCCAGATAGCGTGGGTCTTCACCCAAAAAGCTCCTGAGATAAAGCCCCATCAAAAGCCCCATGAGCACACACACCAAACAAGTTACTCTGAAACAACCAGGCAGTTATTTTCACTCAGATTAAGATGAGTTTGTAGAAGTGCTCTAAGCAAACTGGAAGGAATGGCCAGACTCACATCACAAAGCAACTGTCCTATCCACAGCCACAAGCCAACACACCCCAAAACTGAAATACCTTTTCTGTGATAGCATTGCCCAGCAGGACAGAGAGTAACAAGTCTTTATCAGGGAGACAGAGTTGTGATGGGGAGACAGAACAGCACACCAAGTCTCTTACCTTTTGTCCATGGTACAAACTGTGGAGCTCTAAGGAGAAATTTGCCCCTCTGCCACTCAAACCTGAGGTCGTACTGCTTGGAGCCTGACTTTTAGCCCTACACCATTTGCCCACCTTAGCCCTCCTAATTTCCTGCAGACTCTGTTTAGTTTCAAACACCTGGCAGGAGGACCCAGCCCAGAGCAATGCAGCTGTCAGCAATCACAGTATCTTTCCTTCATTACCAGTTGGGTTATTGACACTAGAGTGCTGTTAGAAGTAGGAAGTTTTGGGTTTTTGTTTTTTGGTTTTTTTTTTCATTCCCATTTTTTTACTCTTCACCTGCAAGCAATGACAACTCCTTGGATCTTTGTTCATGACCAGAAAGTATCATGATATACCTAGGAAAGATAAAAAATTACTGCTGGCGTCACTTGCAAAATGAGTAAACTCAGACTGAGAAATTAGATTTAGCAGCTCCATTCTAGGACAGGAGTGTTGGGCGTATCAGTATTTCAGCACTTTCCAATGGTCATAACTGACTAATCTGCTGAAAATAAGCTAAATATGTTCATCATAATGAAGTTTGGTGTTGAGAAACTGTGATTTTCCTCTGAGTACAGTAGCTAATCAGAGCACAGCTTACAACTGCAAGTCCCTCTGACTCTCCAGACTTTGTAGATGTGGATTTCCCATCACTCGGAGATTGTGTTAGCACTGAGGTTTCCCCCACAAATTTGCTTTCTTTTTCCTTCAGGGATTTTAAAGAGGGAGGAGGGAATATCTTTTTCCCCATCTTACGGTGTGTTTTCTTGATGAATTTAGAGTCATACATAGATTTAAGACCATAAGATTAAACTTTTCTCTATTGCATTACATAAATGTGTTTCTCATAATTACAACCATAAGCCTGATTGTTTGGGCTTTTGTGATCATGTTATCCAGTGAAAAACTATATGCTCACAAAGGTGTACTAAAATCCATATTTAAGTAACCGCAGAATAAGTTACCTTGAAAAAAGTTCATGAGGTTGGTTCTCCATTACTCTTTCCCCAGCACAGTTATTTATACCACTAGAAAGTGAGTTCAGAGTGGTTACAAAATTGTACTGCTCTCATTTAGTGGCATTTTGAGACCCATCTTGAAATCAGGAAGATGATAAGGTGCAGCACAAGAAAATAGAAAATATCATGAGAGAGGTGATTTGATTATTATATTATATTATATTATATATGATATAATTACATTACATTACATTATATTACCTTATATTAATCTTCTTCATGACCTTGGCAGAGTTATTGTAGCATAGCAGTGGGAAATACCAGGTTCCCTATCTATCTTTTCTACCCATCTTCATGACTCAAAGGAGTGAAACACACAAGACACCACAAAGGACCAAGGCACGTGTTAGCAAATCCATCTAGAGATTGTCACTCTGTATGAGTTGATCCATGGTAATTTTTTACCCCACATAAGTTAGGCTGCCTAAGCTCTGCGTTGCCAAATACAACCAATGTTGAAAGCTCTGGAATTGTCCAGAGATTTGACTTTTTTGCTGCATAGTGACTCATCTATTGGTCTGACCTTCCTTCCTTCTTTCTTTCCTATTTTATGCTCAGTGCCTGTAGCAAAAGTGTACATTTACAGCTCTCTTGGAAACATGTTTAGAGAAAATGGTAGTAAATGATACTGCAGAAACTATAAATGGTTCCAGAAAGACGGTAACACATGCCACAGAGTATTTTGGCTAAAAATACATATGGAGTCAGATTGTCATTTGGTGGATTGGCATGGTTCAAAGGAAGTTGTTGAAACGGTGCCAATTCATGCCAGCTGAAGAACTGATACCAGTATTTTTGTTGGTAACTAGGTAAAATAGAGCCAAATGTGACCTTTTTTTTTTTTTTTTTTTAATTTTACCTTGAGGTTCTGGGGACAGGAAAAATAAAAAAAGCACTTCCCTCATGAGGTTTATGTTTGTTCAAGAAATGCTTAATATAAAGAGAGACTCATATCATACACACAGAGACTCCCCAAGGTCTTTTGAATCTGGAAAGTACACATGCACGGTATCCACTGAGCCAGACTGCAACACTTAGAGACTTGTTCTATCAACCTTCTCTAATTAGCTGAATTTAACAAATATGTTGTCGCCAGAGCAAGGATAAGGATAGAGAAATTCATCCTAACTTTTTTGGCACTGATTTCTAACCCTGCTGTTCCCATGCTGGTACACACTGTTTCAGAACAGCTTGTTACCTGTCACCTAATGAAGGAAAATAGGCACATATAGGTGGTTATCCAAAGCCACAAACCTAAAACTAGAACAGAACAGACTGGGATTATGAAATTGCATCCAGTTTAGAGAAAAAAACCCAAGGGTGTCAGCCACTTTTTCAGGCTCTCTTGGGAGTCTGTTGTCTGTCCCAAAATATGGGAGGTATTCTCAGCAGGTCCCTTGGAGCCATGAAAATTCTCATTTTCTGCTATGAAATTCAGGTTTCATTCTTGAATCTACAAGAGAGCATCAAATCTGTGGATAGATGGATCAAAACATGCACTCAGCCTTCAGATATGGGGACTAAATTGGAGAGGGGAGGGCAGGGAACACTCCCATGTATCATTTGGGATTAGAATACAGATTTCAACCAGAATTTAAAAATAAATCTGGAATTGTAATTGGCTGAAGCAAATGTATCCTGTCATTGGTAAACCCCAAACCATAGGTGAATCTCAGCTGATTCTGTCTCAAACCCAGTACACCTTCTTGATCACTAGGGCTGGGATTTAAAATATGATATTCAAAGTGGGCCTTTTCTTTCTTTTTTTTTTTAGTTTATTCCTATATTGCTGTACATTTCTAGTAGGGCTGACAACCGCATTGGCATCAGTGGCTTGGGATGGAGTCGCTTGCCTCAAAAGTCCTTGACAATGTTTTGTGGCCAGAAGCCAGCAAAGAGTGGCCACTACCTTTCTGTGGCACCAAATACTACCTGTATTCGGGCTCCTTTTTCCAACACATTTTTTCACCTCTGGTTTCTCACTGCCCTCTACCAGCTGTCTGTGCCTACAGTATCACACACTGCAGAAGAGCTACAGAACGGATTTAATTTGGCACAGAAGAGTTGTCCTGGGCCAGAGCCTCAATGTGCGCTCCTTTTCTGAAGATCAATGTAGGTGGGAGAATTTCATGGCAGATCAGGATTTTGCTGATCAAGAAAAGCAAGGATCTTTCATGGGGAGGCTAGTTCATTCAAAAGCTACATGACTTGGCAGCCCAAGGAGCCTTTTTCTTGCATGCTTGTCAATTCTGCTAGCAGCACGCGGGTAGTCCGAGCTTGTGCTTCATGGATTTCAGAGCCCCTGGATGGCTTTGTACTGTGTGCCAAACGGGGAACAACAGCCTAAGAAAACAAAGCTCGTGCTATCATGCAACCTGGGAGGGATTTAGTCTCCATGTAAATGTTTCCAACGAGCAATTGTGTGAAGGTCGCAATTTACATTACAGTGATTGCCCACCGCAGGAGGCACTAGTGTGGTTAACCTCCTTCTCCGTGTGCATCGTATCAGCAGAAATGGGATGGATTAGTGTTACATTGTCACACTGCTCTTTGGGGATCCTGGTTTACATTTCAGTTCTGGCTGGTGAACAATATTCTTGATTCTTCCATGTGAGAACAGAGAAGACCATTTCAAACCAGGCAAGGAACAAAGCACTTGCATTTCAAGGCATGGGGGAGACTATTTCTAGTGGATCCTCTCTATCCTTAGCAGCTCAGGGAATGCTCTTTGCTATGTACCTTTTGTTGAACCCTTTTCAAGCACTCCCAATGGAAAGTGTGGGAGTTCACCTTTGAGATTGACCTTTCTTGTCCACATTGAGAAAAGCGTGCCTCTCCTTTCCCACCCCACCATCGTGTTCCTCAGCCTGTAGAGCAGCAGATGACAGAGGCAAAGTGCAGAATGCCACCTTGTGGTTTCTGGCCTTTGAAGATGTTTTTGGAAAAAAGTGGTTTTTCAGCAGGTGAGTTTTAAGAAGCAGTTACCCAGAAGACTTGGTGACACCAACCAAACCATCAGCTTGCATCAGCCATGTTCTCCTTGTTGTTCTTTGCTTTTGCTTCCATAAATACCCTTTACATGCAGGAGCGGGCTGTATTGCAGAGGTTTCCTTAGTTCTGAGCTCTTTGGCTCTTTGAAGTGTTTTATTTTGTAGGAGCAAGGCTCTGGAAAGCAATTGACAATTCCAGAGAAAAATTGCATTAGATCAGCAGGTTTATGCCAGGGAACTTCTGCATTGCCTTTCTTCCCAGCCACACCATCCCTTTTCCTTCCCCTCTGTAAGAACCATTTCAACAGGTGCTATATTTAGACCCACCATTTTTGCAGACCTAGTAAACATGTCTTGCTACCAGTGGTGTGGTCTGACTTGACTTTTGAAGGAGATGGTGAAATGAGTTATGTTTGGCTCAGCCTGAAGGGCTTCCTGGCAGTGACCTTTGCAGGGAGCAGTGAGGATACCTCCCCTGGGAGCATGCAGACACCCAGACTCTGCTGAAAAGGTGACGTTAGGCACATTTGTTGGTACTGGGGGTTGTGCAGGATGGCACTCATGTTGGAGGCTGTTGGAGATGGGGACAACTTTTTTGTTTGCTGCATTTGTTAACAGCCAGGCATCATGACAGCTCATGAACGGGACTCCTGGACCATGAACCAATACATACAAACAGCAGTGGTCAGTTGAAGAATCAAGTAGCCAGTCAGTCCAGAAAATAAAATATTTGTGCAGTTGTTAATTCTCCTCATTCTGTTCCTCACACTGCACTGGAGATTATGCAATTCACCATTTGTCTCCAAAAGTACAACTGGATTTTGTTGCTGCTGTGGTATCATTTATCCATCAGCTGGTCCTGGCTATGTATGAACTGGCAATACCACCAAAACCCCGGGGACACCTTCATACACCCCTGAAGCAAAATGTACCCAACCAGGCAAGGGGGACAAAATGAGGTTTACTGACACGTGTGGGTATCCCAGGCAGATTGAGAGTGACAGGGAAGTAGTGAGTGGCAAGGGTTGGAGGAGAGATCCAGTGTAACTCTGCAATTGCCGAGGCTGACATTTAAATTGCAGGCAGCCATGGGCTCATTCCAGGAGCCGCTTGTGGTTGGATGCAGTTTTGATCATTTAGAGAAGAAGCAGGAAAAAAAAAGGGAAAAAAAAAAAGAAAAATCAAATTGTTCTCGGAAATCATGTTTAATGTAGAAATCTGGTTAATATTAAATTGTAATCTGCAGTTTTCAAGTATGCTATTCCTCGAGGAAAATGTTTCCTGTTTCAGGGCCGTGAGTATTAAGGGTTCCCTTATTACATCACTTCCTATGTCAGACCCAACAAGCCTTCAACATGCATTAGTGTATTGATAATGGTAATTTCAAAATGATTGTTTGAAAAAAAAATAAAAAAAAAAATCTGGGCAAAACTCCAATCATATGGATCAATTTAGCTTCAGAATAATGGGGCCAAGCTGGTATTTTTGACACTGTATCCAAATGGTATTTTCATGAGAGGTGTTCTCCACGGCACTTCAGTTTCAGGACCATGTAGTGTTTGGCCATCAATTACAGCACCATGGCGATTTATTCACTGCTAAACTGACTTTACAGGCAGAATTCCCCTTAATCCCACACAAATTGCAAATTGATAACTGTGCATGGAATGGAATGAACATTATGCACCCAAGTGAAATAATTTATAATAATAATAATAATAATAACCCACAAAATATCTGGACACTTTTACAAAAACACAGCAAAAACATATATTACCAAAAAAAAGCAACCACTAATAACCGATTCTGCCAGCAAATAGTATATGCACGACCCAGCAAGCCTCACAAATTATGAGGAAGGAATTTTTGCAGGAAGACACCACTTATGCTTTCTATAAAATACTGATGGAAAGAGCTTTCCAGAGCTGTTGACAAGAACAGAAGAAGGCCAGGACTCTACTTTTAAACCCGTTAGGCTTAAAGATCACCAGTGGTTTAACATTTTAGTTATCATAACGTGATCCATGAGTCTTTGGCAGAAAGGTTCATCGGTCGCTCATGCTGTCATGGTTATTTAAAGACTAACTGGTTCAGAAACTTTTCAGGTTAACATTGGTTGAAAGTGTTCATGGGAAACATCAGCTAAATACATTTCTCATTGTGAAAAAAAGAGAAATTATTGAAAAATTCAATTTGGCATTTCTTTAAAAGTCCGAAATAGTTTTTCATTTTAGAAAAAAGATCAAACTATAGAACAAGAATGTGAAACTCAAACCAAAATGCTTCTAAACAATCTAAATGAAATGGTTTAGTTAACTGCAGTCTGTACTGACTAGAAAAAGTTCTTATGTTATCTGATGACAATGAATTCTTGGGTGGTGTACACCTGGCTGTTCCTGGAATTACAGTGATTTGCTCCCAAGTATCATCTTCCAGCAGAAGTCACTGCTCAGTTAGATAAGGACGTTGTTTCCTAAACCGTAGCCCCAGTTCCAGATGCAACTCTGTGTGAACTAAATCCCTGTAGGCAGATGAGTTTTTAATCTTTAAGTTTCTTCTCCCTAGAAAAGGTTAATGTCAGCTGTTCTGATCATATGAGATGATTATTGGTTTTGATAGGTAATTCAGTTCTCTATGAAACCCTCTAGACCTTAAAATACCTTTTAATAGGACTATTGTCTCTTTGAATGGACCTTTGTATTACTTGATGAAAAACAATTTTATTTCAAAATTTAAATATAGCTATATTTGCATCACCTGATCCTAAATTCCGATATTTTTTTAAAACAGTAACCTGCTATTAGAGCTGCCACTGCAAGCAGAATAACCATCTGGATTTTCAGAGCGCCAACGGCAGCGAGCCGCTTTCAGTAGGATTTCAGTGGGCACATGCACAACCCCTGCCTTTCCCAAAGAATAATAATGAATGTCAGATGAGCTGAGATACACATATTTATTGTTGCTAAATCCAAATAGTATTAATGAACTGGTATTTATTTAACACGTAAAGATAATCTCAGTGAAATAAGTGATAAAATCAACCAGAATACCTATAGTTCCAGGAAAATGTAACATACATTCTAAATTTGAGGTCGAATTCTTTTTCTTAGCAAAGAACACAGCGTATGTATTTCTAACATATTCAAAAGTGTCTAAACCATGTGTTACATATTAGAAAATTGATCAATTTTCATACTATTCAAGAGACATGGCACTGCACATTATATTTGAAGGTATCATCATAACATGTTATTCAAATGCAACGAAAATTGATCAGTTTTGTCATACTGTGAATATGCTGCACTTTACATATATTATCCTCTTCTATTTACTTGTATGTGCAAAGAAATGGTATGAAAGATTCACATAGATTCTTTCCCGTCTAATAATACTACTGAAAAAAAACCTTGTTTTCTTTAGAGGAGATAAGGAAAAAGGTAAAGCAGAAAAATTAGCCTTTCTCTAAGTTTTGTCCCCTGATGCAATTCTTTTGAAATCAATGGCTGGCTACTCAGCTGATGAAAAAAAAATGCTGTTGTATTAAAAACAGGCTGAGTATGAAAATATCTTTTCCTCTTAATTATACCAGGTAAATACAGAAAATTAGTTCAGAGCAATGGGTCAAATTTTCTGCTGAAATAACCTCGTTGGCTTCAGAAGTCGGCTCGGCAGGACCTGCCCTTCTTCCTCTTGAACTAACATAAAACCTGCAGTAACTACAAAGACAAAACCGGACTCGATTCCCCCGACACTCATATCAAGGCACACAGCAAGGTTTATCCTGATGAAGGAAAGGGAACTGGACCAGAGCAAAAAGCCCTCTCAGTGGGATCAGAGTCAGCCCTCTGCATTTCATACAAATACTCCAGATTTAGATGAGCCTGAAGTTAATTCGGGACCAGTGACTAAACCGGTGCGAAGTGAGGTACTGCCATTGAATTCTGCAGCTAGAGATTTGGCTCTTGGCCCATGCACTGAGATTTATACCAGGCTAACAGAAAGCAGACTTCATCCTTCCCGCCACCCTTCTGTTTGTCCGTCTCCCTCCTGCTAATGCAGGACAGCTCGACAGAGTAAATCACGCTGCCGGCCCAGCCTCCGGAGCTGCAGCTTGTAAAGAGGCTTTTGCAGACCAGCAAAGTCATACCCTAGAACAACAAAATCCATTGGCAATAAGAGAAGAGAGAAAGTGGCTCATTTTTCAAGGGCTTTCCAGCCTGCTTTCTGCTTCGGCTCCATCCAGGAGCCAGCCTTACAGACTTACCAATATTTTCATAATTAACTGACGAGAATTTTCATAATTTGTAAACACAGTAAAATAGCTTTGAGACATAGGGTGTGCAGTCAGAGGGAGTGTGTGTGTGATGGGGGATCGGTGCCGGGGCGAGGGGCAGGAGGGGGATGTTTCCTCAGGCAATTTACATTTGACTCAGGAAATCTGGGAGGGTGCCCGCTGCAGTTAAGTGATCAGGCTCACGACTCAAAGCGATTTTTCTTGAAGTGTCACTGCAACACACAACCACCATGTGTTCTTTCTTGGCTCGGCTTTCTGTGCTGATGCTCCAAAACTTGGACAGGCTGCTCCAGCCTGCCCGGTTTTCATCCATTTGCTTCAGCGGGGAAGAAGACAAAACTGCGTTTTGATGCATGTGTGAGCGCTCCCCTACCCTCCTCCTGCTCTCACTTCCACATGAAGGGGCCCTCCTGATTTTTGGGATTTGGACAAAACTGCTAGGAGTTAATGGACAACAAGGTCTAGGACGCGTGTCTCTGTACAGGAGACAGAGGCTTTGCGAGGAAAAGGAATAAAAAATTTCAGAAGCAATCCAAACTGCATTTGCCGGACTCAGCCTCCTCCGCTGATCTGCCAGCTCCTAACTAAACCCAATAGACCTGGCCCTGTATTGTTCTGCACTTGGGCTCATCCTTTACACTGGTGTTGAATGGGTGCAAAACGCTTCAGCTCAGAACTGGACCCACACTGGCACCTCTGGGCTTGTGAGACGTGTAATGGGATTACCCAGGGCTGGGAGCAATCAGAGTATCATGTCTGAAGGCTGTAAGTAACTCAGTCCCATCATGCCAAGAGAGGACACTAATTTGGTGCTGTTTAATGGGGATGATTTAATCCTTACCACCATCTGGATTCTTGCTGGAGGCCACCCACCCAAGCACTGACCAGCTCATATATTGCTTAGCTGAGATGATTTGATGTGATCATGACCTGAGGCTGTATAGCTGTCATAAGGGAAGAAATAAAAACCAGCTTCGTTTACAGAACTGAGTTCAGTTTCAACTTCCAGTAAAAAAACAAAACCCCAAAAGAATTTAAAATATAGTAATTCTGAGAATTGCAAAATCTCCTGTGACTGACAGCAATTTCTATAGGGCACACGGTAGTGATTTACATCTTGAAAAAGGCAGCTGGCATGGCAGAAATCAGAGCCACGGCTATCCTGACCGCTATGATCGCAGCGCTGCCAAGTCAGCATACCACTGACGCGCCAAGTCCCAACACATCTATCACCTTCCTTTTCTCCATCTTGGGTTTCTCCTCTTGGCGGCCGGCAGCATGGCTGCAACACAGAATTATGGCAAAGATGGATGCTGGACATGCCTGGCAACAG
The DNA here is from genome assembly GCA_013400195.1 of Aramus guarauna. Lineage (NCBI taxonomy): Eukaryota > Metazoa > Chordata > Aves > Gruiformes > Aramidae > Aramus > Aramus guarauna. Next base: position 572,988 of record VXBL01002507.1, on the reverse strand, counting down.
CAAGTGCTTGAACTGGCCATGGACACAGCTCAGCTCAGGCCATGGAGTGGGGGTGAGGTGCTAGAGGCAGTGGTAAGTAGAAAATGACACATGTGGACCTTACTGCATTGGGAAATGCCTCTGATGAGGCTAAGAGCCAGCCAGCACACGCTTGTGGATGGTAGGACCATGCAACGCTGACTCTTCTGCTGTGGTTTGGGGGCTTTTTAAAGGATATTGTTTTCCTAGGCATGATAAAGCAGGACAGCCTCAAGTCAGTGATAGAGTAGACTTGTTGTAGTACATCTTAACTCCTTTGTTGCCAAACTCTAATGTTCCCTTGCTGCTGTGTTTTATGGGTTCACCTGGATTTCTCTTAGTCCAACCTTGCAAGAAAATCCCTTACTTCATATTTTGGGTCTCAACTAGATCCCACTAACACACCTATCCCTGACTTGCAGAAGCTCTCTCTTTTTGTGATGCTAAGATCTGTACAGCTCAACTATGTTCATCTTTACCTAGAGTGGTTTTGTTCACTCTCAGTTTGCTGTGCTGAGACCTTGGACTCCTGATCTGTGGCAGGCGTCATATCCCAACCCCGGATGCCATTAGTACCAACCCCCTGAGCTGCCCCTCCACTGGCTGTCCCTGGCTTTCAATTAAGTAGGCCTGCAAAAATGAGATGCCTTGGCTAAGCATGTGAGTATAGGGCTTTTTGGAGGACCATGTAAAAAGATAAAAGAGAATGCTGTCTCCAAACCCCCCTTGGTTTTGGATCACCTCAATGTGTTTGCTCCCAACAGCCTACTGACCTGCAGTGACTCGTCTCCTAATTGAGCTATCTAAATTAGGTGTATAACATTCCATGGTGTAAATAAACCTCAGATTTCATCAGTCTGAGTGGTAATGGATCTAACAATGTCAGAGTGAATGGGCATGCCTACGTGCTCTCCAAGCTGGCCGGATCCGAGCCAGCTCCAGTCTAGCTGCCTTCTAGCTGCATTCATGTGGCACCTCACCCAGACTAGTAAGTCCCATGGAGAGATGCCATGTTAACATGGCCATAAAGCTTCCGGATTGGAACAGCTTCATGGGTAGGTCTGCCGAGGAGCCTGGGTCTGTCAGCATGGAGAGAGGTAGACCTCTTTTACGTGGCTGTTCCTCATTTTTTAATCCAGTTTCAGCTGAGGCAGAAGACCTCCCAGTTTAGGTATGCCCCTTAGCATGGGGCAAAGGTGCTGCCCTTGTAGCGCTCCCCAGCACAAACTGTTAGATGTCGAGTAATTTTACTTCCTTCCTCCCATGCACAACACATACAAAGTCCTGCATGTGCTTGTGTGCACAGGCACACGTGGATACACACGAGTTTTGGTCCGATATGTTCAGTTTTGAAAGCAACCTGGAATAATTTGGCCAAATTATAGAAAGGAACGCCATGTCCTGTTTTCTTGTGATTTTTTTGCCTTTCATTAAATGAAAGATAAATGGCAGATAATGACTCACTCATCTTGATCCACCTTATAAGCCCCACAATCAAATCTTATTGCAAAGGCATCTAAGGTATGTAGTGCTGAAGAAAAATGCTTGTCAGGAGGGATAGAGAACAAAGGGTACCTGGAGGTTAGTAAATGTTTTTCATGGGTTCTGTAAGCTGTGGTTTCCTCTATTGGGGGTGTTATATACTTTCAGCTTTCTAGCTCCTCTGTCAGACACCCAGCCAAACAAGGGAGTGATTAGCAGAGCTCCCTTGTTGAGGCTATTGTTGTAGGTATGGTTTTAATACACCCACGGTTCTTGGCACTGGCGTTCATTTTCTGACTCCAGGAAATCTTGAACTGTTTATTGATTCAAAGGCAAGAACTAGAACATTGAGATGGAGCTAATTGGCCGGAGACATAATCTGCAAGTCACCCAAATAAATATTTCCATTAATTGAGACTCAGTTTTGTGGGAAGAAAAAGTAGCCTGGTTTAATAGCGATAATTTTTTGCACATCTACGATTTATTAATTTGTTTTTCCTTGGACAGACTCTTAAGTGCAGGCTTAGTTGAAGATACACTAATGTTCACAACACAAGATCCAGGTGCCCACAGTCCGCCTGCTCTGGCACCGATGAAGGCTGTCCTTGCTCTGAAGAAGGGTGGTTACTCTGCCTGCGACATTTCAGGGTTTGCACAGGAAAATGGCCTGCAGAGACCTCTGGCCCTGGCAACCTGGCTGCTTTTTTCTGCCTATGAATGCTCTTCGGTGATAGATGGGATAGGATGTGCCTCAGATACCTAAACTGGGCTTTCACTGTCCCGATGAGAGAGTCATGCAAGCCTGCCTCAATCCCTAAAGAACATTCTCTGCCATGTCGGACTCTTTTTGACCTTTTTTATTTTTGCCCTTCCATGCTTAGAAATATCCATGGGCTGTTGCTTTGCTTTCATCAAAACTTTGCAAGAGGCAGACATGGCTCCAAGCTGATTTGGGGAAAAAAGAGCCCATGCTTTAACAGGCTTGTTGTATGACATGGTAACACATGCTGTAAAGGATGATGTTAGTGGGAACTGACAGTCCCTCTGTCCTCTGCCTACATCCTCCAGTAACTGGCATCTGACAGAAGGAGAGGCTTTGGCCCTCTCTTCCTCTTTCCCTTCACTTGTCAGGCGATCAGGAGGACGGCCGTGATCCAAAGTACTCGGAAGAGAAATAGGAATAAAGACAGACCAGAGAGCAATATTTATAATGTTTCATTCTTTGGAACAGCAAGGGCTGGGTTATACGCATGAAAGCTCTTGCATTGGAGAGAAACACTGTGCTGGCTAAAGTATCTCTGCAACCCTTTTTCTAATTAAAAAGGACTCCTCTCTTCCCTGCCTCTCATTTTACAGCAAATTAGATATGAAATCAGATCTGCTTTCTCTGCTTCTCTGAACTCTAATGACAGCTTACCATTGAGAAACATTTTGTTTGGGCCTAGGAGGGACAGCAGAAGCCAAGAACAGTCTTCACAGTTTGAAATACCCTGAGAAATGTTCAAGAAACTCCCTCGCTGCTGCAGCAACAAGACCAATGCATGCCACAGTCTGAGGGCAGAGCCTCGGGCCAAGGAGGAAAGCAAAAGAGCTGGGGATTGAGAGGGGAACCGCTACTTCTGCAAGTGAATGACGATGCAGACCAAGGGTACAGTGATGGGTGCATTCAGGCAACCAGAATTTACCTACTTCTACTCTGGACAATAACCGATTTGTGTCATGGAATATGAAGCATGTCGATAAAACCCTTCATGCTTAATATCCCACTGAAAGCAAAGCAAATTAAAATCTTCACTGTCTGTGCAAAGAGATGGGTCTTCTAAGGGTACAAACCCACAGGCCTGCTCCAGTGTCACTGGAGCAACCTCAAATCTTCATCTTCTCTAGAGGAAAGCTTTGACTGACCCCAGAGTAAACGGAGCCTGGGATTTCTGCAGAGAAACCTTGTCAGGATTAAAATAGGTATGTTATGAACAGGATAAAAAACATTACTGCATCTTTTCAGGAGCTTTGGTAAAGTGCCAGTGCTGGGAAAAAATCTTGATTCTATCAGTTCATGGATTGGAAGGATGAAAAAGCCCTTTCCTCCCGGCCTACACTGCTGCTGGATGTGATGCAGTACGCAGTCATCCGATACATGTCACAGCATGAGGAGCCCATGGCTGTGGGCTCTCCTGGACATCAGATCAGATCGATTAGGTACGCTCCCTTACAGATGTGCTCCATCAACCGTGCTCCTGAGTTCACTTGCTCAATTCTACTGGAGAAATCCCTTGAGGTACATAGACCTATCTTCACCGTAAAGAATGAAAAGAGCCCTGGAATGCAATGGCCTGTCTAATCCTGTTATTTTATTTTTTCCCTAGTGCGGAAGTCCTCTATTGTTTATCAATGGTTGATAAGCTCATACTGTAATTTGCCAATCACAAAGGACTGGCAGAAAGGGAAAGGATTTGAATGACTCTGAAAAACCAAGGAGTGCCTCTGTTAATCTCTCTGCCATTCTTCTGGCATCTCTGAAAGGCAAATACTGGTGGCTGGCGATGACTGATGGGCGGCGGGTGATGGCAAGATGCCCCTCAGCCTATCAGCAGGCCAAAGGCTCTACTACACCTCTGAAAGTTAAGCAATCTCACTGAATTGTGTGTGATAAAATTCTAATCTATTGGCTATAAAAACCTCGTCAAGGGAATGTTTTGGCACAGCTGTTGAGTAAGAAGATAAAACAAGATTGTAAGAGACAGGGAAGTTTCTTGTTTAGTTTCTAATCAATTTTTCCCCTCAAGGCTTCTTTGATTCCAAGTCCAGTCTGAAGAAAGACATTTCTTTTGTATGTTGAAGTCCCCGAGTTGCATTGCTGAAAATCAAATCAGAGAGCCTGAAACCAAGTGCAGGGATAAAAGAGGACATGCACAAGCACACGCATGCACATACAAGTGAGCTGATAATTTTTTTTTTCAGTGGAGAGCTCTGCAGAGTTAGGCTTTCACTGAGAATCCAAAAGTCCAGGTAGATGCACCAACACACTGGCAATTTCAACACACCCCAGCATCGTTCTGTCTTTGGATGTCTGTGCACACACTCTGGTTGGTCCCCAACCACCAACTACATTTGGAGCTACTGAAACGGGAGGAAAGCTACGACACTTCTTGGGGAATACACTTCATATCAGGGCCTGCAGCAGCGTGGGCGGGCAGCAGACTGAAAGGCGAGCTGAGGGAACTGTAGGGTAAGAGGGTAGAACCCCTTTGAGCCCTTCCAGTGCACTGTTACTGCTGTTGTCCACCTGACAGGGTGCTTCAGAAATCAAGTGAAGGATATGATCCTGCAGGCTGTGGACCCTTTGAGTCCATGCCTAATCATGATCCCGACCAGGATGAGGGCCTTGATGTTACTGTTCCTTCTGCAAACCTGTTGCCTTGCAAAGGGACGAAAGTCATTCTCTTTTGCTGCTTCTTACCCCTGTGATCTGCTGATCAGCCACACTGGGTTGCAGCACGTCACATTGCAATCTCATAAGGGTACTGCTGAATTACAGAAACATGCCCAAATCAAATAACAGCAATAACAGAAACAATAACAAACATTCATTTGTATGCTCTAGGGTAAGAGGTCCCCAAATGCCTTAACAGAAATAACTAAAAATCAAACTTACAATAAACAAAGCCAATATGCTTATAAAAAAAAAAAAATCCCACTTTGAGCACTCCTACCACTTAATCCCATCTGTCAATAACACAGCTGCACTGCAGGGACTGTTCAGCATCTTTATTTTTCTAGGCATCCTGGCTGTGTGTAGCACATTAAACGACTCAAGAGTTCCAACAGGCGATTTTGAAAGTCACTCTCTGTGGCTGCTACATGGTTTCTTTTCTCTTGACCTCACCACTCATATCTTGCTGTTGTTGCAAAACTAATTCATGGGTTGGATCCAAAAAAATGGAAACTGCACTCCCTTCAGACTCTTGCATTTCTGAAAAAGTCGTTCTTGCTTCCTGTTTGCACTCTCGGCAGTGTTTCCAAAACAAAATTTCCACTGCCTTTGAAAAACACAGAGCCACGCTGAGCAGGAATGCAAGCTCCAAGTCAGTGGCACATCCAGGACAGCCTAAGAGAGTGATGTGCTTGTAGAAAAGTCTGGAGGCTGAAATTTTATTTTTATCCATAAAAAAGAGGCTTCAGGCTTCCATTGTCTTTTGGATGCAGGTCATATATATTTGGAGGTCACCAGGCTATGGCACCTATCTAACCTCGATACCAGGTTGACTGCCAAGAACATCTCCTATTTGGCTATACATGAGTTGGACAGATGTGGACCTGTCAACTCTTTTGTAGTGAGCGTTAGGATCAAAGTTAAATGATAGCGCAAGCTTTCCCCATAGCGTGTACGATAGTAGGTTTTACCTGGAAGCTTGAGGACCAGCTATTTCTGCAACCTGTTTTTATCTTTGCTGAGATCGGCAGATTGCTGATAAAAGGGATGATTCTGTGAATCCCAAAAGGAACCAGACTGAACCTAACAGAGTAATCTTTAGAGGAATTTTCAGCAATATTGATAACCTTAGGCAGTGAGGAGTTGCAAATCTGCTACAAGAGACAGATGATCTGAGTTAAATAATGAGAATCTTTCAGTTCTGTTTATATGGTGTCTGACTCATCTGTCTCTGCAATAATTCCTTCTCTTCAGCCTTTCACGGTTAACTTGAAAATACTTTTAAACACTTTCTTTTTTTATTTTCAGTGAATGTTTGGACCCTTCTCTTTGTAGTTGAGTCCAGCAGCTGTGGTGTGAGAAAACTGCTAAGTATCACTTCTACAACTTGTGTGAAAGCACCAATACTGTCACGACTTCTGCTGATGAGGCTGGGAGTAATTAGAACAGAACTGGAGGGAAACAACTGGCAGCAACATCTGTGTAACTTACTCATCTCAGTTTCCTACACCTGGAAACAGACTCCACAGCCCAATAAAAGCCAAAATCCCTGCTGAGATGAAGAGGTTTACAATATAAGGAGATGAGAAGCCTCTGTCCTGGCTGAGAATATTATCAATTTCTACTTTTGTTCATTCAACATTTACCCAAGGTTAACTAAATCTATGGGCTGTTTTCAGTGTCACGACATGAACTGTCCTCTGGAAGTGGCAAAGCTTTGTCTCTGCAAATGGGAAAGTTTGCTTTCTGGCAGTTGCTGCCCATGAAAACTGAAGAATATTGCAGAAGAACAGGAGCATGACGGGATCAGCAGTGGTGTGTTGCTCCCAGACTGCCGCAAGCCAGGCCAGCTTTCCTGTTCCTTCGCCAGGGCTGTGAGCAGTGCCGCCTGCTCCACCACGCTCCATCACCAGCTCTCGGCACAGACAAGGCAGGCAAGTGCCTAGGACAGCAGACTGCTTGGAAAGAAAATTATTCATGGTTCAGGTCTCCGTTTTACACTTTTGATAGTCCTGGAAAGCCCAGACAGCTGCTACGAACAGATGGGTTGAGGGAAACCATAGTGGGAAACGAGACTGTCACTGTCCTCATCTCTCTCACTCTTTTAGCAGTAAGAAGCTTGAGTTTTTTGAGCTCTCGCCCAGTTCATTGTCCTGATCCTTTTTTCCCATCTATCCTTTTCCTTTTGAAGGCTGGAACAATCTGGGCTTGTTTCTGGGGAAGCAAAATTAAAATCTCCTTGAGCTGCTGAGAAGCCTTCAGCTGGCTCTGGATTCCCTCCGCGGTGCCTCTGTTTTCTTCATGATCTTTTATCATTCATTAGTTTTGTTCATTAGATGAGAATCTGGTGAGTCTTTAACTCAATTGGCACAAAGATGTTGAGATTATTAAACGGAATATCATTACCGCCATCTCTGCAGGTATGAAGCAAGTCAGTGAGACTGGCTGGGGGTTCTGAGTGGATCAGTAAATGGAAATTGCAGACACCTGGGCTGTGCAAATTATGCATGAACTTGTTTTACAGCTTCCGTTGATGCCAGATGAAAGTTACTTGGACGCGCTAGAGCTTTGCAGGTGATGGTTTATAATGGCAATAGAAGTAAGTGTGGCCAGAAGAAAACATGATGACACTTCAAACGTCCACTTTGGTCTTTGCTTTCTTAATATCGCGGCAGCTTATTGGGAACACCTCATTCTGTAATTTCAGGAAGAAAAAGGTGACTAAATTTTAATGTTTTTCTGTTTTGTTTTCCTAGTATCATTTTTTTCTTTGGTAAAACTCAAATGTTTCTTTCACAACTAAGGATCTTCTGCAATTACGGTGTCAGTCATCATTATCCATATTAACTAGATTTCGTAATTTGTGCCTGGCACCTGGACTATATTTGAAAAAAGTCATTTTATATTTGCTCAAATACTCACAGAAATGTATTCTGTGACTGATACCAGTCATACAAACAAAACTAGTCTAAAACATGTATTTGTTTTTATGAAAAAAAGTTGAAACAAAACCTTGCAACTTTTAAAACATTTCTCTGGAAAGAAGAGAACTCTTTTGCCTGTACTGTGGAGACGATGAACTAAAAACCAGAGAGATTTAGTCACTTTACTCAAGTCACGTGGAAAGTTTGTAACTGAGCAGAGGGTGGAATTCGGATCTACCATGGCTGGTGCTGCTGCCCTTCCTGCACCACTAACCTCCCTTCCTGGAAGAAGAGGGCTACCAAAAAGTTCACCTTTCTTTCCTTGCCATTTCAAAATCTTTTTTCTAGCTGTGTTATCATCAGCTTTCCGTGGGCAGCCACCAGACCTCCTGCACGAGATGCATCCTGGCTGCCTGGTGAGAATAAGGTCCAGCCAGGCTATGGCAGACGGTTGCGTTGTGTGAGTGAGACGTACCCAAAGGTTTCAGGATTTTTTTACCTTTATGGCAGCTCTAGTGTGTACAGACTTATTTCAGTGTAGTTGTTTTTCCTTTGCTTTAAGGGAACCATACCTCCATCATGCTTTTATCATAGCCATGAACAAAAACAACGGATAATTCCCCCTCTGCCTTCACACTTTGAGATGTGTCCTCAAACTGGCGTGGCAGAACTGGGGAGTCAAGGGCAGGAGAGCAGTGTGGGCTGAAGTCTGCACACGAGAGGCAGAACATCTGCAATAAATACCAGGATCTCAGAGTTACCCGTGGATTTCCTGGGAAAAGGGAGTTTTCAGGGAACCATTCCCTAAGGCTATTTGTAGCATTGCCTTTTCTCCTCACAGTAGGCCCGTGGTATTCGATTTGGCAATTCCTTGCCCACCTGTGATTTGAGATTAAGCATCGTTACAATAATTCACTATGTTCTGTGCAATCAGTCGACTTCTTTTTTTTCCCCTCATTCTTTTTCATCTACCTTGCTGCACCAAGTTCCACACAAAATTCTTATCACAGCTGGGTTATACGTCTTTTAACCTGGTGTGCATTTCTCACCATGCAACACTGAATTCACACTCCTATGAAGATTAACACGAAACATGACTATTTCTCTTATCTTTCTTGCCCAAAGACTATCAAAGGATTACAATTCACTTTCTGATGTCACTTTTATCTGTGTGAGGTAAGTTATCATCTACCCCAACGACTTTACAAGTTTTCCCTTCTGTTTTTGAAAGTCAATTATGAATGACATGAGAATTTCACTTTCAGTGGAGGCATTTTAAGTAGCAAAAAGAGGATGATTTTAATTTACACCTAGGAGCTGAAGTCATGCTGATGTGTGGGGTTATCCACTTGGTCCTGTCTTCTACAACTTGACTTATCCTGCAGTCGTTACCCACTGGGTTTCTGAACATAGCCTTTTTCTCATCACCAAACACTCTTATTTTTGAGCATCTCCTGAGGCCAAAGGGAAACACCTTGGTTGTTCCTGGCTCTGAAGACTCCACCTCGCTGGAAGCTCTGGTAGTGATGTGCCTGTGACCCAGAGCTTCCTTGTGCCCATGTCAGAACTCAGATCAGAGCCTGTGCTGGAGAACCCCCGTACCCTTTAGCCATCTAGTCACTGTGTATTTTAACTTGGAGTGAAAGAGAAAAGCAGAGATTCAATCCATGTTTGTTTTGAAATAATCTCTGGAAACATAACATGATAGCAACTCAAGTAACTCCTTTCCTTTTGGCAGTTGCAGCTCTTCTTGAAATAAACAGGTAGGTTACAAGCCTCGGGGGGATTTTAAAAACCACTTGTCCCTCAATCATTTTTCCACTTTCCAGCTACTACACAGTACAAAAAGACTTAAATGATATTTATGTTCCTGTAGACTTGGCAGCATGGTTCTGTGTTCATAATGGGCTATGTTTTTGGGACTTGGGGAAGGGGGGAGAAATTTCCACTAATTTTGTATAATTATGATATAGAAAATATTTGTAGATCATGTTTTTGGACCGTAAGTAATGTGCTGTTCAGTCCTGCCTCCTACGTGAGGCTGACACATTTGCCCTAATGGGGACTGTGGGGTGTGCAGAGCGGGATATTTACACCCTGATGGCTTTTGCAGTGACATCATTGTGCAGACTCCAGAAGTTGCAGCTTTGGGGCTGTTCTTCATCATCTGGTTTGTTTGGAATTCACTCTACCACAAAAAAAAACCCCAAACTAAAAACTAACCACCAAGGAAAGAAACATCCCCAAAAATCCTCAGCTCACCCATGTGCATTTTTTTTGTTTTTATTTTGTCCTGGTTTCTGTTTTCTGGTGTGTGGAGTAGTCAACAGTGAAAATTACTGGGGAAAAAGTATACACAGTTACCTGGAGTGGCCATATTTAAGGCAAGCGTACATCTTGCTGAGTGTGCAGCTCGAGCGTATGATTTTGGTGACTTTGCTGCTGCATTTTCCTACGTCTTGGACCATATATGTAATCCTTAGTTGTCTGTCAGTGCAATGGGAAAAATTAGGTGTCCTGTGTTATAGGGCTTGGGATTACAGGATTCATTATGTGGCATTCAGAAGGAGTTTCAAATGGAAAGGCCAAGTCCTGAGGATTACTAAACAGTTCTCCTCCTCTCTCAGGACACACTTTTCAAGGACTACTCCAGGCACTGAGATACGCAGAGCATCCTTCTGGAAGTCCTGATCAGCTTCTACCACCAGGCCATTGCTAGCCCTTATTTCCCGTGGGGCAGGGTAAACAGATGCAGAGCTGATCCCAATGGGCAGCTCAGTCCTGTTCAGACTGAAGGCTCCCATCCAAAATGAAGCACTTTTTTTATTTGTATACACCTCTCAAGGCCTGATAGCCCTCCCTTGCCTATGTGAAGTGATATAATTGCTTTTCTTCTGACTCCCAAACACAAAGACAAAAGAATGGAGAGCTTCAAGGCAGACAGCTTGCTTAGTTTTCTCCATTCAATTAGCAATGCCCACAAATCCCGTCCATCTGATTAAATCCATAAAAATAATATCTTCCCACCCCACCAGCTCGCCATGCCCCCCCAAATCCCTAAATTAAAATAAACAGTTCCAGGCTTGACTTTTTTTTGTTCATTGTAATCATCCTAAATCGGTGGCTCCAGCCTCTCTCACTGGCTTCTGTAAAAACAGTTCTCCTTTACTGCTAAACCAAGGCTTCTTTATACAGCCTCCGAGTGCACAAATGCTGCTCTTATTTACATAGAGAAATTACAAACAGGCTCTTGATTCTTTGATCCTGTGTATTCAAACAGCCTCGGGCTTCTGCTGATTCTGGCTACAGGAATCAGGTGTGTGGTAGTGGGTTTTGCCCTCATTATGGTGCAAAGAGCTCCAATTTTAGCAGTCACAGCACCTCTTTGGGCGTAAAACCTTGGGAAGGAGAAAAGCTCTCTCCTCCTCCCTCCCCTACTGTAGTGCTCTCGGGACACTGAACATTGTTCACTTTTTTTGGCACCCAAAGATGGATCTGTTCCCGTTGGCCTTCAGTCACAGAACTGTGCCCGGTTCTTGGCTGATGTGGGAGGCAAAATCATTTTTTTGGGATGCATCTCACCTGTAACTGGTTTATTTAACTTAGGCATCGGTATAACCCCTACACTGAATGACAGTATTCAATGGTTCGCCGGCAGCTTGGAAATCCCGCAGTCACAATGCCGCATTAAAAGGAAGGCAGGCTTTGATGTTCGTTAAAGGTGCGGTGCAGACACGAGAAGCGGAATGGTTAATGGGCTCTCGAGAAGGCTGTGCGCTGATGGGAGTACTTTGTTTCTGCTACAGCGTGGGTATGGCCGGATGGTCACGAGCTGTCAGTAGAGCAGCAAAGGCAGCCCTGGGAAAGAGATCCGTGACAAAAAGTACCCTTCAGGAAGAGCTGAGCAGATGCTTTCACTTTTCTACAGAACTCTTCAAAATTTCATTTCGGTTTCCAGTTGAAATATTGCCAGAAAACTTAAAACAAAACAAACAAAACAACCCCTCACCAAAGTGGAAAAGAAAAAGGAGAAGAGAGTGCCATTCTTTGTTTTTTTTATCTCTACTTTTTACTGTTTCAAAATGTATTTTCAGTGTCTAGGAAACTAGAAACTAGGATAAGAATAATTATTTTCTTAGCTCTATTTTTTCCCCCAGCTTTACTCCAGGAAAAAGGAATTTAGGGAATGTTCCCCACTCTGAAAATGCAGAGGCATCTTTTTAAATTTCCAAATCCCAAGGTGGATGCAAATACCTCATCAAAATGAAATTTACAGTTGATGCGTCAAACCCATTTTTTTCTGCTTAACCTCCACCCCTATAAACCAAACACTTAATCAAGAGCCAGCATTGTCCTTAAGAACAGGGAAAATTGTGATCACAGGGTAATTTTCTACCTGTTTGCCTGGACATATTTCAATTGAACTGTTGCGGCATTTTCATCCCAGCGCAGGGGTAGGGAACACTGCGGTTGGGGTGCGAAGCCTGACTGCGCAGCCTTGCTGGGGACTCACAGAGGCACCTCTAACAGCAGTGCTCAAGGTCGGTCTCTGCCTGAATATTAGAATCAGAATAACATCAAGATTTTCTGATTCTTAGCTGGGCTATCTAAGCCCGGAAGAAAAGATGAGGTAATGCTGCTAAGAAAAGGTGAGGCAGAACAGAAAGAGATGAAAAAGTCAGTAAGATCCATAAAGTCCTTCCTCACCAGTTGTTCCTGCCCTTGGCTTCTTGCTTTGCTCTCCCTTATGCTGGGAATTTTGTCCACAGCACCTCCATGAGTTTTGCCTGAGAGTGGGAGGAAGGTCCAGCAAGCAGCACTCTGCAGAAATGTTTCCTTGCAAGGTCTGGTTATGATCTTGCTGCATTACGCAGGCTGCGTGAGCTCTTATCACCTTGGCCTTGACGTCTCCAGCCTCTGCTTGGGTGAGGGTTTGAAGTAGGGAATATGTTCTTTCAAATCCTTCCTGGACACATTGCCAGACAAGACTTGACTTTGCGCACAGTCTTGCAGGCTACTGGTTTTGCAAGTATTTCACGGGGCTTTTTATTGTTACTAATATTACTTAGCTGCATGTGAGATGTTGGGCCAAATCCTGTGTTAATGCTGGCCTTAGCCAGCAATAATCCCCATCAATTTTATGTGAGCTTGCTACTAAGTAAGGTCAGAGAAAAAGTGAGTGGGAAGCTGTAGGTTTTCTCCCTGAGCCTAAATCACTGAACCCGAATGGAAAGACTTCCCTCAGCAAGGAGAGCTTCAGATGCGGGCAGCAAGCAAAGCCCAAGAGCTTTCTGCTTCTGCCATTCTCTAATTCCGCCTTTGGGGCGACGTGTATATGTGCCTCCATGCGAGAGAGATGAACAGATAAAATCCTTATTCGTCATGAAGACTGTGACTGATTCATAATGCCCCAACCAGGATAAATAATTCTCTACTTTCTCCTGAGTCTCCTATCTGATAACCCTCATTCATCTCCCTTTACTCACACTCTGCCAAACCTCCTTGCTTTAGAGAACGGGAGGACCCTGCACAGCTAGATCACATTTTATCTTGGTTCATGGATCGCTCCTTATTTATTTAAACCTCCGCTGCCTCCAGCTTCGGTAACGATGCTGCTGCCCTCAGCATCAATGCCTCTGCCAATAACAACAAGCTCCATTTAGTCTGCTACAGCTTCCTACAGAGAATTGTTTTCTCACTTTACTCCTGCTCCTCAACCCTTTAAAAATAGGCAAAGCCTAAAAATTATCCCCAACAGGCTTTTGCATTCATCCACTTTGAAACAAAGCCTTTACACATGTTTGTTCTACAGGGTCCCACTGATTTTTCCCCTTACAAACTTTTCTCCCATTGCTTTTTCAAATCCAAGCCTTTTCCTTCAAGGGCTTTTATATATGAATGTGAAAGGCTGGAAGGAGACAGGGGAAAAAAAATAAAACAAGGAAAGAAAAAAATGACATGTATTTCTTTTATTTGATTACTGGTTCCTTATTTATGCATCTACACACATACAAGGGCAGATGCTGTGTTTTAATCCTACAATAATTGGCTTTGGAAAAACAGTAGCTCATAATAATAATATTGTGAGTGGCCAGAATAAAAAGAGCTACTTGAATGATGGGGCAATTAATCATGTGTGCGTAGGCTAGCGTAACAGTGCCAAGCAGCCACTGAGGGAAAAATCATCTCCCCTATGTCTCCTCCTGTCTTTAGACCCACCTAATTGGTAGTCAAAACAGACTATCTCACTTCTAAATTTATCTGCCCCTTACACGCAGGCAGAGCTAAAGGTCCCATTAGGTCTGCGGTAGCGGGTGCTCTCGTGAACATGCAGTGTTTATACATAAACCATATATGAATAGCTAATTCCTGGCACCGCTGCTTTCCTTAACAGCAACCTGGCAACTGAGCAGCATCGAGGAGACGGAGGCCGTGGTTTCATGATGCAAAGTGCTGAGCAGTGAGGCTGGCCTCCCGTGCCGCGTCTGCTGCCTGCCGTGACGGGCTGTCCCTGGCCTGGAACAGGGAGCTCAGAGCTGTCTAAAAACCCCAAACAACTTTTTTGTCTGTTTGTTTTTGGTAGTCTTTCTTCCTAATCCTGGATCTGTTTCCTGATCCGACTCATGGTTCAACCTCCAAGTAAGTGAGCTGACACGAGAGGGGAGGAAGGATCGGGCAGCGGTGGCAGGGATGTGTCGAGCTGATCCGGCCATTGAACCCTTTCTGCCTGCAAGGACTTTGCAGTGGCCTTGTGCTGTCCAGCCTCCCTCTCTACCTCAAAACCAGAATGAAAATCAAAACGGTGCTTTGCCTTCAGGTCACTGCTTTGTTCCAAGGCTTGCAAGAGAAAATCAGTGTCCTCTGGAACACGCCAGACTGGGAAACGAGAAGGCAAATACTCCTTCAGCTGCAGTCGCTTGGGGGACAGCCCCTGTGCCAGAAGCTCTGGCTGAACTCACTGGAGCTCGTCTGTCCCCCTCAAGTGCAAAGGCCCAAATGATTTTGGTGTTTGGTGACTCCAGCTACTCTGGAAGATGATGAAACTTGAGCTCCTAAGTCACCTTGCCTACTTTAGAAATGTTACTTGTGCCTTTTGGGAGAACGTCCTTGCCACGAATACATCTATTCAGTCATAGGATGTGATTTCACGGTTGGGATTAAAGCTGATCTAAGTCTACTGCTGCTGAAAGGGAAGACCTTGCCCTGCCTTCTGCCTCCAGCTGCGAAGTCCCGCTGCCTCCTGTCAGCTCAGCTGCTCACAGGACCGTGGCCAGGTCTGTGAGCTGATCCAGCTGAAAGCCCATCCTCTTCCCTGGCCGAGTAGTGGGAAGCTGTAGCAGAGACAGCAATTTGTGTCCTCCAGATCTTAGCACCTTCATTTTGAAGTGCATTCTGACTTGGTCTCTTCTCATCTCTTGAATGCCATTATTATTTCCATGCATTGTGTCTATGATCTTTATGCTCTTAGACAGAAAGGGAAGGTGTTTTCTCTCCTACATTCTGCCCCTTTCACACATCTCCCAAAATCTCAATGTCTTGCTGCAGACATCAACAAGCCTCCCTGCTCCGAGTGGAGAATTGTGGGCTTTCACACTGGAACCAGCACATACATGGACTTGAACTCTCTTGAAACTCCAAACAGACAAGATCAAATACGTTTTACTCACAGCCCTTCCTTTTCACAAGCCTCGTTTATTAGCTTCCGTGGTGCAGACAATTTTCCTGATTACATGGTACCCTCTTAGAAACCAGGAGAACTCATGCTGTAGCTCATTCATTAACTCCTGATAAATTATGTCAATAACCAGGATGAGCACTGTTGTATCAACCCTTCCTGGAATCTGACCTTCGGAGCAGCATTCTGGCATTCTGGAGAATTATATAATTAGCAGTGAATGCCCAATAGGCAGAGTTCTCACAAAGGGGAGCTTCTGCTGGAGAAAGCCCAATGGAAGGAGAACTGGTGAGTGAAGAAGGCATTTCCTAGCAGTTACATGAGCTCTTTCATTGTACGATCTTCAAATATTTTATAATTGGTGATGGGAACCTCCCCCTGTATCTTCTGTTTACTCCTTTTGGAGGGGTTTAAATTTGGCCCTCAGATGACAATTTAAAAAAATGCCATTCAGGACATGGTAGTCAGCTGCATTCTGAGCAGATCCAAGTCTGACAACAACACGGGTCTGGCAGAATGAGCTTTTCCCCCCTCACTGTGAGTCACAGGAAGATGAAAAAGAAAGAAAAGCTCAGAGCAGTGAGCTTGCTCATTAATGACACTACTGGGAGTACCTAAGTGCCTTAACAGCAGGAAAAGAGATCCCAGGAGACCTGAATCCATATCCCAAATACCAGCCATTAGACAAAATCCCTCTTCAGTAGCTACAAGTCCATTTTCACAGCTGATCCTGTTCTCTGCTCAGTCATGCTGTGAAGCCACTGCTCTGCCCTCATGATCCTGCAGTGTACATATGAAATCACTGCTCCGGCAATACAAACCTTTGTGTTACAAAGCGGATGTAAGCACCTAAGGTGAGGTGTTGGGCTGCATAAAGCTTGCAGGCCTGAGCCTTCACTTCATATCACTGATCACTCCTCGGACATGAACCAGAACTAGGTGTCTAGAGCACCACAAGCCGTATGAGCAGTTAGCTGTTGCAGGCATAAACCATGAGTGAACCAAATCTGGGCTCTAGACTTTATCAGGTGATGTCCTGAACAGCTAAGCTGATATGGGATGAGTTGTGATTTAATTTTGAGTCATAGGGGCTGGAAGGAACCTGTGCTTTTCCTATCTTGGGTATGTTGTACTCCTGAAGTGGTGCTACTAAGTCTACAAACCTAGTATTTCTTAAAAAATATTTAGAAAAAATAATTTCCTACCACGATTTCCCCTTTCACATGCACAGTTGTCATCCAAGTGCAAGAATCCATAAAGACAGCAATCTCTTTGGAGAGTTCATTTGACAAAATGTTGTGGGACAGAACTTTCTCCTTGGTTATACTGTAGAAACAGTAAAGCTGAACTGGAGCAATTCAGAGGAGAATCCGTCTCTGGTCTTTATACACTGCATGTTGAAAAGTTTGCTCCAGTATGAAAGTCCTTTAAAAATACAGGCTCTATATCCGAAGTGAGCCCACCAGAAAAGAAAAATAATAAAGAAAGTAGCTTTGAAAGACTGGGCAAAGGTCTGGAGGAGCCACAGTTTTCCTTCCCCGCAGTAAAGCGTGGCTAAAACAACACAAACTCCTATGGCTTACTAATTTTTCAACCCAATATTTTCATATAATTTGTGTGCTTTATAAGCCTTGGAAAACCCACAAGAGGCCACACATTTCTGATGTAATCGTCTTTGAATTCAACAAAGACCATTACCATGTCAATGAGGGGGATGGTTTCAAAGAGCAGAGGGTGGTTTGCAGAGCACCCAGAGGGGATTTTCACTGCAGCTACTGAAATAATAAACTCCTCTTTCCCCCTCCCTTGTCCCCTTCCAAATTTTGGCTCCAGCTGGAGACATTTCAATAGTTTAGTTCTAATCACAGATAATTCTTTTTTTATTGTGTCATTTTGGATGCTGTTATTATACATAACAAACGTTGCTATGTTACCAGACCATAAAGTCTAAGCTTTAGCTTAGGTCAGTTTGAGCACAAACTCTTTGCATTTTGGCCCTTAAAGATCTTGTATGTTTGGGGTGGAGGTTGCCTTTGTTTTGAGGGGCTACTTCACAGAAATGGCTTTTCTGAGTTTAGCCCAGGTTTTATGCTGTCTGTGAGCTGTGCTGGAATTTTTTGCAAGCTTTAATTAAAAGAGGTTAATCGCTTATGCTCCAAACTGTCAAACACTTCTGCATGGGAATATTTTTACGCATGAGAAGTCTTACACTGAACTATTCATGATGCAAAATATTTTATAGATATTCAGTCTTTGCAAGTTTGGGACCTCAAGTGTGCCTTTCTAGGAAGCTGAAGTAAAAGGGAAGGCAGGAGGTAGGAATACCATGATGACGCAAACTGCATCACAAACTACTACAACTATAGAAAAGAAAAAAAAAAAGAGCAACAAAAGAAATAAGTCTGGCTGCAAATTATCACCTTATGTACAACCCCTTGCAAAATGCATTTGATGAAATAGTCAGAGAGTACTTATTCCAGTGCAGAAGTGGAAAGTTGAAAATAATAGCTCAGGGTGAAAGAACTGAAGAGTTAGATCTGTAGCTTATCAAAAAGACGCCTAAAAACAAGCATCAAGAGTACCTTGGCACTATGATATATTCTTTTATGAAGAAAAGAATCGATTTAAGTACTTTCCCTGTTGCTCATAGGACATGGGTCTCTACCTTTGGTATCTACTGGCCCATGAAGTGACCATGGTGATGGGACTCTGCACTTTTTTGTGAGTTCCCTCTGCAAGTGCTCCCTGAAGCTACAAACTCAGTGAAGTTCCAGATCACATGGAGTTTCCAAACAGATGTCCAAATGCCTTGGAGAGAGGGGATAAATCATCATCATCAGTCCTATCTCTTTCCATCAATTGTGGAAGGAGCCTAGTCACCCAAATCAGCCTAGATGCTGAGGGGAGAATTCAGTTGCTGAAACATAGATGTCTCTTGCTCTTTGAGAGCCCTAAGGTAACCCAGACAGGTGTGCGGGGTGGCAGATGTGATTGAGGAGGTCATACCACCCCTGTGATTTCACAGACCTTTCCAAAGTGGCTGGAGGTCATGAGAGAGACTCCAGCAACGAAATCTCACCCCATCTTAGAGATGGTTGAGCAGAACTACGTGGGCCAGGACCAACAGTCAGAGACAAAACTTCTGGGGGGCTTTAAGGGAGGGAAGAGCATTTTCCTTCCATTTTAAGAAGACGCCACTTGTAGGGTTGAAAAAATTGCAGCTCGCCAGAGCATAACCATTAAGGGTTTATTACAATTGAGTTTTATAACACGCATTCTAATAAGTCCTTAAAGAATGTGGCTGTATGCAGTAATCATTTCATAAATATTAATACAGCATTTAGAAATGGGGCCTTAATTTAAAGTGTTACCTTTTTATTAGCAAGTGCACAGTTTAATTACTGCAGTAAAAATATAGATTAGTTAAGCTTTGCTGCTGTTCTATTACCTGGGAACCAGCCCCAGCCTAGCTTTAATAAGCAGCTTCTGAGGAGGTGAAAGAAATTCCTCTGGCTAGAGAGACTGAGGGGGGAAGGTTTGCCGCTGGAAACTGACTGTATTCTTTAACAAGGCTAGACTGTGGAATGACTTCTTCTTGCTGTCTGCATTTTTGTGTGCGTGTGTGTTAATTCACACACGTCTCCAGTTATTTCCATTAGGGGTTGACAGGCTGGTTCTGAACAAACAAACAAAAATAAAGCACTAGGACATGCAAGGAGCATTAAAGCTAAACTCAAAAGGGTCTGAATTCTTTTTGGGTTTGTTTTAAAAACAAATTCTGAAAAAATATTTACTCATTTTTCCATAAAATGGTTATTTTCATTTGCTTCTGCGCTCTCAGGCTGGAAGCTCCTTTTTCTTCCTCTATCATTTTTCGCTCAGCAGATAGAGGGGTGGGGAGGAGGCAGGACACCAAGTTTCCATCCTGAACTGTGCAACTGATGTGCTCAGTTGGAGGCAACAAGTCAACCTTTGTATATCAGTTTCCCAATGCATTAGATAAAAATAACAATCCTGGAGCAATTTATCCTGGTATTGTTGTTTGGAACATGGGCCTCGGGAAGAGACCACAGAGGCCTCGGCAGTAGCTACATTTTGAGCCAGTACATTAGATGACTGGATTTAATTACTGCCTACTTTGGGGCAAGGGAAGCTACCCCTAAAATCCCAAGTAACTACAAGCACCAGCTTCCCTCTAAAACAAGTACCGCTCAGAGGCACCAGATGTGCAGACACTTGCAAGACACGGCCTTTTCTCAAAGGCAGGATAATTCAAGCCTATGTGATGGGAAAGGGGAATGAAAGACTGTGTTCCGACTTTGCAGGAGCAGATTTCAAGAGCAGCCTGCTCCGTAACTTGTCTGAGATCATTCAAGAGGTCTGTGGCTATGCCAAAAGCTGAACTCATGTCCGTTTGGTCCCTGTCTAGTAAGATAAGACAAGTCGTTCTGTGAAAAAGTCCAATGGGTGAAGACAGCTATGTAAAAGCAAGGCATTTGTAGTTTCTCCTGTTATTTGCAGCCCCCTTAGTCTTGTGATTTATTATGATTCCTTTTTTGCAGACCCAATGTATTCTGGCCAATACAGATTTAAACATTTGGAGTCATATGCAAGTCACACCCTATCTCTGAAACATTTGCGATCACAAAGCCTCAGTTGTCTTGTTACATGCATGTGAGCGTGTGTGTGTGCGCATTTGGCAAGCGGAGAGCTGGGAAGACAACAACCACCTACAGCTGGAGACCTGGGGGAATTCTCAAACTTGGTTTCTGGAAACAAGGGCAAAACCCCCTTTGAGTCATATGAATGTGGCAAAAAACCGAGCAAAATGAAAGCTAACAGAGGAGAGAAATTAGGACTGAAGGGAACTGGAAAAGTGGGATCCCAAGAGACGATGTGACTGATGGAGGATGCAGGAAGAAAAGAGATCTTGTGCATCATTCTCCCGCTGCAGGAACAATTAGCTTTTCCTGTGCTCTCCAAAGCTTTCTGTACGAGGACAGCACCCAGTTACCACAGCTGTCTGTACGTCTATTGATTTCCTCCAGTAGTGCGTTACTTTAGGACTGAATACCTGGTGGTCTGAAAGCCAGCGATGACATGCAGGATGTGTCTGCTGATCTCCAACCCCTCTGAAGGCTTCCTTACGAACATGCCCAAATGTTTACTTCAACAAGCTGTTCGCGGCACACCCCTGTGAGTCCAGCAAGCTGCACGGCTTGCCAGAAACGAGAAGGAATTGGTAGAGCCTTGTGCTATCGTGGAATGTCACGGTTTGTTTTCTTCTGGTGAGTGAAAAGGATGACAAGTGGCAACACCAAGGTGGTGCTGGATCCAGGGCAAATCCTAAGCATTCATGTTAGACTCTCCTGTTGGGATGCGAATGGGGAATCCGAGTGCTGTAGCCTATCCAGCTCTTTTGCACCTTACTCGGCCAAGCTGAGCAGCATTCCCAGCTGTGACACACGGATCATTACGGTACGTTGCCATGGTTGATTTCACAATTAAAAACAAATACAGCTTATGCTGCAGCCGATGTTATAAAAATAAATGGAGCTACTTTGCATAACAGCATCATTAGGGCCTAATTGCCAGCTGGTCTGTTAAACCATAAATGAAAACAAACAGGGCTATAAATTAAATTATTAGAATGATATTATGGCTTGGGGAGATATTACACCATGAGAGCTTATTTTGAGGATCACATTGTAAACAGAGCAAACCCAATCAGAGCAGAGACTAAGCAGCCCCCTTCTCCAATCATCTTTCTCATAACCCTGGGGATCATTCAAACAATTTGTCATCATCTTCCTTCCACTTGAGATCATTAGTGCATCCTCTCTACAGGAGAACACCACAAAAGACAGATACTAGTTTTCGGTCTGAAGAGATGCAGCAAACAAAATCACATGGAAAGACACAGACACAGAAAAGGAACATATTTTTATAACTTTATGCTAAAACATGATCCATCATTAAAGCCAATTTAAATTTTCAGCATTTGTACTTCTGCCTTTCTGTTTTCTGCTGCTGTTGTTCGCTTTTAGACGAACAGTTGGATTACAGAGACAGTCAGAGTGTACCCATACAATGGAGT
The DNA here is from genome assembly GCA_013400195.1 of Aramus guarauna. Classification (NCBI taxonomy): domain Eukaryota; kingdom Metazoa; phylum Chordata; class Aves; order Gruiformes; family Aramidae; genus Aramus; species Aramus guarauna. Next base: position 551,359 of record VXBL01002507.1, on the reverse strand, counting down.
GCTGGCAAACTGAGGAATGATGCTGAGCACCTTGTCTGTAAGTTATTTGCCTACATGCACAGGTACAGGACACACTGGAGTGCTACTAGGATGAGAACTTAGCCTCTGCTATTAGTGCAAATTCAACTTTCCGTAAATATATCTTAAAGCTTGATACACGCTAAGCTTTTCCATTTCTACCTGTCTCTTTCCCTCTTATTGTCCTTTCAGGATGAGCTTTCGTGAGTATTTCTATTAGAAGCAGTAAAGCTAGTCAAGAAGAAAAGCCTGTCCTGTCAGGCAGCTGTTAAAAATGAACTTACTTGGGGCAATAACAAATTCAGGGCAAGAGCTGTTGAAAACAAAGCATAAAACATCTGTTGAAATGTAACAGTAGAGATAAGAGTTCATAGGCCACAGGTGTGCCCACAGATGTCCTACATACATCTTTCTGCTGATGTATTTTTACTTGCAAATGCTCAGATAAGAGGGACAGGGAAAAGCCAACCCAACGGCAAGTCAGCGGGTTACAAACAGTCAGCAGCGTGAGCGAATTCTTTAACAAACTCCCATCCTTCCCATGGCTCCACATTGGTTTTGACAAGATAGCTTACCCACATTTCACTGTGCAACTCAGCTAAGTAACCTACACTGAAACAAGCAACAACCCAAGGGTCCTTAGGATCCTCGAGGGAGTTGCTAAACCTGAGGTAATGGCAGTTGTTGTACCGGAGAGGATTTTCCAGCTCTGCAATTGAGGATAGTATTACAACGCGGCTTGCAGGGTATTGTTCTGCCAGGACACGTGTCATGAATAGACGGCTGAAGCGCCTATTAAACACATGTGATGTATTAGCGGTAATAATCGAACTTCCCTTGATGACATTAGACACAAGGGTAAGTTCAGGATCCGGCTTTGCCGTTTCCTGAAGTCTCTTCACCAATTAGGGTAGCAATCGGATGGGGAAACAGATTCCAGCTAGAGATTCGTAGCAAAAGGGAAAAGAAATCACAAATATTTGAGGCTACTCTGACGGCATCAATCCGCAGCGAGATGCCTTTTATTTCATGGCCATTGAATTTGCTGAGCCTGTTCACTTACATGATGTTTTGTGTTTCTGAAGCATCTTTCACTGGAAAATTTCAAATCCTTTCTGAGCAATGGATCAAATGATGTGTTAGTTACATTAACAGCAGTTGGGCCTTTGGCTGAGTGTGGACCACAGGTTTGGTGCACTGAGTCTCCTACACGGCACATCTAGGGAGCTCTTTGTTAGCGCAGGTGAAGTACCTCTGAGATGGAGCGCGATGGCCGTCCAGCAGTGTATAGGAACGTTAAATAATGTTTTGGAAGGAGCCGTTGGTAATACCAGATTTAGCTCATAATGTTGAGGGGAGTCGTAGGTAATGTAGCCCAAGCTGGAACTTAGCCAGACTACCCCGCTCTTCGGCCGGCCCGTTAGCACAGATGCGTGGGTCTCCTGTTTCACACGCACCTCCAGCAACACAATGCCCTAATCCCCAACCTGCGTGTGAGCTCAGAGAACTACCTGGCAAATCATCCTCATCTTGTGCCCACACACAATCTGCTGAGAGTGCTTCTCCGTGGCATTGCTCCCTTCTCCTGCCCCTCCCCTGGCTGCGCTCTCAGCCCAAGGCTGAAGATAAAATAAAAAGCTTCTCTAAACATAGAAGTATCCCTCTCCTACTACTCCAAGCTCTTTTTTTTTTTTTCTCTCCAGAAATTTCCACGAGCCTCAGTGATTCCTGATTTTGGCTCCGCCGAGGAGCAGGAATGCGAGGCTGCGATCACTGCCATTGTGGAAATGATAGCAGGCAAAGACCCGCTGGCTTTCGGAGGAGATTTTCGGAGGAGATTGTTATTGCAGTAAGTTACGCTGTGCTAACAGAACCCACTTTGTCAGGCAGCCACAGAGTTGGCAGCCTCTTCCCCCTGTTTGTCCCGTGCCAAGCCAAGGGGCAGCCTGCGGAGATAGGCCATTTGATTTACTTCACAGTTATTTCTTGCAGGATGAAGGAAAACTAGAGAAAGGAAATTAAAAGCAGACTTGGATCACTGAGTCAGCACAGACACACATGCTTGCAGCCTGCTGGGTCATTGGTTGGCACTGGCAGAGCTCCACTGGGTGGAAGTTTATAGACTGCATTATAAAGCCTTTTGCCTGGAGTGGTTATCACGAGAAACGCAGGAGCAAATGAACCCAGGCAGGATGGGAAGAATGCTGTGAGGATTAAGGAGCCCTTTGTGTCACCTTTTAACCACTGCTTGTTATTTATAACAAAGGAAAATATCTAGGGCCAGAACCTGGTGTAAATCAGCGTAACTTCCCTAGCCTTCCCCTGCGATCTGCAAGTGTTAAACAAGCAGCTCCACTCACCCGGGCTGTTATTTTACGCACCGGCATCTTGTCAGCCTCGCATTTCACATCCCGTCTGCTGGGCGGGGGACCGGCTCCCTGAAGCCCGGGCGAGGAGCAGGGTCCATGGGAGGGTGTCTTTCCCTGCCGACAGAACGACAACTCTGTGGACGACGGATTCCACATGCAAACTGCTGTCTGGTGTCCAGTGCGTGGAGCCAGCTGAGCATCTTCCAGGGCAGCAAGGTTTAAGGACTGGGTTTTAAAGAACATTTTGTATGAGCAGAGTAGCAGGAGGAGGGAGGTGGTAGTAGCTTATTTAATATATACCAAATGTACATCTGACATAGCAAGATCACCACTCCACGTCCTTTCCACACGGTCCCCCCCCACTTCTTTTTCCTTTTTCCCTTAAGCAACAGATCTTCCTGGAGTCGGTTAAAGAGATTATTGAACAACTGGTCCTCACTGTGTCTTCCCTTTGCTTAGAGCTACATCCATCTGCCTGGAGATGATCTAATCTCCTTGTTTCCAGAACTTCCAGGCAACAAAGTTTTCCTGTGGATCAATACTATTTGTACGTGAGTCTTTTCGAGACCTATTTTACTTAGACCAGGAAGCGTTCCCACATTTGTACTAGGCACTTTCTTAAGAGACATATTGCCATTCACGTTTGTTTTCTGTTCTCTTTGGCTGCCTCTCATTGCTTTCCTCCAGAGCTGCGCGTCAGCAGTTCTGGCAGAAGTGGATAACTAATGACTTTAGAAGGTCCTATTTCATGTAAAGTTTATCTCCTTCTGACTGACAGCTAAGTGGATCCTTTCCAAAAGCTTCAGGTTAGTTTCCCTGGTTCCTGATGTCCTCTTATGTCAGACACAAGATTTATTCTCCTGCCAATACCCAGAAGGTTTGACTCACAGAATATGCCTGTCATGCTTTGCCTCTCCATCAGCTTTGATGGGCATAGGGGATATTAAATGGACACTTTCTTCCTTGGGAGAAAAGGGACTTTATTTTAGTATGTTTGCTCCTCACTTAAAGTGGCATCTGTGAGAGGGGAGCAAGAGAAATAAAGGCAGAAGGAAGTGAAAGGAAGATGTGGAAAACTTGAGCAAAATTAAAAGGCAAAGAAAATGAATAAAGGATTAATAAATCATAGAATCACAGACTGATTTGGGTTGGAAGGGACCTCACAGCCCACCCAGTCCCACCCCTGCCATGGGCAGGGACACCCTCCACTAGCCCAGGTTGCCCAAAGCCCCATCCAACCTGGCCTTGACCACTGCCAGGGAGCCAGGGGCAGCCACAGCTTCTCTGGGCACCCTGGGCCAGGGCCTCAGCACCCTCACAGGGAAGGATTGCTGCCTCAGATCTCATCTCCATCTCCCCTCCTGCAGCTTCAGGCCATTCCCCTTGTCCTGTCACTCTCTGCCCTTGTCACCAGTCCCTCTCCAGCTTTCCTGTAGCCCCTTTAGGGACTGGAAGGCTGCTGTGAGGATAAATGTGAATAAAAAGAGGGAAAATAGTTGGAGATCTTGTAGTATCCCATGGAAGAACTACAGACATCAAACCCTGCTCATGAGAAGTGATTTAAAATTGCAACCATCCCATGAAGGAAATGAAACCCCTCAGCTCAGTGAGCTGCAGATGAGTTTAGGGAATACAGAAGAACATACAGAGTGGAGGTGACCTCAAAAGGATCTCCATGATGTGAAACATGGGTACCTGTGGTGGTCCTGCTGCTGATTTCAGCTGCCAGGCTCAGGTCTGGTCTTACTGTACTGCTCAGCTAGGAGAGGGCACTCACGCGAGGCCCAGAAGAACAAAGTCTGTGTAATGTCCGTGTATGAGGCTGCTCCCAGAGTGGGAGAGCAAATGGAAGACTAAGAAGTGTAAGTCCTCGTCGTCATTCAGCCACGGCCAGTTTCACAGGCAAGCAGCTACAGACGCACAGAACAACCTGACGGTGCTGGGTGCTTCCTTCGCTGTCGGCTCAGAAGAAATCCAGAAAAATCTGCTGTTCCTAAAGCACCCCTTGTAAGGGTAACACAATAAAACAAGATAAAGGAGAGAGCCAAGACAAACAGAACATGCCTACTTTCAACATTTATTCATATATATTTTTTTAGAAAAAGAAAATACAGACTAAGCACATAAATGGACAAGACTTACTTAGCTAAGTCATTTTTTTCCCTCCCATGCACCACTTTGGAAACTAAATAGATTTTAAAAATTTAGTTTTTTTTTTTTTTTTAAAATCCAAGGCCCGTATGTACAGTAACAGCAAACCTTTAAGAGCTACATTTTTTCCTTTTTTTCCTGCTGTAATTATGGTCTCATTAAGATTCCAATAAAAAATAGTCAAGAAAACCGTTTTTTTCTTCTTCTTTTTAGAGAAAACAGAAGTGCCCACAGTGTCTCTCTACATGTTACGCTTTTAAAATATTTGCATTTGAAATTCCTCACTGCAAATAATTCCAAGCCAAATGTAAATATAACACTTAGATTACTCCCAGAAGAACATTCTTTTGACCATTAATCCCTCCAATTCGGAATCAAATTTTTCCCTCTCTCTCCTCTTCCCTTCTCCCCCTCCCCCCCGACTGTAATTTCACTGTATTGACTGGATCCTGCAATTTGACAGGCAAATGTGTGCTAGAAAAAAAATATATATCTTAGAAGCCACTGGAGCTCACTTCGTCTCCTCTGCTTGCTTTTTGTCAGTCTCTCTGTCAACTCTTGTGCTCTTACGCAGCCCATGGGGAAGAGGTCTGTTTGTTATGACAGAATGACTGGGATGAGGTTCTTGGCAGGATGTTGAGTGGATTATGAGCTTCCAGGCATGAGAGACAAGGTGCATTAACGTGCTGAGCTCTAGCTGGGAAGCAGAGCACACCACTGAGCTATATGCAGGTAAGAACATTATCACTTTTGCTTCTCACCTACATTTTCCTAGAATAGAGATGTAAGAGGCAGGAGAAACCTTCCAAACCCTCTAGGCAAACCTCCTGCAGAATACAAGCCAAAGGATTTCACCCAAGAATTTCTGTTTGAGCAAATCTTTTAAAAACAGAGCAAATTCTGCAGTAAGGACACCATGTGTTGGAGCTTCCACCATCTTCCTAGTTAATTTGTGCCAACATTAGTCCTCTTCACCTTTCAAAATGAACGTATCATGACAGACTGCTCCCAGTGAATCTCCTGGAGTTGATGGCAACCAGGCTCCTAGCTCAGGTGGGAGGAATCCATGCCTGTGTGTTTCTGTGGGCAAGAACTAGTAAGGAAGGGATTTGCCTCCCCCTTCTGCACTCAGCTTCCAGCTTTGCACCCATCTGACCAGCACTTCCAGGCCAGGATGGAGATAACTACTAGTACTTTGGTGGCTCGCTCTCAGGCATGATGTACTTTCACGTTAAAATTCTGAATACAATCCTCTCTTCCACTCCTCTCCAGTCAATAAAACCAACCAAGAAGGAAACCCAGTAGTGATGATGACAGCCCTCAGTGCACTGCAGAGACACCTTGAGGCAAGGGTGAGCCGTCATTCAATGTATTTTATCAACCATCTCAGCTATCGTGTCACTGCACTTTCTAAGGTGCAAGAAAAGTTTTCTCTGACATTTGAGATGAGAATTGATACAAAATTAGCTGTCCAGATCTTTTATTTGGGTTATTTTACCCTTTGCCTTTTTTTCCCCCAATTGCATTTCAACTTGTATGACCATTTCATAAGCCACCACATACAAGGAACTGGTTTTCAGAGCCACCATATCCAGAAGCTCCATGAAAAGATCACCTTATAAAATCATAATAGAATCTGTGACTGAGCCTGGAGGGAACAGAGAACTGGTAACTTTGCTATGGTACCCGAAGGCTGCCAATATAATAATTTACCTCAGCATTTTTGAGTTTCTCCCCTCCGCCGCCCCCCTTCCCTAAAGCCACACAAACTGCAGCTCCAAGTCAAGCCCTGCCATTCCTCAGCGTGACTATGGTATACATGCGTGTGCAAAGTGCCCACATCACCCTTTATAAAATCTTACTGGACTCACTGGCCACTTTGAACCTGATCTCTCAGAGGAGTGGTGGCTCCTATGGATTGTATGAAAACAGTGATTGAGAGAGACCCTGTTCTCACTGAAGGAAAACACTGATTTTTTGGCTTCACTAATACAGTCTCACAAAGCAGACAAACCACAAGATATAAGAACGACTGTGCTGGATCCCATCATGGGCTCCTTTAAGCTACAACCCATCATGGATGGAAGAAAGAATATAAGCAACACAGCAAGTATAGAGCAACTATGCCCACTTGTATATCCTTCTGGCACAGCAGACGGAGAACGAGGTTTGTTTGTTCTACTCCTCCCAAAAGTGGTCTGACCCTCTGTGTGGAGCTGTCTCAGCTGAGCTGGGACAGGGTCGGTCAGAAAACGGGTGCACCCTCACCCCCAAGTGATGGCGATGCTGAGGGGAGATCGGCTTCTGAGTTTGAATCCGGGCCTGTTACCGATGGAGAGAAATGAAAGACTTGATCCAGAGACTTCTACGCAACGTGTTTATTAGTATTTGCGTAGTGTTTTGGTCATAGCCCTGTCCAGCGGGGGATTTGAATATTTGAACAGAGCACTTACCCAAACAGCAGCTGGCTCCTATAGCCAGCAGCGTCAGAGACTTACAGACAATGCACTTCTATGCTACGCTGCCATGCATTTGCAGGCTTTCCTCTCCAGCCCCCCTCCCCTCCCACCCCTCAGGAAGATGGTTTATGAACTGTGTACAAATGTTTTCATTCAATGGGAGGAATGTTGTTTTCCTAAAATCAGGAATTGGGACTGGGGCTCATTTCAGGAATTAAGGTGTTAAGCCTCAGGAATCCAGCTGCAAAGACACACAGCATCCAAGGTACAGAAATGCCAACCGGCAAGAATCTGGGTGCGGAGACTGTGCAATGTTAATTGGCTTTTTTTTTTTTTTTTTTTTTTAAAGATAGGTTTGTCCTGGTTAGTGGAAGGCATTTTGTGCTCGCTGGTTGAAGCAGCACTTGGAAAAAGGCCCTGGGGGACTTCTTTCCAGACCTTGTATTCATTGGAAGCAATCGGGTTGTATCATCCTACTTTATGCATGGTTTTCTCCCTTGTGGGAATTGAGTGTGGTGGTGTTGGCACACAGCTGCCTCCCACCTCTGTGCCTGGGGTGGAATGCAGGGAGCACAGATACATCATCCCAGGAATGCAGTGGGTGTTTCCTTAGGTCTTGTTTCTATGTTTTAATTGCTNAAAAAAAGAAAAAAAAAAGATAAGAAGCTGTGAAGTGAAGGGGAAATTAATTTGTAAGACAATGGGGCAGACTGCATTGCCTTGAGCCAGGAAAAGTGAGTCCTGGAGTAGTTTTCTCCACCTCCCCTGCTTTGCATTTGGCCTGATGTGTATCTCTCAACTGAACCTACACAGCTCTGCTGAAAAACCTCGGTCCTAACCTGCATCTCCCACCCTTGCTCTGATTACAGACCACTTGATGACAGGCTGATGCATCTTCAGTCTGGACCTGTTGTTTCAGACTGACGTTGGGAACATGGTTCAGTCATGAACTACGCACAACTTCCTCTGTCAGTGATTTCCATGAATGGAAGCTGTCAGTCAGGATTTTAATCTATCTGTGATGCATTTTGCACAAAATATACATAAAAACAGAATAAACATCTTCAAGAGCATTCTTCTTGTTTGCTTGTTTTTCTTTCAGGTCTCCACTGCACCACAAGCTATTTATTAAAATGAATTCCAGTCTACAAATAATCAGCTAAGCTCAGGAGCACAATTTAAATACATTTAAAAATGTATCAAAGCCAGCACTACTGAATAAGACCAGCATTTCTCTGAAATACTGCTCAGTCAGAATTTTAATATGTTTGTTTTCTTCTCTATGCAAAGGAAACATCAGCCTCTGTCCTTGACATGAGGGGAGATAGGATCTCAGGAGACTCCCTGCACCGGAGAGAAATCAAAGCCATTTGACTGGCCTCTTACTTGGAGACACTAATTTCTGCATTGCATTTCAGATACAATTGCAACATTTGCCATGGAAAGTTGCTTGGAAAAGATAAACTTCACAATTTCCCCACCACTACAAAATGTAGTTACTTATTGTCAGCAGCAAAGATTACCCCTGTACATGGAGTCCAAAACATTCTCTCTAGCTTTAACCTCCCACCCCCAGCTGGCGCTTTCCCGTTACCCCACCAGCAGTGCAGCTGGGCTTTCTGCTCGACTGACCCCTTTGCTTTCTGTATTTTCTTCTGGAACACTAGCAGTTGCACTGGGATGTACTCTGAGGGTGTCACAGTCAAATTTGCTCTGTGGATTTCTTCAAGAAGTCTGCAAGGGGTGAGAGGATTGGTAGGAATGAAATGAAATAAAGAGAAGTAGAATTTAAGGGAACCACTAAGAAAAGATTTTGTGAGCACTAGGAGTTCCTGAGCGTAAAGAATAATTTGGAAGCAGAGACAGTGGAAATCACTCAGAACTGCAAGACCGGCTGTGGGATAGCCTTATCCAACATCATGCTATGAGGACCACAAGTCCAGCCCAGCCTGACACTGAGCGCAGCACGTGTACTTGAAGCACATTCAGAATCCCAGCAAAGCTGATAGGGCTTGTGGAAATGCTTGAAATACAGCAGGTGTATGAACACTTTGTTGGAGCAAGGTCATCAACCTGCTCCCTGAAGGCTTCATCAAAGCCCACTGCTGTCTGGAGGAGTTTGGCTCTAGAGGTCAATCAGTGGAACAAGGAGAAGCAACTACATAAATACAATTCACTGTGGTCAGACAACGTCCCCGTCCAGTGCAGTGCCGTTAGCTCTTCTGCATTTACATCCTGTAGCCTTAGAGTTCATCGCCAAAATTTTCCTTTCCAAAATAATGTTGAGGCGGGGGCTTTGAGGTATGGCAGGAGGGCAGCAGGCCCTGGTACTCCCTAGCAGCTAAGCCTTGGCCAGGCAGAAGAGCTGGTCGCAGGTGGCAGGAGTGGGGAATATGGAGCTGGCTTTTGATGGACATAGAGAGCTGGAAACCTGAGCTGTCAGTCAGAACTTCCAAAGCCTTGAAACATCTCTCCCCTAGCACAACCCTTTCCCCCCACATCTTTAGCAGTAAGGAGAAGGCCACGAAACTTTAAGGCTCAGGATTCCCCTATGAGAAAGGTGGTAGAGAGCTTACTAGTTTTATCATCACCCCAAGCAAAGGCTGGTGGACAGGAGGAGGCTCCTCACTGGGGGAGCAAAGACTGTAAATCCAGTCCGTTTCCAGAGTTTACTCAACAGTGCAAACAAAAATAAACGGGTGTCAGCTCGCCTGCTTAAAGAGGCCATGAAAGGTGACACTGTGTCACTAATCCCTTGTTGCCATTCATTAAATACATCCTCTAGGCTGTTAATCTTCACACCTTCCTTTGGGGGCCACCAGGCAACAAGCTGGGAGGTCTTGACCATGGCAGAGGATGGCAGGAGACGCCTAAGGTCAGCCTGAATAAGCAAAAACAAAGAGCACTGGAATTGTAATAAGATCATGTGTGAAGAATGCATGCTAAATATGATCAAATTAGCTGTGTTATGAGAAGCAACTAGCAGCCCAGCAAAGTCGACAGAGGATATCCCAGAATGCCAAGAGAAACTTGATAAGGCCAGATCCCCACTGCTTCCCAGATGTGGTATTCCTATCAAAGCATGATAGCACACATCCTTGGCCACGCTGGGGACAACAGCAAAGGTGGGGAAACTTTTGGGGCTAGCAGGAGGCACGTTCACAATGAGAGTGGATCTCTCTGGCCTGCCTGCAACCTAAAACATCCAAAGAAAAGAAACAAATGTAGATTGTCTTCCTGCAGAAAGCGGAGCAGCTGGGGGAAGGACTGACATTTCAGGCTGTATCCCAGACAGACCTGCATCTACAGACCAGCCAGGTTGCCCCCGGAGGACAGGACAAGAGTAGACACAGGGACCTCATATGCCCTTCAGGGGCAGGACAAAGGCACTCTTCACCTTGCCTGAGGTTACACATAGTTCAGAATTAGTTTCATGTATCTCGTCTTTTCCATAGCAAACCTGTTGGCACATCTTTCTTATTTGTATCAAATCAGAAATGCAGTAGAGTGATCACATCTCATGGCAATAAAACAAGCAAGGGCTGCCTGCAAGGCAACCTAGGATGGAATGATTTGGTCAAACCCAGCAGCCTAGGCAGAGTGCCGACCTTTAGGTGCCAGATAGGGTCAGAAAAGGTGATGGACTGTGTTGTATACTGAGATACTCCATAAAACTGGTCATGTCTTAGCAGCTTTCCAGGTTGGGACTTCTATGGGCTGTGCCTTTTTGTAGATTCTTGGCACTCTATGTGGCGGCACATGCTATTTTTTTCATAATTGGGCTGTTCATCCAAACAAACACGTTGTAGATATTCACCGCAAATGTTTGTTGTTCTGGGCTGAGCTAATCTGGTTTATGTAAAGACAACAAACAAACAGAAAGTAGGATTTGGGAGCCTGGCTGCTGCGGTGGCCTGCCCATGCGATACTTGTGCGGAGCTCTCAGGAATGTAATGTGTCTTGGGCAGGACAAAACAGCCTTTATTCGAGCATCAGCTTATCAACCCCATTCTCCCTCCTGACCTGCTCTAAATATATCTTGGGCTTCTGCATGGAAAGGAGGTGAACATTTGGGACTACAAAGTTTCTTCCTTTAGTAGATAAATTTAGTAACATGTCTGCAATGAGGTTCAAAGGGATGAGAGCAAATCTGCAAGGAATGATATTCAGCCCAAATTCTTTCCATTGTTGTATCACCATATAATTCTCTACAGGTGTTGTTGTTATTATTGTTTCATGATAAATAATCCAAACAAGTGGACGTTTTGTTATTAAAATACCTCATTGGCACATATATCCACTTATTATTCACTGTTTTTCTGTGCTACTGTTGAAATACAACAGCTTTTTGGTATGCACTAACACTGCCCTTGTCTGGAAATGACAGCTCAGGCTTTACCACCAAATACACCGAAAATAAGACCGACACCTGGCAAGAAAGAAATAATTCAGCCTGTCTCGTCAGCCAGCCACGAGTCTGTGCAAATTTTCCCATTTTTCCTTAGATACTCTGAGGTGTCAAGGTGACTTTGTTGGGTGAGAGACAGATGAACAAACTACTGACTCCCTGCCCCTTTGTGTCCCATGGAATTACTCTCCTCTGAAAGAGCTGCCATAGTATCCTTGAACTAAAAGGAAATCTCTCATTTGGCTCAAAATGATGACAGCCAAAAAAGAACTGGCACAGAAGAAAAACACACCTTTTTTGTCACATTAAATTGGCAGGAAATAAGATATTTAGAAGAATTAGCTTATACAGATCAAGCTGCGCAAGGGAGAGATGGACAGAGAGGCCACTGCAGCTCGCGCTGGCTCAGTGTGACCCTGTGATGACAGATGGGGAACTTTGCCTGCAGTATCCAGCACCATTTCAACATGGCAATGAAAGAGCATCTCCCCCTCCTCTTCCTCAGAGCAGGAGGCAGAACTGGGACACAGACCACGTGAGCCCTCCTTCAGACGCAGGAGCTGCTTTTGCCTAGCTGCTAGGTTTCATGTTTGTCCATGTGCTTCACCACCAAAATGTATTTGTGATCATTTTAACAAAAAGCCCCAACACACAAGCCCCGTCCTCACAAACCAACAACCCCGTTGCATGCAGCCCTATTTACTATTTATCTTTGCTAAGAACATATGGTTCCACTTTCTTAGGCTGTTGGTCTCCAGGGTTAATGACATATGACCATATGGCCCAGAGCAAAGAGTGATGGGACAAACATGCAGGACAATTAATCTGGGGAGGGGGAAAGAAAAATAAAAAAAAGAAATACTGAAATGCTCCCCTTTACACATAAAATGTCAGATCCTTGGGCTGACATCTAGACAGATGTTGTTAACATCTGGGAAGATGTTAAGTGTAGGCTTTCTTTTTCCTTTTTACATTTAAATGTTCCAAATGTAAATATTATACCTAAAAACATTTATAAATGATACTGTCTTTTTTACCCTGCTGAGGCCATGGTTGTCTCCACACCACTTACATCTTGGCTTTTAAAGGTTTTCCAGTGACATACTCTCAATGTGTCCAGTGACAAATGATGTAACGTGTTATTAGACCATTGGTGCTGTTTCAGTGGAGCCCTGGGTTTCATTAAAGTTAGCACGCAACATTTCTTTCTAACTACCTCTGCAGAACAACAACACCTCCAGACCCACAAAGTGACGTGAAGTCACTTCTATTAACAAACTGGCAAAAACAAATAGCCAGAAGTGTCTTTCACACCGTCCTTTTCTCCAGTGCCCTCCCTGGGGACTTCAGCCTTGCTGTTAGCAGGGGAACAGGCACCCCTGGGAGGCATTTCACAAACAAGCACCAGCCCCAGGGTAGAGGCCAAGCTGGAAGCTTCGAGGGGTTTGGAGGAATCCGTCCAGGTCAGACCTAGAGCCCTGGACTTGCCCATTGCTCTGCGCTTCCAGGAACCTGGCTCATTAAAAATGTTGGTGGATTTATATGAGCCGTGAGCAAAATGGGCTCAAATACTGGGTCCGTGCTAGCTGGCTTGCTCTGTAACATTAAACCTGCATCCCGCAAATGTTTTGTTTGCTGCTCATTTTTGAGTATATAGGGCTGGGTCTGACAGAAACAATGGTTTACTGGTGTCACTTAAAGGAAGGATTTTCTTTAACAGTATATGGCCATATTTTTATACTCATGACACTAAGGGCAGATACAGTTTTGCTGAAAGAAGAGTGCTTTTTTGAGGACTGCTTATTTTGTTTGGGGCACTAATATAAACTGTGCTGGCAAATCCTTTCTCCTGTAGGCAAAGGTTAAGTAGTCCATTGATTTAATTGGCTTAAAGTTAAGTAGGTGTCTGCAAGATTAGAGCCTGAGAGCAGACCTTCATTTCAAGCTGGCTTCCTTCTTCCTCTGACATCACAAAAATGCTGTGTGATTTTTTTTCCCCCAGCTTTGAAACTTCAACATTATCTTTTGTCAACATCTGAAACATTGGCAGAAAGATGCAAAGCAATGGTTCGACAATATTTTCAGCTCGCTATTTCTTCATTGCTCGTACAGCTTCACCAACTCTTTGCAAAGAGCAGAAGTCACATTTGTCCTGCACCAGGACCATATCTGAGTGAACACAGGGAGAAGCTCAGCTCGCTGGTCTAGTATTTTAAAGGCTGACATTCTAAATAAATTTTCAAACACATCAATTTTGGGCTGTTTGCACAGATCATATAGCATGAATATAGAGAGAACTCTGGGGAAATATCAGAGATAAGATGGGCAAAAAGCATCACAGGGTCTTTTGAGATACATCTTCCTGGAGGAACATCCACCATCCCATGATTTTCATGCGGCAAACACTGAAGGTTTGAGTAACCCTTTACTGTAAATAGCTTCCCAGCCAGGAGCTGTTCCTTGGCATACTTATCACTCGTCTACCTGAAGTAATTCTGTTGGGAGTGTGACCAGCACTGGGAATCTCTGCAGCATGTGAGAAAAGACAGTACTTGAACGACACGAAAGGTCGAAGCAGTAATCTGAGTCCAAAAGATGAGGAAAAAAGACTTCAAAGGGTCTTCTGTGTCATTTCTACCAATCTGAGACTGTGCCTTGCCGCTGCCAGAATCAAAACCTTACTGCTCACGGCATAGAGACAATCATCTCAAAATACAGGGAACCAGTAACTGGAAGGCATCTGTTTCAAGCTGGAAGTCAATTATTTTACCAAAAACCTCCTCTTACTATTTTTGGTAATTTCTTAATACTCTAGAAGCATGTTGGATTATAAATGTTTATTACATATGTTTGTAATGCATACCTGACTCTCTGGGGTATATAAAATATTAATATATTAGATTATATATATGATTAAATGTTTATTGAAGACATCTCAGTAACATGCAATTTTCCACTGCAGCACGTGTGAAAGAGAAGGTTAGCATTGCTTTAGTGTTTCACAGAATCCACCCATGTTCTTCATCATCCTGGTTAGGATAGAAATACCGTATGAAGGAACAGGTTGCTGGTGATCCCCCCCTTCCCGCCACAGTCAGCACCCCTCTTTCCAAAGAGAGTGTTGAAGTCTCTTCATGGGGGTGTGAACATGCCATCCAGGTACATCGCTGTTTCCCACTGAAAAGAGGGTGCTTTAGCTCATCGACTTATGTTGTAAACTCTTTAGGATGGGAACAGAGTTTCCTCTCTGTTTTCATAGCAGGTGGCAGAATGAAATTCTGGTTTTGGCTCTCCTTTGAGCGCTTTCAGTAAATGTAATAAATAAAAAGATAACATGGAGAGGTCTGGAAGAAACCATAGATTATGTTTTGATAGATGCTTAGATGTTAAAAATGCAGATAAACACACATTTGTGTTTAGCCACAAAGTGAATCAGGTTCCTAACTCCTATGAGCTAATCTTCACGGAAAGTTTTGCAAATGCATTCAGAATAACTCTTCACCTCCAGGTGCCTGAGGATCTCCAGCGAATTTGTCCCTTAATTGCTGCTGCTGTAAAAGAAATGTTATGAAATGTGCAAGAAAGCTTTGGGGAAACTGCATCAATGGGTAATTGCTGTGTACACACTTGAGAGTTTTTAACAACATCGCTCCTGATTCAGCTTGCTGAGTTATTATGAAAAGCGTTCATCCCTGATGTGACTCAACACTCCTGCCATCTCTGGCTGGTGTTCATGCCCTCGGCTGCAGCACCGTGAGTTGATGTAAAGTGCAGAATGTGCTGCGGGTACATTCCTGTTCGACAAAAATGGGCTTGGAACTGCCAGTGCTTTATGAGTGTAAAGTCACGTACATTGGGATTTTAATGCCAAAAAGAATTAGACCTTTAATTTAAAACTGCGGATCCCTTAATGCAGAAATTACCCATTAAACAAGATAACACAACACAAAGCCCTGTTGGAATGAGTACTGGATGTTTATGTAAACAGACTGATTCTGAGCAAGGGAACATCTGTAGGTTACGGTCTGTCTGTGGGTGTGTGATGGAGACGCACTTTTTCCCTTTCAGCTGGTACTTTGAACGGTTCTGCTAATTGCTTATCTCATTTTCTAATCTGATTATCTCCGGCTTCAAACCCATCCACATTTTGCCTCTTGTGTATGTTTATTAAAAGTGTGTTGAACTGTGAAAGGCTTGCAAAGTGCATACCCCTTACAGAAGACAGGTTAAAAAAAATAAAGAATAAATACCTCCAGGGTTTGTCTTTTACCTGTTTCCTCAACTGATTATCTCAGAACAATCAGACTTCACAGTGCTTTCTTTGGAGCTGGCTTTGCACTGACAGAGTTACAGGAGAATGCAAAACGAAAATGGTAGCGTGTTGAAGCAGGCAGCGACTGCTCCGGACGGCTGAGGAGCTGTGCGCATGATTTCCCCACCTTCCCGTGCACGGCAGCACCTACAGAATAATAAATACATGGCCAAGCATTTGACCGAATGGATCTCCCTGCAGAAAGCCGAGGTGTTTTCTCATGCCAGAACAGGAAAGTGATATCTGAGCTGCCTGATCAGGGAAATGCCCTTTGCTAGTCACCTTCGTCTCCTTAATTAACGCTGATCTGGGGGGTACGTTCTGGGTCAGTCGTGCTAAACATGTCGGGTCCAAAGACACACTCTGGATCCTCAGTTTCATGTCAGAAATAAAAAATACAACAACCCTTTAATATTTTATCAAAGTAGTTACAAAGTGTTATTTTTAGGAAAAATTGAAGTTTACTGTGAATATTCCAGAGGCATATACTAGTCAGCACGCGTGGTACTGCAAAAAGGCATCTGAGAAGCTTAAAATCCAAATAGAAATGAAATGGGACTCTGCTTTGCTGAAATAATAAATATTTAACTAAGACAGAAAGAAACCGGTATCACAGTTCAGTGACTGCAGCACGCTTCTGCTCAGAGACTCAAAAAGCAAGTATTGTGCAATTGAGAGGTGGCTGTCCCCACCATTACCAAGCTATCAGGTATTGCACTCTTTCCCTTTGGTCATTTTGTGACAACCCACTTCACAAATCTCATTTTTTTCCTGATGTGAGATGAGACAATTCTTGGATCTCAGCACAGTTCATGGGTTGGGAAAAAATGCAGCCAAAATTATGACTGCTCAGTTATTTCAGGCCTAACACAAATGCCAGGACAGTTCCAGAAAGGAATTTGATTTTGTCCTTTACCCACCGCATCTTCATATTTTATCTCCAACATAGCTGCCTGACTAGAAGAGAGCAGTCGTTCTCCCATACCACGGATTTATAAGTTGGAGTAATTATGGATTCTCTTCGGAGCAGACATACAAAGCTGGAGCACTGAGGGAGAAGTGAACTTAAATGCTCATCATGTTTATTTGACTTAAACAGGTCCACTTTGCCTGCATGGACTTAATGGTGCTTCAGAGGGGAAAAGAACTGGGAAGTCGATAGCAAAGAAAAGTCTGCCGTACTGAGCGATTTGTGTGACAGGCAGTCGTTGGATCAGACAAAATAAATTAACAAAAATTTAATTAGCTTGTATCATTTCTGTCAAAACTGACAACTCAAACATGGAGAAAAGATCATGTTTTTCCCCGGGGAGCATTTTTTAATTTTTTTTTTACTCTCTGTCTGAGAGGGAACCTGAAGTCGGATAGCTATTTATAGGTTTTACATGGCCTACTGCTTCCTGTGCTGTGGGAGGGTTCAAGAGCGAAGCCATAAATGAATTCAATTTCCTTTTCTCCCTTTAGGACTCTGGATATGGACCCTCTGCTTATTTACATTCTGGCTGACAAGTTTTTCAACTGACTAAGCCATTTTTATGTAATGCCCACTGGATCCTCAACACAGGTTTCCATCACAGAACATCCTTTCAAAGCATTATGTCTTGGTTTTGGCCTAACTATATATATATATGTGTGTGTGTGTGTGTGTATATATATATTAGTACTTTCTCAAGAGAAGCATGAAATAACTCAGATGAATTTACTATGGCCATGAAGAATTCCTCTCGATAAAAAAAAACAACAAAAAAAAAATAATACTCAGAGGCAGAATTTATTACCAAACACCAGAAACAGTTCTATATCTTTAAGTCTTCCACTTTAAAACCCATTTCCCACCTCTTGCCAAACTCAGATCAGACTGTAATTGTGGTGACAATAGTTATGTGGACCACAAATATTGCAGTCTCAGCTTTACGTCCCAGAATCCAGTCCTACACCTCGATGGCTTGTGTTGCAGTGAAGATGTACCTGACAGTGTAGCTACTATAAACTGGGCTGGCACTGTCAAAGAGCAAAGGAAGGTTTTATGGTTGGAGTAACTGCTTGTTGGATGTTACCTTAGTAATGATTTTGGGTTTTGAAAGCAGCTACTAATTGCTTTAATTAAACAATTATCCATAACATCAAATAAATAGCAAATAATAAATCTTGCCGCTTTGGAGTACTGTGCATTTCACTTAGATAAGCATCTACTGTGAAATATAACAGAGCTTCATTGTTATTATTAGATTTAACTGATGAATTGGTGCTTACAAATCATGGAGAGCTGAACTGTGCAAGACACAGGAGATGCAGGCAACTAACCCAGGTAAAGCAATAGCAAATAAATAAATAAAACTAAAGCCTCTTTACTTCTTGTTTTTACAAAGAAAACCTTGCCTTTGCTTTTCATCTCCCAGGTGGGAGAACCCTTTGTGTGGTGGGGAAGGTCTGTGCCCCAGCCCCTGGGAGGGAGATGTTAGTGACCTCCCCTGGCTCTGCTGGACCAGCAGGAAAGGCAGTAGAGCTTTGTTCATTATTTTTCCCTTTAAAGATTTCTGTGGTCTTGGGTACCTTTGGGAGCTCACATCCTCAGGGTAGCCTCTATTCACTCACGTGTCTTCAAGGAGTAACAGGAAAGGATTCAACACTGGGTCTGGAATGAGGGGAAAGAGACAAAACACATGTGAGCATTCCCCTTGAAGAGCAAACTGCAGGAGCGTTAAGCAATGATATGCCCTGAAATGTTGTATTT